>CM053763.1:118225410-118394476 GCA_028658305.1 Pachyuromys duprasi | reverse complement strand
ACAGTAAAGGTATAAGCAGTGATTTTTTTTTTACCAAGTTCTGAAGTAAAATATAACTTTCACCCCCCCCCCCCCAACTTTTTTCTTTCTTTTATTAGATACAATTTGAGCTTGCTAACACGTTCTTAAAACTTATTCTCTTGGCTGGTTGGTGGTGGCACATTCCTTTAATCCCAGAACTTGGGAGGCAGAGACAGGTGGATCTCTGTGAGTTTGAGGCCAGCCTGGTCTACAAAGCGAGTTGAGGACAGCCAAGGCTACACAGAGAACACTGACTTGAAAAACCAAACCAAACCAAACCAAACCAAACCAAACCAAACCAAACCAAACCAAACCAAACCAAACCCAACCAAACCAAACCAAAATGAAAAAAAGTATTCAAACATATATTCTTGACTTTTAGTGGTTGATTTGAGCATTGGTTGTAATATACAGTAAAATATAAGCATGGCGACACACACCTATAAATCATAGTACTTGGGGCATTGAGGCAGATAGAAGTTTGAGGCCAGAGTGAGCTGCAAAGTGAGTTCCAGGCTAGGGTGGCTATATAGTGACACTATCTTGAAAAATGCAATGTAGTCAACATATACTGAAACAGTCATTTCTTCCTAACTTGTTTCTTTATTAAACTGCTTAAATAAAAATGACTTAAGCTTGTTTCCTTTACACTTGTATTACTAAATTATATGGGTCTGTAGGCAAAATATTATTTTAAGTAGAAGAAGACCTACCATATTTTAGTCTGTACTTTGTAATAAATCAGAATTGATTTTTTTTTCCAGACTGGGTTACTGCTACAGCCTCACAGTGGAATATTTAAAAGTTGATCATAGGAATAACGATGTACTAAAATAACTGTGCGTGTGTTGCTAGTGATCTATCTGTGTTAGTTACTTTTCTCATTGCTTCAACAAAATACATGACAAAACAACCTAAGGAAGGAAAGATTTAGGCTTCCAGTCTGAGGGTGCCATCCCATTGTGGCGGGAAAGGCATAGGTGCAGGAGGGTGAGGTTGCATCAATAGTCAGGAAACAGAAAGAGAGGAACAGACAAACAGACAGATGGGCAGAGATTGCTATGTAGCTCATGTTCTCCCTCCTCTTTCTCTGTTTCCTCCCCCCACCTTCTCTTTTTCTGAGACAGGGTTTCTCTATGTAACCTTGGCTGTCCTGGAACTCACTCTAGAGACCAGGTTGGCCTCAAACTCAGAGATCTACCTGCCTCTGCCTCCAGGGTGCTGTGATTAAAGGTGTGAGCCTCCACTCCTGGCTGTCTTAATAAATGAGGTAATGGCTTCCTGAGGAATACCATGTGAGATTGACCTGTGGTCTCTACACACATGCATACACATGTGCATGTTTACCCAGTCTCTCACACACATATACACATAAAGACAAGAACTGTAAATGTAGGTTTTGGAAAGAGCAAATAAAATGGTTCAGTAATGAGACATGTGTAGGGCGTGCTAGAGGAATAAATAGATTAAAGCTATTTTTTAAAAAAAGATTTATATTTAATTTTATGTGTATACCTATGAGTGCTTTGCCTGTATGTTTATCAGTGTGTCATGTACATAACCTGGTACCTGAGGAGAACAGAAGAGGGTTTTGATCTCCTGAAACTAGAGTTATAGGGTTGTGAGCCATCACATGGGTGCTGGATTCAAACCTGTGTATTCTCTAAGAGCAGCAAGTGTCTTATTAAAAAACAGACACAGGGCGAGCTGGAGAGATGGCTCAGTGGTTGAGTTCAATTCCCAGCAACCACATGATGGCTCACAACCATCCATAATGGAATCTGATGCTCTCTTGTGTCATGTAGGCATATATTCAGATAGAGTGCTCGTAAATAAATAAATCTTTAAAAAAAAACAGACACAGGAAGCCTTGAACCAAGACCGCTCATTACAATGAACATTTACAAGTAAGGAAGTGTGGACAAAGGGTATGTTGTGTGGTACACTGACACAGTGCAGCTTCCATGATGAGATTGGTTTTTAAATTTCTATTTTTATTTTATTTTGGGGAGTAGAGGATGCAAGGGCAGATACAAAGGGTGGATACAAAGGGACAGGGAGATGAGTGAGATTAGGGTGCCTGATATAAAATTACAAAGAATCAACTGAAAAGTTAAAACAATAGTTTTAGATTGAAAAAGTCCATGTAGTTTGTTTGTTTTTTTTTTTTCGAGACAGAGTGTCTTTGTGTAGAACTGGCTGTCCTAGAACTTACTCTGTCCACCAGGCTGGCCTCAAACTCAGATCTGCCTGCCTCTGCCTCCTGAATGCTGAGATTAAAGGTATGTGCTACCACTCTCCAGCTGAGTACATGCATTTTTAAGTGTAGCACTGCTGGAAAAAAATGAATAAGCTGTAGCTTATGTGTTAGGTGCTAGTAAAAGGCTATTATGCTGGCAGACTGGCCTGCTTATAGATCACAGATTATAGCTCCTTACAGTGGGGTGTGGAATGTCCCTTCTATAACAATTTTTACAAAAAGTAAAAAAGCATAAAGAATACTTTGGGGAATATGCAAAATTTGAAAGCTTAGTGGCAGGCAGCCACTAAATGTCCTGTGGTCTCAGGAAGCATTTTCTGGCACAGGCATATATTACTGTCTTAAATATGTTAGATACAGACAAATATTTAAACACAGAGACAAATGGTTTAACTGAGTAATGCTCATTTATATCCCATGTTCCCTTTACTTTAGAACCATTATTTTTGTTGGTCTAATTATGTAGTAAAAATGAAAATAGGTCAAAAGTAATGATTTAACTTTTAACATTCATGCTTAAATTATGTGTAAGTTTGGAGACACTGAACAAATTCAGACAAAGAGGAGGTGGGTAGATCCGATTTTCTCACAGAGTATAAGATGGAATTGTAATATTTTGCTTTGTCTTCCATAGAATTGTCTTGCTCTTGGGTAAATCCACTTATTTATCAGTCTTCCTTTGCCTAGAATCTTAAAATTTTTATTTTTTAATGTTAAGCTAAGTGGAATAGAAGTAACTTTGCTTTTTTCCCCCAATTGCTTATATTGCATCTTTAAAGGCTTTCCCATCCACATATGTGCATTTCTAAACTAAAATGCTGCACATCGTAACAGGCACAGAGAATGTTCCATGTCTATTGATTACGAATATGGTCATGACCAGTATGGGGATTTGAGAAGGACTGATGTAGGAAAGAATGCCTTTATTGCTTTGCATTTTGAGACAGGCCTCACTGTGTGGTCCATGCTGCTCTCATACCCGTGGTTACTCTACCTTAGTCTCTTGAATGCTGGCATTAAAATTGGGTGCCACTACATATTGGCAGGAAGAAATGCTCTTTAAATTTGTATGATTTTTTTTCTATTATGAACTAATCTTAATCAGTCGTGTGAAAACAGAGGTTGGGTACACTATGCCTGTCCACAGCAGAAGTTAGTGCAGAAGTTAGGATGGTCCTAGCCCTATAGGCTGTTTCTTCTGAAATCTTCGTGCCACATTTTTCCTCCTTTCTTTTCCAGAGAAGGGAATCTTTACTTCTAAAACCATATGTCCACTTGATTAAATGTTTCAGAAAAGTAAGAGAATGTCCAGGTCCTATCCTGCGCTGTCAGTGCCGTTCTCTTTCCTCATAGAGTCAGGGTTGGGGAAGACTGTGGTCTTCAAGGCCTCCTTTCTTTGGCACAGGCTTGTGTGTTGGGTACTGACTTTGTGGTGGACTTAACTCACTCTGGCCTTTCTTCAGTCCTTCCAGTTTATTTATGTCTTTATTTACTTACAGACTTCGTCTGTCTGTCTGTCTATTCTGTGTGTGTAACAAATGTGTGCAGCTAAGTGGGTGTGGAGGTAGAGAACAACTTTGTAGATTCTTTTCCCTTTCACTTTTTGTGGCTTCTGGAGCTTGAACTGAGGCCATCAGGCTTCCGTGGCAAGTACTTTTACTCACAGAGCCATCACGATGGCTGTGTACCCCTGTTTTCATGTTGCCTTTTCCTTCTAGGTTAAAGTTCAGCATCAAAAAGATTAGGTTGTGCTTTATAGACAAGATGTCAGGAATATCCCTTTCTCCTTTCCTCCCTCCCTCCTTTCCTCCTTTCTGTCTTTATTTATTTATTTATTTATTTATTTATTTATTTATTTAATTTATTTATTTATTTATTTATTTATTTTTGAGGCAGTGTCTCTAATAGCCCAGGCTGCCCTCTAACTCACTATGTGGTGGAGGATGATCCTTTTGTTCTACTTCCTCAATGCTAGAGTTAGAGGTGTGGGTCATTCTGTCTAGTATACAAGGTACTGCAGGTCAAACCCAGGGCCCTGTGTATGTTAGATAAGAACTTTGCTACCTGAGAGACATCCCTGACCCCTGGTATGTATTTTCCTTTCCATTTTGCTTAAAAAAAAACTTACTGTTTTTAATTACTTGAACATATCATGTTAAGACATATTTGTTTGTGATAAAAATAATACTGGTTTTGGTAAATTAGAAGTATTTCTTCTGAATTCTGTTTCTACTTATCTACTTGTTTCCAAGGGTTAGTTAGCTTTATGAATACAATTTGTTAGACTGTTAGTGTTGGAGCCTGTTTTTTGGTATGTGTGTGTGGTCTGTCTGTGTTTATTGAGAAGTTCCTGCTGTGGAGTTCTGTTTATAGCACTGCATTGAGGGAGAGAGAGATGATGTATCTTTCTGCTGCTTCTATAAACAAAAGTGGATTCTTTTGATTTAACTGTCATTTTTGCTGCAGTTAATTGTTGCTAATGTTGTAGTTGTTTTCTTTATATTAGAAAAATAGTGGGTAGTATTAGAATAGTTATTTTATAGATATTGTAGTTATTTATCTATATATTATTGCATAGATACCATGGGTATTTATCCGTTTATATTATTTGTGTGTGTGGGGGGGGTGTCAAAGGACAACATAGGGAAGTGATTCTTTCTACCTGTGGGTTCCAAAGATCAAATATGGGTCATCAGGCGTCATGGCAAATACTTTTATCCCCTGAGCATCTAGCCAGCCCTGTTTATCCAATTTTTAGCAGATCAGAGTAAGTAGTATGCTCAGTTTACTCTTTCAGGATTCTTTAATCTGGCTGTGATGATCCTCCTCACTTCTTTATTTCAGATTTTGCCTGTTGGACAAAGTGCTGATGTATAGGTTTTATTTTGTACGTTGGTCTCATACATTTGGAGGAGTTCTGATGTTGTGTTTCATATCCGTACATTCCGTAATAAAGTATTCGATAAATAGAATTTGTTTCACCTTTCTCTTTTTCACCGTGTCACTAAAATACCAAAACAAAACAAAACAAAAAATAAGAATAGAAATAGGACTCTTTTATTTTCTCCATTTTCAGTGAAAAACCAACCAACCAACCAAACAAACAAAAAACCTTTTGTTTTTTCAATAAATAGCTAGATAGATAACGCCTTTTATTGTTTTGTTTTTTGAGACAGGGTTTCTCTGTGTAGTCATGGCTGTCCTGTTTTGTTTTCTTCTTTTAATTCTTCTGTTTCTATTCTTCATGGTGTTTTCTGCAGTTGGATGGTACACACCCTTAATTTCAGCACTCTGGAGACAGAAACAAGTGGATCTCTATGAGTTTGAGGCCAGCATGGTCTACAGAGCTAGTTCTAGGACAGCCCAAGCTACACAGAAAAACCCTGTCTCTAAAATGCCAAAACAAAACAAAACAAAAAATAAGAATAGAAATAGGACTCTTTTATTTTCTCCATTTTCAGTGAAAATAGTCTAGTTTGTACAATGATTGTCCCTTAGTTTAAGAAACCATTTCATAGTCTATTGGATGCCTTCCCCGTTTCTTTTTTCTTTTTTCCTTTTCTTTTTAGTTTTCTTCTTTTGGTTTCTCAGTGTAGAGTTGGCTGTCCTCACAGAGATTCGCCTGCTTCTGCCTCTCAACACATTTATTGTTTCTCCAGATATGTTCTGGCCAGATACTAGAGAGCCCCTTTCACTGTGAAAAACCTTGAGGCAAATTGGAGCAGGGAAAACAAAAACCTTTACTTTTAGCAGGGTGCCTATAATCCCAGCACTCAGGGAGGCTGAGGCAGGTGGATCTCTGTGAGTTCCAGGCCAGCCTGGTCTACAAAGTGAGTCTAGGGCAGCCAAGGCTACATGGAGAAACCCTATCTCAAAAACCCAAAAACCAACCAACCAACCAAACAAACAAAAAACCTTTTGTTTTTTCATCGTTTTTTAATGTGGGGAAATGTAGTTTCTAATTAAAAATAGCAAACACATAAGCTGTCATATTTAGATACTTACAAATGTTAATTCAGTCAGTCCTCAAAATCATCTTCTAGTTGGTTTTCTTTACTTTCTCATTGTACTGAAGTCATTAAGGCAAGTAGTGATTGTCTCATTTACCTGGGCTCTCAAATATTGTGGAAGTAGAACTTGGCTGTCTGTCCCTGGGGCTCCTCAGTCTGTGTAATCATCACATGTGCTCTACATGTCAAGATAGCTACTGTTTTACTATCCTGTTAAATAATATTTTTGTCTAATTTGGATATAAGTTTAGGTTAAGATTGACTCAGTGTTTTTCTTTTTTCTTTTTTCTCCTGAGACAAGGTTTTTCTGTATATTCCTGGATGTCTTGGAACTCCCCTTGTAGACTAAACTGGCCTTGAACTCTGAGATCCACCTGCCTCTGCCTCCTGAGTGCTGGGAGTAAAGACTGTGTGCTACCACCACCTGAAAAGATTTATTATTTTAAAATATGTACATACACACACATTAGTGCAGTAGTGCGGGTATATTTGGAAGTCAAGGTTTGTAAGTCATCTGACTTAGGTGCTGGGAACTGAACTTGGGTCTTCTGGAAGAGCAGTATGCTCGCTTAACTGCTGAGCCATCTAGCCACCTCCCTGTGTTTTTCCTTATTACGTGAAATCATAAAAATAGAGGAGAGTATAAGTATCAGTTCAAGTCTTTTGTCTACTTGATTGAATGTGATCTAGGCCTTCCAGATACTTTTTTTATTTTTAAATTATTTTTAAATGTTTATTTTTAACATTTTAAAAATCATTTCTTATGGATACAATGTTCTCTGCATTTAGACCTTCCAGCTGGCTGTGAGCCACCGTGTTGGTTGCTGGGATTACACTCAGGGTCTCCGGAAGAGCAGTCCCTGCCATGCTAGGAGTGGAGACGCCGCCACTCCTGTTTCTTTCTTTACTATGTAACTTCTGACTCTTTGGGACTGAGTAAATGGTGAACATGTGTTATATACTTAGACTTGCTTTTTTTAAAAAATCATGTTAGGGATATAGTTTGTTATTTCAAATGAAATAATGCTTTATGATTACAGATAGGTATTTTGTTCAAATCTACTTTATACTTTCTATCATTTTACTGTATTGCCAGAAAACTCTAAAATGTTATGGCTTCAGGTTTTGATTTCATAGTTTTGAAATATAAATGGCATATATAATATATAATTTTGTGCCAAATATTTGACAGAGGGATGCTTTTGGCAGAGGAAGGTTACTCTGATGTCACTGGGGTTTTTGTTTTGTGTTTTTGAGGCAGGTCTTACTGTGCAGCTTTAGATGCAGTCAAATTCATGATTCTCCTGCCTCAGCCTCTTGAGTGCTATGGTTACAGGCATAGCCACCATGCCTACTCTATCACTAGGATTTTTAACAAACCCAAACATGCTTTTGAGAAAATCCCAAACATGCTTTTGAGAAAAGTTAATATAAAGTTACAGTGCTCCCACACTGATATGTTAATTATAGTTGCAGGCAGAGTCTTAGTAGTTTGTCGACAATAGTATAATTACTACATTAGTGACTTTGAGATATTAGATAAACAAATTTATTCTGGAGAATAAAAAGGGTTCTAAGTACAAATTTTGTGTTAACTGCCTTGTTTTCTAGGGTTCAGTAATGAAAGCATTTCTGTATATTTTTGCTGTGGTAACAAAATTTGAAAGCAGCCGAGGAGAAGAGGAAGGAGAAAATTGAGTATTTAACACACTTTGGAAAGTTGATTATTATTTTTCACATTATTTGGTTCATTGTTTGAGTGCAAACACATGCATGCACATACACATGGTGTATCTGTGGAGGTAAAGGGACAGGGACCAAACCAGGTGGTCAGGCTTGATGGCAAGCATCTTTCCCTGCTGAGCCATTTTGCCAGTCCTGTAAGAGTTAGCTTTAAGCAAAAAGGTTATTTATTTATTATTTGTTTATGTGTGTTTATTTGTACCACAAAATCCAGCAGTTGTCAGACCCCATGGAACTGGAATTACAGGTGGTTGTGCACTGCCACATGGGTGCCGGGAACCTACTGTACGTGTGTCCGCTGTAGGAGTGATGAGCTCTCCTAACTGCTGAGCCATCTCCCTAGCCCCTCTGAGATTAATGTTAACTCAAAGTGACAGCAAACGAGAACAGGATTAGCTCTGGTTTGTTACTAAACTAAGGCCTTTGAAACATTACGTGATCATTGTTTTAAAGATAATTGTCTATATTGTAGTTAGCAAATACCATCCTGCTCTTTTCTGGCCCCCTTAAGGTAACCAGTTTTGACTGTGGCATGAGGAATAAGAGTTTGAACCCAAAAGCAAAAGTTGTGAAATTTTTCTGGAGGGGATGAATAAGGGCTATTGTTCCTTTTGGGAAAAAGATATAGTCAGGCCTTAGATGCTACAGCTTTTTTTCAGATTTATAAAGGGGAACTTAGAAGGCAGTCTTGACATAAGATTGAATTTTGGTAGTAGCTGAACCAACCGTTCAGGAGAGGGAGGTAGAAAGAACACAACTTTTAGGTCAGCCTGGACCATGAGGTCAGCGCCACACCATTCCCCCAAGCACGTGTATATGTGTATATGTGTATATGTGTATATATATGTTTTTAATTAGAAAATACTTCAATATTCAAAGTAATATATGTATAAATACAAAGAATAAAAAATTTAAAAATACACTAAATTGCCAGGCAGTGGTGGTACAGGCCTTTAATCCCAGTACTCAGGAGGTAGAGGATCTCTGAGTTTGAGGCCAGCTGGTCTACAGATCAAGTTCCAGGACAGCTAACACTACACAGAAAAAACCCTGTCTCGAAACAAACAAAAAAAAAGCTGGGCGTGGTGGCACACACCTGTAATCCCAGAACTCAGGAGGCAGAGGCAGGCAGATCTCTTTGAGTTTGAGGCTAGCCTGGTCTACAGAGCACGTTCCAGGACAGTCAGGGCCATGCAAAGACACCCTATCTTGAAAAACCAGACCAAAACAGAAGGAAAAACTAAATCTAAAAAAGAAGGTATGGGGAGGGCTCATTGGTTAAGAACACATACTGCTCTTGAAGAAGATTTGAGTTTGGCTCCTAGCATCTAGTTTAGGTGGCTCACAACTGCCTTTAACTCCAGCTGCAGGGGGACCTTTTCTGGATTTAAGTACCTGAACTCACATTTCATATACCCCCATTCATACACACACTCACACAATTGAAAAATAATCTAAAAAAGATATGGCTAATGAGGTGGCCCAGTGGTTAAGAACCCGGAGGACCTGGGTTCAATTTCCAGTGCCCACACGGTTCACACCATCTGTAATTCCAATTCCAAGGCATCTAACATTCATCTTTTGCCTTCTGCCATTAGGCATGTAAGTGGTGTATAAACACAAATGCAGGCATAACTCCCAAAATCTTAAATAAACAAACAAACAAACAAACACAAAACCAAAATAATTCCATAGAGGCAGACACAGAACTTAGGAAGTAGAGGGTCTGGAGAGGTGGCCCAGTGGTCAAGAGCACTGTCTGGAGACAGCACCAGTGGAGAGGATGCCTCTTAAGCACACAGTAGAGTTTAGAAATCTTGGAAAAAACCTAGAAACCCTGCACAGATGTAGCCATGGCAGTTCAGTGTCCAAGTGGCCTCCATAGTAATGGGAAGAGGGACTGCCTCTGACATGAACTGATTGGCCTGCTCTTTGATCACCTCACCCTGATGCGGGAGCAGCCTTACCAGGTCACAGAGGAAGACAATGCAGCCACTCCTGATGAGAGCTGATAGACTAGGGTCAAAAGGAAGGAGAGGAAGACCTCCCCTATCAGTGGACTTGGGGAGGGACATGTGTGGAGAAGGGGGAGGGAAAGTGGGATTAGGAGGAGAGGCGGGAGGGGTTTATGGAGGGGATACAAAGTGAATAAAGTATAATTAATAAAAAATAAAAAAAGAAATAAAAAAAGAAATCTTACCCCTTTATTCATTTTCCTGGGCTTGTGAGAGATCAAAGTAACACCAGATCCTCTCCCCTAGTATCTTTAGCACATTCTCATTGTTCTCCCTCTGCTATTCCTTTCTGTGTTCATTAATTCATAATTGCCCTGCACATTTTCACTTCCTTTGATGCTCCTTAGTAGTTTTACCCTGTAAGTTTTACTTTAATTTTGATACCTTTTGACTTAACAGTAAAAAAGATGTATGGTTTTTATCAACTGTCTCCAAAATAATCTCTTATTATGCAGGGAGTACAGTTCTTCCCATTTATATAATTTCAATAGTTGCTTCCCTAACTGCAGAGGCATCTCGTTTACTTGTAACCCTGAGAGCAGCTTTGCATTAGAGCTGTGTTTTCCCTCACATGAGTGCGGCTGTTCAACATGAATATAACCATGTATTTTTGTGAATGGGAGTTGGCATGTCAAATGCATCTTACAAGAAAATAGTGTAATAGTCTTAATATTTGTTTTCTAAAGTTAATACCATGGGTTAGTTTTGTGAACAGCCTGATGTTTGGGATGTTTGGGATCTTACACTTCTTTATTAATCCAGGACTGGGGAGGGGGAGGAAGAGCACTGTCTGCTCGTCCAGAGCCAGAGTTCAAGTCTCAGCATTCATTTGGTGGTGAACAACCATCTGTAACTGTGGTTCCAGGGCATCCGATGCCCTCTACAGGCCCTGTTGGCATCAGACAGGTAGACTTACATGCAAACAAATTACTAATACACATAAAATAGAATAATTTTTTTAAAAGTAGGAATTACCATGTCTTCTGAAGTTCCTGATAACTCTTGTAACAATGTTGACATTTATGTTATTATATTTTTATTTGGGAACTGAAATATTTCAAATATAAATAGATTTAATATTATTATACAGTTATACTGTGTGTGTTGCTGGGGATTGAGCTCAGGGTCTTATATGTGCTGGAAAGACACTGAGGTAGATCCCAAGCCTTATAAAGAACTTTTGAAAAATTGTGTATTTCTGAGCCAGGTGCAGTGGTGCAAGCCTGTAATCCCAGCACTCAGGGAGGCAGAGGCAGGTGAATCTCTGTTTGAGGCCAAGCTGGTCTACAAAACAAGTCCAGGAAAGCCAGGGCTACACCCAGAACCTTGTCTGGAAAAAATCAGAAACAACAACAACAAAAAAACCAAAACAAAACCAACCAACAAACAAAAAAACAGGATGGAGCTGGGAATGTGGCAAAATGGTAGCATACTTGCTTAGCATATACACGGCCCTGGCTTCAAACCCCAGCCCCGTGCAAACAAACGAGCAAGCAAGCAAACAAGAAACCAAAGTTGGTTGTATTACTACTAGAGGCTTCAAAGATCTGGGAGAAAAGCTTGCTGAGGAAGAAGAAAAGGATTCGTGTGAACTTCTTATACTCTGCTGTACATTTTCTTCATTTTTCCCCTTAGGGAAATGACAAATCAAGGGATAGGATCTGAGAATTTGTACTGTTTCATGTTCTGTCAGAACTGGTAACTGAATGAAATATGGCTTAAGTGTTTGCTAACATCCATTTTTCTAGATGTTAGAAGCGTTTATTTTAACTGTGCTTTGGAGTGGTGAAGACTGGCTTTAAGGGCCTGCCCTCCACCTCAGAGTTCTTACTAGTTTTTAGCTTTGACTCATGCAGTAAGACTCTTAATTTTTGTTTTTTTAGGTAGAGTTTGTGGCCTAATTCTTATTGTTAAAACAGGGAAAGTTTAAGTGAATAAAGAGAGTTTTAAATAATGCCTGTTGTTGAAGTTTAGGGGTAGCTATATGTGTATAGGCATATATCTCTACACATATATGCAGATATACCTGTGTGTATACACAAATATATAAAATGCCTTCCTCTGTTTCACCTTGGTAATTTTTGTATGTGAGAACAAGCATTTACATGATGATTCTTGGCTAATTGTGGCAGCTCTGCAAATTCAAATTCTGAATCTGCCACTAGCTAGCTCTGTGGCCTAAGGAATATTGAACTTTTCTGGATGGTTTCTTTATAAATTGGGAATAGAAGACATTTGCCTCACTGCCTGGTTGGGAAGATAAAAAGGGTTACTAAACACAAAATATTTATGGGTTAGAGTAATTATGTGGCAAATGCTGACTGGTATGTTGTACCCTTTTGTTAGACTTTGATTAAATTACCATTTATTTGCAGGGAGATTTTCTAGAACCATGTTCTAGTCACATGATTATGCGTAATGTGAGCCTTATTAATACTCTGTCAGCAGTTGGGGTTGGAACATAAGTATGTGGCCGTGCCCAGAGGAATCCAACAAGAGGGAGAACTAAGCACCGTAGCAACTGTTGCTATTTGTGTCCTGAACACCAGCTGCCCAAGACAGATTTACTTTTTAATCCTGTTTTCACTGATAGTTTGGCATGAAGCCTTGCCTCAGCAAAAGGAATTAGTTGAGATGTCTAGTACTTGAGAAGATTTTATGAGCACGTGTTTGGGAGAGTGTGTCTCATGTGAAATAAGAGATGGTAAAGGGTCGTGTGGAAAAGAAAGGCTCAAAGTGCAGCAGTCGGCCCCTGCGGTGCGGCGTGGTGGCATTCGCTACATGAGAAGTCATTCTCAACATGTGTAGTGAGATTTCTGTAGAACCAGAGCACTAATAAATCATGAATCTCAATCAATCAATAAATAATGAATCCCACTACACATGCTGAAAATAGCAATATTGTTTACCTTGGAATTCAGAAACACAAACTTTCCTTGACTGCCTCATTACCAAATGCTTCTTTGAAGTAGAAAGCAAGAACCTCACAAAGTTTTTTCACATTGGGTTAATATAATAATACCTTTCCAATTTTTATTTTTAAAGTGTTTTAAGTATTTCAATCCTTATGAGGTGCTTTGAAATAGAAATAGCTCATTTCCTAGTTTAAGCTGCTAACTTACCAACGAAGGATAAACATTCAGTTCTAGAACATTTACTGAGAACCTGTTACATGCTAGGCTCTGTTCTGAATACTGATAACACTCGAATGAGAGTTGTGGTCTGACGTGTGTGTGTGTGTGTGTGTGTGTGTGTGCACTCGCGCTCACATTCCGGTATAAATTGCCTCTTAAACAATGATACTTTTGTTTTTTCCATTGTCCTGTTAGGACTCAATAGTATAAATGTGCTGTTTGGGGTGATTTAAACATATAATATATGGAGCTAATGAACTTGTAGTTGAAGGGCTTAACACAAATATTTTTATTCTCTAGGTATTATTAACCCAAAGAACCCAAAGGAAGCACCAAAGTCCTTCAGCTTTGACTACTCTTACTGGTCTCACACCTCGGTGAGTGTACTGCCTGCCTTTTCCTTTCTTGCCTTCTTTTATCCTTAGTTGTTCCAAGATCCAGTTCTTATTTTCTGGCTGTGGTCAAGGATGAGTTGTGTGTGTTTGAGGGGCAGATTAGGGTTTTGTTGGTTGTTGTTTGTTTGTTTTTGTTTTTTGAGACAGATTTCATTGCCCACATTGGCATTGAACTCACTGTATACCCTAGGCTAGCTTCAGACTTGGGCCAGTATTCCTGACTTACCTTCTACCTTCTCTGGAAGGGCTGGAATTACAGGCATGAGCCACAATACCAGGCTAACAAACTCCCACTTCATGAGTTCATTTAAAAATTTTATTTATTTGTTCATTCGTGTAGTGTGTGTGTGTGTGTGTGTGTGTGCTTGCGCAGGGGGTGCATGTGTGCACATGTGGAGGCTAGAGGTTGGTAGCTGATGTCCTCCATTATTTTCCACCATATTGAACCAGGGCTTCTCTGAACCTGCAGCTCACAGACTGGCTAGACTGTTCAGTGAGCCTTAGGATCCTCTGGAGAACTTACATGCTACTCGGGGCGGCTTTTATGTGGTGCTAGTTTTCTAAAGTTGGGCCTTCATGTTTGCACAGAAGCCCTTTACCCACTGAGCCATATTCCCAGCCTCTTGATTTTAATTTTTTAAAGGTTGTTTTTAGATTTATTTATTTAGTGTCTAAGTGCCCTATCAGCATATATAACCGCATGCCAGAAGAGAGCATCAAATCCGTTTATAGATGGTTGTGAGCCACCATGTGGTTGCTGGGAATTGATCTCAGGACCTCTGGAAGAACAGATAGTGCTCCTAACCACTGAGCCATCTCTCCAGCCCTTGATTTTAATTTTTTAAAATTATTTATTTTTATGTACATTTGATATACATATATATCTATGTGAGGGAATCAGATCCACTGGAATTTGAGTTACAGAGCAGACAGTTGTGAGCTGCCATGTGGGTGCTGGAATTGAACCCCGGTCCTCTGGGAGAGCAGCCAGTGCTCCTAACCGCTAAGCCATTTCTCCAGCCCCCAATTTTAACTTTTAACACAGTTGTTTTGAAGCCCTAATGTGGTGGCACACACCTTTATACCCAGCGGTCAGAAGCGGAGGCAGATGGCTCTCTGAGTTGCAGGCCAGCCAGGGCTATATAGTGAGAGACTCTGTCTCAAAAACAAAACTTAAAAGAAAAAAAAAAATGAGACAGGGTCTCATTTGGCTTTGAATTCACTATGTGTAGCTGAAGCTGACCTTTAATTCCTGATTCTCTGCCTCTTCCTTCTTAGTGATGAAATTACAACTTGGTGCTACCATACCCAGCCATTAGCTCATTTTGGGCACAGAGACTACTACCTGAAGAATAAAGTAGTTACTTTAATCAAGTATTTTGATTCTTCCCTGACAGCTTTAGTCAATATAGAAATCTTGTTGACTTTTACAGACTGCTTCTAAACTTGAGTTTGTTCCATTTCTGTGCCATCTGTTTCTTAGACATTTTAAGTTTTTCCTGTTTTCTGAGGAGAGATGTTCCAAACTATCCACAAAGCCTAATCATCAAGGAAAAGGTTGAGGGAGGAATTGGAAATGTTCTTCACCAAAGTTGTATTTATTGAAAACAGCCACACTATTTACAGTGAGTTCAAAGAAGTAGTTTTATATGTCAACTTGACTTCTGGTCTGTTATTCCTATTTTCTACTTAAGGAAATCTTTGAGCTCCAACTACTATAGTATCTCTCTATGTGTCTGTCTGTAAAATGAAAAAAAGTGTAGAATGGTCTTTTAAAATGTATAATATGGTTTAAATGACTATTCTGATTCCAAACATTTTTTGAAATATGGAAGCAGTCAATTAATATAGCAAAGAATATTATTTAAATGTCAGAACTTTTCTTCCTAATCTTTACAGCCTGAAGATCCCTGTTTTGCATCGCAGAGTCGTGTGTACAATGACATCGGAAAGGAAATGCTCTTACATGCCTTTGAAGGATATAATGTCTGTATTTTTGCCTATGGGCAGACTGGTGCTGGGAAATCCTACACAATGATGGGGAAACAAGAAGAAAGCCAGGCTGGCATCATCCCACAGGTAAAGCATCTGTGACCATCAATAAATATTTCAGTCTCAAATTGCTTTTTCTTTGGCAAAAATGTATTCAGGGGCTGTAATTTAGGCACGAAGGCAACCTGTCTATTTTACTCAAAGGTGCTTACTATCTAGAGAAAAAAAAATGGGCTTGTATATATATAGATTTTTAAGATGGGCAAGTTAACATTTTCTAAAAACTTTACTGTTTTTGCATTGCCATATCATCCTATCTTTTACTGTTCTCAGCTTCTTAAGGCTTTTTTCTAAATGTTGGAACACTCAGGTAATGTTGGGTCTGGTTTGATTAAAAGTTCCTATTAGATCTTCTCTAAGGAATATATTTTTATTTTCCCTTGTTGTGGTCCTGAGGATAGAACCTAGGGCCCTGTGTTCTGGAACAGTACTCTGCAGTTAACTACAGTTCTACCCCGTTTATTATTTTAATTTGTGTGTGCTATCATGCCCAGTGTATGGGGTTGTGGAGATCCAGCCCAAGGCTTTGAATGTGCTAGGCAAGCACTTTATCAGCTGATAAAGTCCCCATATCCTCTTTAGACTGTAAGTTTTGATAGTGAAGAATAATGTTGCAGTTAAGTCTTTGTTTTTTTTTTTTTTTTTGCCTTTTGAAAGGGTTTCACTATGTAACTCTGGGTTTCTTAGAACTCACTGTATAGAGCAGGCTGGTTTACTTCTGCCTCCAAAGTACAGGGTTTGAAGGTGTGCACCACCACATGCAGGCTATTGCAGTTAAGTCTTTGATCATAAGTTTTGTGCTCATTTTTAGTTAGTTTTATTGCTATAGTGATATAATTATTTGAGTACAGTGTGAAGAATCATATTTGGATAAGGAAATAATATCAGTTTTCTGTTGTTGAAGGAGAATAAAAATTAGGAGCATGTCATAGCACAAAATTTTTATTTAAAATATTAATTGTGTTTGAAGAAACAGAAAGAATATCATACGAATTAATTCATCTAATGCTGTGGATTATGTAGTACATCTGATTTAGGCTGTTCACAGTCCCTTTCATTTTGCTTTCCTAGTTGTGTGAAGAACTTTTTGAGAAGATCAATGACAACTGTAATGAAGAAATGTCTTACTCTGTAGAGGTGAGTATAGCTGTTACTAAAACCAGGGACTTTTGTATTCCTATCCCTTTATTTCATTTCTTTTCTTGTCTTTCTCTTTCTTTTTCTTGTTTTGGAGACAGGGCCTCTCGATGCAATAAAGTCTTAATGTAGCTGGAACTCATTATGTGGACCAGTCTGGCCTCAAACTCACAAAGATCTGCCTGCCTCTATCTACTTGCTGCTGCAATTAAAGACATGTGCCACTGCATCCAGACTTTTCGTTTTTGGTTTTTCAAGACAAAGGTAATCCCTGAGTGCTGGGATTACAGGTGTGTGCCACTGTGCCTAGCTATATTATTTCTTTTTGTTGTTGTTGTTGAGTTTTCTTTTCCCCAAGATGGTTTCTCTGTGTAGCTCTTGCTGTCCTAGACTTGCCTTATAGACCAAGTTGGCCTCGAACTTGCAGAAATCCATCTGCTTCTGTCTACTGAGTGCTAGGATTAAAAGTGTGTGCCGCCATGCCTGGCCCTGTATTATTTCATAAAAATATTCCTGTATTTAATTATCTGTCATCCATCTTTATATATCTGTCTGTCTGTCTGTCTGTCTGTCCGTCTGTCCATCTAATGTGTTTGTGCATGTGCATACATGTACAATCAAGTGCCATGATGTAGGAATACAGGAATGGAAGTTGCAAGAGTTGATTCTCTCCTTCCGCTATGTGGCTCCCAAGGATTGTCAGGCTTGGTGGAAATGGCCTTTCCCTGCTCATATCACACTGGCCCCATTGCTTTTTGTTTGTTTGTTTGTTTTAAAAGACAGGGTCTCTTTATTAGTTCTGGCTGTCCTTGTTGACCAGTCTGATTTGGAAGTCAAAGAGATCTACCTACTGCCTCTCCAGTGCTGGGATTATAGGTGGGAGCTCTTTGCCTTAGCTAGGCTGTTATCTCAAATTGTGTTAAGTGGCTCTCAGTTGTGACTTTGTTGCTACTCATTTAAAGTATTCCCTTGATTTTAAGGATTTGGACTGTTTGTAAGGTTTGTTTATAATGAATAATGTTGCAATTAAAATTGTTCAGAGTTCTGTATCACTTGGGTGTTAATATGTATCTTGGTTATTAAGTGATACATTTGATTGGCAAATGACCTTTTAGAAAGACTGTAGCAGTTTTCTTTCTTCCGGAGAAATTGGCAACAATTGTACTCTTTTAAATACTTAGTATCTTTATTTTTAACTCTTTGCCAATTTGAGGCTGGAGAGATGGCTCAGGAGCTAAGAATGGGGACTGCCGTTGTGTTTGCATCATCACATCAGTATCCACGCCCACCTGCAGCCCACCTGGCAGGCCTCTGACGCCTGCACACATGTTTACAAACAGTCAAAAAGACACATGAATAGTACATGTTTTTGACCATTTCATAATGTGTAATTATTTGTTAAATTTGAATTTCTTTGATTATTACTGTGGCTGACTGTCTTGTAAATTATATGCACACCTGCTTAATGTTTCGAAGGCAAGGCAGTTACACCAACACAAACTTCATTTACATCTGGGAATCACAATCTTTTTTACTTGATGTGAGCTCTCTTCTTTAATATAGCTAGTAAATATGTGATTTTGAAGCTGCTGATACACACTCTTTGTGTATTGGCTTTTAAAGCAACGGAAATACTTTTTTAACATGAATGTATTATTCTGGGAAATAAAACTGCCTTTTAAGAAAATTCTAGTAATTTTGTTGTTGTTGTTTTGTTTTCAAGACAGGGTCTTTCTGAGTAGCTCTGGCTGTCCTAGAACTCACTCTGTAGACCAGGCTAGACTGGCCTTGAACTCAGCAGAGATCTACCTGCCTCTGCCTCCTGAATGCTGGGATTAAATGCATGTGCCAACCCTGCCCAGCCAACGCCGCCGCCTCTTCCTTTTTTTGATATGTGATGTGATTTTTGACAGTACTTACATAGTTCCTACTTGTTTTATTCAATTGCTTGCTAATTAATGGTTGCCCACATTTCTGAATTTTTTAAAAGATCTGGTTAAAATGTCAGGAATGTAGGAAAATCACATGATCAAAGTCTCTGACACTCATGGCTATCATATACCAAAAGGGGGTGAGCTTCATTTTAATTTTTTGTTTGACTAGTTGTCTTATCTTATGACAGTTCTTTAAGTCAGATGAAGAACTTTTTCAGCTTATAGGAAATAAGGGAAGATACCATTAGAGTTTCCAGAAATCGTGCGGGGTGCACCTTCAAGCTCTAGTGGGCACTATGGTTCCTTGTTGCATCCCCTGACCTCCTTTTTCCACTTCTGCACCTGTTTGCCCCAGCCATACTGACTTTGTTTTTTCTCAGTTTCTATAATGGAGCAGTAGCATTCCTCTCTCAAGGACTTAATATATAATCTTCCTATTGTCTTCTTCTGGATATCTTTTTGTTAATTATTTGAGAATTCCTTGATTGAATAATACATTTTGATGAACTCCTCCTTTCTTTGTTTCCCTTCCAATTCCCTGCCCCCGTCACCTTGTAGACTTCTAATTTCATGTTTTTGTTCTTTTTAAATTTTAGCTTCAGTGAGTTCACATATTGCCAGTATGTGCATGGTTTACCTCTCAGGGTGAATATATTTTTCCCATAATTAAAAAAATATTTATTTATGTTTTTGCAATACTCAGGATTGTACACAGGGAGTCACACAAGCAATCTACCACTGAGTTACATGCCCAGCCTTGTAATGATTGATTATGTGTAGGTTTTTTTCTTTTTTGAGACAAATTTTCATTTATGCCTGGGCAGACTGTGTAGCCCAGGATTACCTTGAATTTTGACCCTCCTTTGTGCCCCTTAGTGTTGGTATGATAGATGTATGCCACCATACCTAGTTTACTAATGTTGGAAGTTGAACTTAGGGCTATGTATGCTAGGCAAGGATTCTACTTACTTAGCTATGTTCCCAGAACACTTTAAAAATTATATTTCATTTATTTATTCTGTGTGTGTGTCCCACAAGTGCCACAGTACATGAGCTCGGAGGACAGCTTACAGTTGATTTCTTTCTACCATGTTACATGCAGGGACAGAACTCAGGTTGTCAAGGCTTAGCAGCAAGCTGCTTTACTTGCTTAAGCTATCTTGCTGTCTCCCAACCTGTTTTTAATTTTCTTTTTGTAATCTAGAGATTAAACCTAAGGCTTCATATATGCTAGGCTGAACCACACTCCTAGGCCTTTTGCTGGATATCTCTTTGTTTAAATTTCCTTTTTCAAATTCTTGCTCAAGTCTTGCTCTCTTGGTGCCTTGACCATTACACTAATATTAGAACTTGACTCTACCCCAACACTCTGATCTCTTGCTTTGTTCTGTTTTTCTTTCCTAGAGTGCATTCATCTTGTTCTAACGTATTTCATAGGTTACTTTTTTATAACTACATTTTTACATTTATTTATTGTGTGTGTTGGGGAGTAGAGGGTTTGCATGTCACTGTGCAAATGTGGAGGTCAGAGGACAGATTATGACTCTTCCTTCAGTGTATGGGTCCTGGAGATTGAACTTAGTTAGGGTTCCAGACTTGGTGGCAAAGTGCCTTTACCCACTGAACCCTCTTACTGGCCTATAGGTTATATTTTTTAAATTTAAGTGAAGGTGTCAGATCCCCTAGAAATGGAGTTAAGAGACAGTTGTGAGCTGTTGGGTGCTGGGGGTTTAAGCCAGGTCCTCTGGAAGAGAAGGCACTGCTCTTAACCGCCAAGCCATCTCTCCAGCCCCTAGAATATATTTTTTTAAATATTTATTTTTGCTTATGTATGTCTGTGTATGGGTATATATATGAGTGCAGGTTTTGTGGAGGCCAGAAGGAGGGTATCAGATTCACTGGATGTGGAATTACAGACAATTGTGAACAGCCCAACATTGGTGCTGGAAATCAACCTAGGGTCTTGTAAGAACAGTATGTGCTTTTAACCCCTGAGCCATCTCTCCCTGGTTACTAATTGTTATTATTTTTTAATGTTGACTGTTCTTGTAAGTCTGTTATTACTAGAATCATAAACTCACTAGCATGGTATCTTATTTATTGATTTCTGCCAAGTGCCTGAAACAGTGGTTAGAAGGCAGTCATATGAAGAAAATTGGATTTTCCAAGTGGAATCTGTAAGGTTGGCTCAAAAGTAAAAGAAGTCATGAGTGACTTCACATATCAGAGATATACAGCACAGTGACTTTATTTCTATTGGATGAAAAAGGACAAGTTTTCTAAGAAGTGAAATACTTATCTTCTTGAGTTTCAGGATTGTATATAGAAGTTTAAGTAGACAAGAATGATTAAAGTACAGCAGCTGGAGAGATGGCTAGCCTGAGGTGTGTGGTAACATTCTGTCAGAAAGAACCTTGGGACCCTGTTGTTTTACTTTTCATGGATCAGTTATTTTTACTTAACACTTGTTGATTTGATTTTTTTTCAGGGGAGTGGGGTGGAGACAGGGTCATTCTATGTAGCCTTGGCTGTTGTGAAACTTGCCCTGTAGACCAGGCTGGCCTCAAACTCACAAAGATCCACCTCCCTCTGCTTCCTATGTGCTGGGATTAAAGGTACGCACCACCACCACCACCCAACTTTATCTTTTAAAATGCTGTATAGAAGCAGAGGTCAGAATGGAAGAAAGGGGTTTTATTTTAGGTACCCTGAAAATGTGTTTAAAGTGTAAAATTGAGAAGTGTAAAGGTTGATATTGTATGACCGGAAAGCTGTGATGTAGAAGAGTCTAATTTCTAGGAAGCATCATAATGTAGCATGCTGTGGTAATTTACCACATTTCAGATCCATGTGCCTGAAGTCTGAAGTCACAGCTGTGTTCCTTGGCCTGGGGATGTAGCCAGCATTAGAATACTTGCTTTGCTTGTAAAGGCACTGGGCTCCAGCACTGGTGTAGGTGAGGGATGGGGAATCAAAGTTAGACTTTTAAAAATTCTGACCCTGATTTATTTTGTTTAATATAGTTACATGCATTTTCCTGCAAATCACATAATTTCATTCATCCTTATGGCTGAATAAGACTCCATTGCGGGCATTAGAGATATTTCTCAGTGGTTAATGTACTAGCTACATAAGCATGAGGGCCTGAGCTCAGATCCTTGGAGCCATACGAATTCCTGGCAGGTGTGCTGGTCCTCTGGTAGGTCAAGCAGAGGCAGGCTCTCGAGGAAGCTAGCTACCTAGCAAGACTAGCCATATCAGTGAGCTGTAGGTTTGATTGAAAGTTCCTGTTTCAGTGAATACAGTGTAAGAACAGTAGACAATGCTTCTCAACATGAAAACAAATACATGCACACCTTCACACCACATATACACAAAAGTAGGAAAAGAAATAGTATTATTTGGTCCGGAAAGATAGTACAGTAGTTAAGAGTGCTTTCTGCTCTCCCATAGGACCCAAGTTTGGTTCTTAGCACAAGGTCAAGTGGCTCACAACAATCTATAACTCTAGCTCATGCCTTCTGCTGGCTTCCTCCAGCAACTGCACTCTTAGGGATATATACTAGCAGATATAAAAAAAATACACATAAGTAAAAATCCAAAAATCACATTTAAAAAGCCTACATTGTGTATATGTACAGAATTTTTAAATCATTTTTTAAAATGATACAGGATTTCTCTCCCTTCCTCCCTCTCTCTCCTTTAAATCTAGGCTGACTTTGAATACATGATCCTTTTGTCTCTGCCTCCTGAAATTCTGAGTTTGGAAAAAGTATTTAATGTATATATATCTTTTCTAGATCCTTTGATTTACTTTAATAAAATGTTCCTAGGTGAGCTACATGGAAATTTACTGTGAGAGAGTACGAGATTTACTGAATCCCAAAAACAAGGGTAATTTGCGTGTGCGTGAACACCCGCTTCTTGGACCCTATGTGGAGGATCTGTCCAAGCTGGCAGTCACTTCCTATACTGACATTGCTGACCTCATGGATGCTGGGAACAAAGCCAGGTATGATAGGATATATACCAATGACTGAGTCCTTTGCCATATTTTGAGGTCCTTTGATTTCAGCATACGGATTAAAGTGACATTTGTACCTGTGAAAGTTGCTTTAATTGTAGAGCTCCTTTGAGTCTTTGGCTATGCTGGAGAGGTATAGGCTTCAACATATTAAGTAACTTTCTTTTCCATAAAATGGTACATTGTTCAGACAGGTTAACTCTTGGGTATTGATTAAGTCACGATAAAGTGTTAGCTGTAATGTCTATTGAGGCTGTGATAGGAGTTGATTCTGGAATAAATGAACACATAATAGAGAATAAAAATTAAACGCTCTGGTGATTACTAAAGGGAGAGCTGGAGTCTGAAAAGCGATTCTGATTGGGAGCCTTTTGAGTTGTAGGGTAACTTGATGGGCTCTCGAGTAAGACAGCATCTAGGGCAATTGTGAAAGTGACAGTCTTCCAGTCTAGGTAAGCTTAAGGCTGTTGTCAGTGATTGTCATGTATGGCCATCTATTTTAACTCTCATGGAAAAATTCTCTTGTCAACCTTTGGGTGTATTTAGGACGGTGGCAGCCACCAACATGAATGAAACAAGTAGCCGCTCCCACGCTGTGTTTACCATTGTTTTCACCCAGAAGAAACACGATCCTGAGACTAACCTTTCAACTGAAAAGGTAGGAGAACTTTTGATTTCTTGTGCTATGGAGAGATTTTATGGAGATATTTTGAGAAATCCCTTTTATACTACTTCCCTCTGCATTTGTGGGTTTTGTTGTTGTTGTTGTTGTTTTGCACAGGATAAGTGTTGTTCTTTTACTTAATGGAGGTGGTTTTTAATTTCTACTCACCAGTTTTCAGTGTGGGTCTTCAATAGAACTGAAAGATAGAAAACACAGTTAAGAAAATTTAAAACCTTGGGTCTAGTAGTTTACTTATTTTATGCAAGGACAGTTAAGTGGTTCTGTTAGGAAAAAATACTTTTTTTTTGACTGGACAACAATATTGTTCATTGATAAAGTTGTTGCACTGATGTCTGTGGTAATTAAGCACACTTCATTCCTGGAAAATAACTCTGTAACAACTATAATATTGTCTAATAAATACCTTTGCTTGCTTGTTTGTTTTTGTTACTGAGAACTGAACTAAGAGCCTATTGCATAGTGGGCAGACACTACTGCTGAGCTATTCCCAGCCCCTTGTTTTCCTTTGTAGCTGTCTGTTTTGCTTTAGGATAGAAGCACAACTAGCATACTAGGCAAGCTTTCCCCAGTCACCTTGGATTGGTAATTTCTCATTTTATTAGTGGTTAAATATAGTGGATCTTGGAATAAATTTGAATGCTTTGAGTCTTGACTTTGCTACTTCTTAGATGTATAACCTTGAACAAATTACCTTTAACCTCCGTATGCTTCTGATTTCTCCTTCTGTGACAACTTCAGTGGGTAGTTAAAAGGGTTAAGTATTAATGTAGGGCAAGTGCATATAATAGTGTCTGGCATCGAGTAGCTACTCAGTATTTGTTAATTTTGTTGTACCTAATAAAAATATTTATGATGATGCTACTTAATATCTTAAGTTTCATTCAGCTGTATTATTTTGTGCTCAGAACTGAACATAGGTCCTCATTCATGTTAGATAAGTGCTGCACCATTGTGCTACGTCCTCATGTGGTGGACGTGACTCTAGACTTACACTGGTACTTTGACAGGGTTCTCTTCTCTGCCTTTTGCCTGGTAAAGTGAGTGCTTTCTGATAGTGTTGTCACTAGAAGTTAGAATCATTGTATGCTTACTGACTATTTTTTGTTTCGGCTAATTGAAACCAGTTTTTTTGCATGCTAAACAAGTATTCTGCCATTGAGCTGCACTTAACCCTGCAACTTTTCAAATAATCCCTACAGAGGTGGACATTGCAGCCAGTCCTGAGGAACCCTGATAAGCTAGGGTCAGATGGAAGGGGAGGAGACTTCCCCTATCTATGGACTTGGAAAGGGGCAGGGAGGAGATGAGGGAGAGGGTGGGATTGGGAGGGCATGAGGAAGGGGGCTGTAGCTGGGATACAAAGTTAATAAACTGTAACTAATATTTAAAAAATAAAATAAAATAGATAAAAACAAAAACAAACAATCCCTCTGGAGACTTTTGTCTAAACTATCCTGAAAGTTGTCAAAGTATAAAATTTGACCATTTTTGATGAATGCTTACTATGTGACATAGTAAGTATGCTGAGAATATTTGTTACTCTAAAAAATTGCCTCGTAACTTTACTGCATTTTTCTGTCCCCTCTCCTGCATCGTCCAGGCAGTCTTTCTTTTCTTTTTCTTTTTTTATTTTTTAATCCAGGCAGTTCTTTTTTTTTAATGTAATTTATTTATTTTATATCAATCAGAGGTTAGGTACTTTGCATCCCAGGCGTAGCCCCCTCCCTCATTCCCTCCCACTCTCCCCATCCCTCCCTCATCTCCTCCCCGCCCCGCAAGTCCACTGACGGGGGAGGACCTCCTCCCCTTCCAAGCAACAGGACAGGAGCATACCAAAGAGGCCTCTGAAAGAATCAATAGAGAATGTACCAAAGCAGATATTAGGACTCAGGCAGTTCTTAATATGTTTTTTGTCACTAGATTAGTTTATATTTAGTATAATTTTATATACATATAAAATTTTATGTACATATATTTTTGTTACATTTCCTTTGCTTATAATAAGTTTGATATTATTTGTTATTATGTCAATATTTGGTTCCTTTTCTTTGCTGACAAATAATTCTACTATTTAATTCACCTGGCCCTATGTACATTTGTGTACATGTATGTGATTTGTTTTGTTTCTTGTTTTTCTGAGAACTTGTTTCATTCTATAGTTCAGGTTGACCTCACACTTACTCAGCTCCCAAGTATTGGGGACACAGGTTACACAAACCATGCACACCTGGCAATTTGAGTTTTATTTTGTTTTTATTATATTGGTGAATAATGAAGAGTAGAATTGTGTCTCATGGCAGATGTATTTAGAGTCTGGGTTTAGGTCTGGGTTTTTGTTTGTTTGTTTGTTTGTTTTTTATCTTTTGAGGCGGGATCTCCCTATTATTTAGCCCTGGCTATCCTGGAACTCACTGTGTAGACCAGGCTAGCCTTGAACTCACAGCGGTCTGTTTGCCTCTGCCTCCTGAGTGTTGGAACTAAAGTTATATTTAGCTTCTTAAGAAACAGCTAAACAGGGGGCTTAGCCATCTGAGGGATGGCTCAGAGGTTAAGAGCACTGGCTACTCTTCCAAAGGTCCTGAGTTCAATTCCCAACAACCACATGGTGGCTCACAACCATCTGTGATGAGATCTGGTGCCCTCTTCTGGTGTGCAGGTATACATGCAAACGCACATTGTATACATAATAAATAAATAAATCTTTAAAAAAAAAGGAAACAGCTAAACAGTTTTTAAAATAATTATTGCCACCAGAAGGTTATGAGAGCTGCAGTTGTTCAGTGCTTCATCTTTCATCTACCTCTTTACTAGGTTTGATGTGTGTACCTGTGGATGTATGTATATGCACATGTGCATACATGGAGAGGTCAGTGTGTGTATAAGTCACAGCCTCACTATGTCTCCCTGGTGTGGACACCAGACTGGCTTAGAATTCACAGAAATCTACCTCTAATGCTTCCCAAATATAAAGACTACTCCTGAATTTTGTTGTTGTTGTTGTTAAAGTATTGAGCTCATTATCACTATATAGAGCTTACTGTCTTTGAGCTCAGGGCTGATCCTCCTGCCTCTGCCTCCTGAATATTGGAATCTAGCAATGTTGCTTATTTTTTAATTTCCATGTTATTGTTCTTCACTTAGGTCAGTAAGATCAGCTTGGTGGATCTAGCAGGAAGTGAACGAGCTGATTCAACTGGTGCCAAAGGAACTCGATTAAAGGTATTTATTTTAGCAAAATGGTCCAGTCAGTCAGTGTTTTGTATCATAGGTCTATAAACTATGGCTAGGACCCAAATCTACTTACTGCCTAGTTTTACAAACAAAATTCTATTGAGAGAGAGCTGTATCTTTTAATTTGTTTATTGTTTATAGTGGCGTTTACTAATTTATTTATTTGGGTACAGGTTCTCATGTAGTCCAGGCTGGCCTTGAATGTATTATATAGCTTGGATGAGCTTGAACTCTGGTCCTCCTGCCTCTGTCTCCTGAATGCTAAGATTATGGACACATGCCAGCATGTCTCTGTTTCGTGCTGGAGATGGGCCCTGGAGTTTTGTGCAAGTAGCCAAGTCAACTGTGCTACGCCCTCACCCTTTGACTGCTTCTATGATGCAGTAGAGGGTTGCACCAGAGACTGTATGACCCACAAAACATAATTTAAAACAATTTATTATTTTTGTTTTTAAAGACAGGGTTTCTCTATGTAACAGTGCCCTGGCTGTCTTGGACTCATTTCATGTACCATGCTGGTTTTGAACTCATAGAGATCTACCTGCCTCTGCCTCTGCTCTCTGAAGTGCTAGGATTAAAGCCTTTCACCACTACAACTGGCCCAAAACCAATTTTTAAATTTAATTTTTAATGAAAAAAATACAAATTATTGGTCTATAATTTCAATGAAATAAGTTAGATAACAAAATACTTAGAGAAGAGTTTATGGTCAGGAGTGCAGATCATATTATATTTTGAGAAATGGACAAAATTTGGCTAGATGGGAGAGACAGTATGGGGTATATAAGATACAGATGTAAGTAGAAGTGTGGGCTTTGACAGAGAGATTGTTTAACAGGGACAGGCCTTTCATGTTGAGTTGTGAGAGGAAGCCTTGCTTCTGTAACATTTTGCAGCAAAAGCATGTTGAAGGCAAAAGGATTGGGAGGTGGGGCATGTTACCAAGTGAGCAGAGGAAAGAGCAAAGGCTACAGGAGTCTTTAGAACTTATGTCGTAAAAAAGCAGATATGCTCAGCTTGTAGCAGTATGAATGGTGTGCAGTAGTAGACATTCTTTGTTTTAAAATTTCATGTTTTGTGTTTATTTTAGGAAGGTGCAAATATTAATAAGTCTCTTACAACATTGGGCAAAGTCATTTCAGCCTTGGCGGAGGTGGTAAGTTTTTTGTTTCACTCTAACATGAAGTTTCTGCTCATAATAAATAAGTTTGCTGATACTTTGTGCCTCTATATGAAGACTGTACTGGGTTTGGCCTTTTTATATGATTTTAAAATTTTTTTCAGGTAGGACTAGAGTATAATACAATTTGACTTTGTACTGAAGGCAGAATGAAAACAGCTATAGCTATGTGAAGCTAGAGCTAAAATTTGATTAATTTTTTGAACCTTACTTCACACCTCATAATAACCAAATATATTTTTGTAGGTTTTCCCACATTTTCTCATGTTAGAATATAGTATTTTTGGAATATTTTGAGCAAGGTAGCTTTGGAGAGTGATATTGATACAGAAGCCAATAATATATATTCTTAAAATACAGTCGTGTATAATGAGATGAATGCATTCTTAGAAATGCACCATTAGCTGATTTTGTCATTGTAGTAAATAAAAAGAATATACTAAAACCATGGGGCAAATAGTATAGTGATATACTATATATGCCATGTATTGAACACAATTATGTGTGTTCTGTATGACTTGCTGTAAATAGGTTTGTTTTCCCTAATGTTTCTACCAACTGTGCATTGTGCTACCACCTGAAGATAGAAACAACGTTGTAATTTTCCAGTGTCATCGTTGTCTCTGCGTTACATATGCAGATTAGAACTTCTTTTTGCAACACTGGCACACTAAAGCTAAACCAAAATTTGTATCCTGTTCATTATTTAGATTTAAGACCTAAGGTAATTTTTGTATGTTCTAATGTAGATTAATTTGTCATTTAAATCACTAAAAAGAATTAAATCTTTTCTTGTCTCTAGAAAGCATTCTGATTTCCATTTCTTCTAGAGGCTTATCCTGTGTTCCTTTTCTTTCCTTTAAATGCTTTCATTTTTAGGATAACTGCACGAGCAAGGTACGGTGGGGGATTGGTCACACTGAACTAGCTAAATTATTAGCTCTATGGTTTTAACATTTTTAGCGAATAAATAGGGCATAAGTTAGAATAGAACCTTCAAAAAGATTTTCTCATTTTTTTCTGGCTTTGGAATTTAGAATGATTATTTAGGGTGGCTGTGAATCATGAGACTTCACACCAGAATTAATTAAGGAACATAAAGTGCTTTGGAGAAGGAATAAAAATAAAGGAACAAGAGAGCAATTTGAGGAGGCTTTTACATCGTGTCATGTTTATCCCACTGGTCTGTAAGAGTGTCTCTGAATAGTTCTGAAACCACTCAAAAAAGGGAGCAGGTTGAATGTCTTTGGAGTCCTGTAAAAAGCATAGCTAATTTATTGAAATTATTGGAAACAAGTAAGATAAAACAGTTTTATATATTACCAATATATGTAAATCCTATTTTATCTTATTTCCCACCATAGAAGCTTATGAGTTATTTAAAATGACTTTTCTATTATTTGGTTATACATAGCTAAAGTAAAGGCTATAGAGAATCAATTTAAACTTTTAACTGAACCTAGAAAAGGCTTTATATCTTCCTTTACCCAGTGGTATATATTTTTTTTCTTTCTTGTATTTCTATACAATTACTTTAAATTTTTTTGTCATTCTTCTGCAGAAAAAAAAATTCAGAGTACCTAATAGTTAAGAATTTTGTGAGAGGTATAGGGCTGGAGAGATGGCTTAGAGATTAAGAGCACTGGCTATTCTTCCAAAGATCCTGAGTTCAATTCCTAGCAACCACATGGTGGCTCATAACCATCTATAATGAGATCTGGTACCCTCTTCTGGCCTGCTGTATAAATAATAAATAAATAATTTAAAAAAAAAAAGAATTTTGTGAGAAACAGTGTAGAGGCAGTATTTGTATTAAAATATTTAGTATTCACATGCTTAATTTGTTTGTTTACTCCACTTTTGGGGTTTTATTTTAAAAGATTTTTTTATTCTTGCTGTGGATAGACATGTGCTAAGGTACATGTGCAGATGTTTGAGGACAACATTTGGTAGTTGGCTTTCTCCTTTTGGGAACCAAACTTGGTATTATCTGTTGTATCAAGTGCTGATTTTGGTTATGCTATTTCTTTAACTCCTTGTCAAAAATAATGTGCTTGAAGTGTTTATAAGTTAAATACTGGGTTTTCTTTAAAGTTAATCTTTTAAAGACATGTTCTAAAGACATGGATAGGATATTAGAAAATAAGATTACATTGTTAAATTTACTAAATTTGGGGACTGGAGAGATAGCTCTGGGGTTAAGAGCTCTGTCTGTTCTTCCAAAGGTCCTGAGTTCAATTCCCAGCAACCACATGGTAGCTCACAACCATCTGTAATGAGATCTGATGCTCTCTTCTGACCTGCTGGCACACATGCAGGCAGAATACTGGATAATAAACAAACAAACAAACAAATAAATCTTTTAAAAATCACTAAATTTGTTCCTTATATACTATATATCTGCTGAAGTATTTAGACTTTGTGCTTGCAATTTACTCAAGTGTTTGGGTAATGGTAAAATATTAATAATGATTAAAGCTACAGTTAGTCTACCATATACATTGTAATACCACTCTCTTGATTTTTTGTTGTACAGATTTTAAAATGAAATGCATGTGCTTTTTGGAGAATTGAACTTTGTATAGAACATTTCTGTTATAATGGAATTCTGTTACAGTTTGATTTACTTCAGAATTTTAGACTGGTTTGCTTTTCATACAAATTTTCTCCATAATATTGCTAAAGTTACTCTCTTCTCCTTATAGAGTAAAAAGAAGAAGAAAACTGATTTTATTCCTTACAGGGATTCTGTACTTACTTGGCTCCTTCGAGAAAATCTAGGTATGTCGACTACTAGTACAAGTTCATTTTGTAGTTGTCATTTTAAAGCTGTTTAATGATGGTCTTTTGTGGCCTATTATTCTGTGTCTGTTTTGGAGAAGAATCATCTCTAGATATTCATAGTAACTCATTTGAGTGTTTATCTTTTTCTGTTTTGGCATTTGATTTTCCCTGGTTGGATTCGTTTACTTCAGGACATACACTAAGGAACAGTTACTGTCTTCTGCACTTCATTCAGCTACTTAAAAATGTTGTTCCTTCCTAAGAGCCCCCTGCCCCTATCAAAGCTTATTTATTTTATGTACACGGGTGTTTGCCTGCATGTATGTGTGGTACTGTGTATGTGTGTGTGTGTGCTGCCCACAAAGCTCTAAGGCAGCACTGGATCCCCTGGAGGTGGAGGTTGTGAACCACCATGTGGGTGCTGGGAACTGAACATGTTTTCTGCAAAAGCAGTTAGCACTCTTACTCAGTGAGCCATCCATCTAGCCCTTTCTCAGAGTACTTAAAAGCTCATATTCCTTTGAATTTTACATAGTCAATTACAGTCTACATAGTACTACTGATGCTTTTTGACCTTTCAGCCATTCTCTTCATTCCTTGCTCCTCATTAAGAAAAAGTAATCAAGCAACTTTGCCATCACATCACTGGGGGCAGTTTTGGTGGAGTGGTTGGGATATTGATTGAGTATTTGGTTGTTTAAGACAAGACCCAGGCTGGCATTGATACCACTTCCTGGGCAGGAATTGTAGGCATGTGCCACCATACCTGACTAGAGTGGTTGTAAGGAAGAGTAGGACAGGAACTGAAGTTAGGAGATTCAGAAAGCAGAATATGAGTGGAACAGTGCATAGCATGGGAACATTTAAGAATGTTATTGGGTTCCAAGCTTGGTGGCACATAGCTATAATCACAGTACTTAGGAAATGAAGGCAGTAAGATTGCTAGCTCAAACCAGCATGGCTACGTAAGACCTAGCCAGAAAAAGAAAAAAAATGTTTAAAAAATTTTTTAAATTAAATTTTAGGAAGTGCTGTCAGCTTTAACACAGTAAATAAAATTCTTCTAAATACTGACTGTAATTTGAGAGCCTCACAATTTATTTTCGTAGGTGGAAACTCTCGAACTGCAATGGTTGCTGCTCTGAGCCCAGCAGATATCAACTACGATGAAACTTTGAGCACCCTGAGGTATTCTCCTTTGATCTCAGTAGCTGAGTAGTTCTGTGTACCAGAGATTTTCTTACACTGTGAGGGGTTGTTATTTGATCCTTTTTTTCCATAATAAGGGGGAAATGATTTTTGTTATAATGGAGTTTACTTTTGTGGCTTTCAGATTCATTGGTATAAATTAGAGCTTTTTTTTTTTACAGGAAAAATGTCGAGATTACTTGAGTGAGATATTTAAATAACTTTTAGATAATAAAACTTTCTTATAGTATTTATTTCTATTAATAGAAGTATTTCTTTCTATAGATTATAGATATGTTCAAGTTGTAAAAAGTAATGCAGTTATCAGTACATACAGCACTGAAAAAGTACCAACAGAATATTCATCAAACTTTGGTGTATGGAATATTTTAATCTGAAACTATCTTCCCTTCTCCCATTGAAAATATTTTTAAGGGCTGGAGAGATGGCTCAGAAGTTAAGAGCACTGACTGCTCTTCCAGAGGACCTGAGTTTAGTTCCCAGCAACCACATGGTGGCTCACAACTATCTTTAATGAGATCTGGTGCCGTCTTCTGGCCTGCAATGGTGTACATGTAGACAGAACACTGTATACATAATAAATAAATAAATCTTTTGAAAAAATGGTATTTTTTTCAGCAAGAGAACACTCTGAGGACTGACACACACAGTTTGACCTTAAGTAGTTGACCTTAGCCAACCACTTAAGTTCTTCTGAGTCACCTCTGTAAGGTGCTTGTACAAATAACTTATTTATCAAGACTCTTAAAATGTGGAAGTAGTCAGAATGTTTGCTTTAGAGGTAATGGCATGTTATTTATGAGAAGAGTCTCCGAGATATAGCAAGGATGCGTTTTCTTTCTGTATCTAGATATGCAGATCGTGCAAAACAAATTAAATGCAATGCTGTTATCAATGAGGACCCCAACGCCAAGCTGGTTCGGGAGCTGAAGGAGGAAGTGACGCGGCTGAAGGACCTTCTTCGTGCTCAGGGGCTGGGGGATATTATCGATAGTAAGTGAGCTAAGAGTCACACAGACTCTTACTTTCCTCTCCAGATTCTTATATTTAAAACAAGCTTAGGGCTGGGTGTGGTGAGCACTTGGGAAACAGAGGCAGACTGATCTCAGTGAGTTCGAGGCTAGCCTGATCTACCTGGTGAGCTGCAGGCCAGCCAGAGCGATACAGTGAGACCATATCTTAAATAAGTAAGTAAAGTAAGCTTAGATTTTAAAGACTTGATGAAATTAAGTGGTAGTACATATGATTTTATGAGGTTGTTTCTTCTTAAAATGTCAGTGAAATAACCTCAAATTTTCTTTATGTACAACACGCCCAGATATCCGAAGCATTTTTAAAAATTTTAAATTTATTCTGAAAAATTAACCATTTCATAAAAATATTACTTGGAAGCTTTTGTTTCCCTGGATTGGTGTAGTAGTAACAGTGCACGTATAAGAACCCACCATGTGAGTCTACTTTCAGTAAGATTTGCCCTTGAGTGACCCTTGCTCTCCATGGGAAAGTCCAGTTCCTGTCAGGTTCCAAAGCTGGACTTCCGGAAAGGGCTGTCTCACAGTGGTCTTTTTATACTCTTAGTCATCTCTCATACAGGATGAAATCCAACTTCTTCTAAGTTGTGGTTAGCAATGCAGCTCATTATTGCTCATTATTGTTTAGCATCCGCAAAGCTCTAGTTTTAGCCTCAGCATTTTAGAAAAAAGTTCTTGCCATAAAATAGCTTATTCAGATAGAATATGGGTTTGTTTAATAAAGCATATTTTTATTTTTAATGCAAAAATATTGTATACTTTGAAATATTAATAGATTTCAAACCCTTCTCCAACTTAAAGCTCTTATTGACTGGAACTTGGATTTTAATTAATATAATTTGTGAAAATGATAATATATATTACTGAATTTTCATTTTTTTATCTTCCCAAATGCTACTCTTTTCCCACTCTATGTCAATATTGAATCTGAACTTTGACCCTTCTTATATTTTCCCTCCTGCTTACCTTTAGTTGATCCATTGATTGATGATTACTCTGGAAGTGGAGGCAAATGTGTGTATATCATGTATTGGTTATTTCTAGTACGCCGACTTGCTAATCTGCCTTTGCTGGGTCAGCCTCACATGAGCTTTGCATGCCAGCAGTCCTAACAGGGAAATCCCAGACAGAGTGTGCTGTAAAATCCAATTCTCTTGTTTTTACCCTTCTCCATTTAGTAAAGTAATTTAATGAGTTTTAGTTTATGCCTTTACTGAAGTTGTAGAATTTGAGTCTTTTGCTCAGTCTTCAGTGTTTCTATCTACATAATTAAATCAAATTCAAAATCGCAGTGGATAAGGCTAGTGATAGTAGCAGCTCACATTAACTGAATGTCTGTAATATACCTGGCCCTGTTCTAGGTACCTTAAACATATTATCTCTTTTTAAATTCTGTTATTGATAAAATTACTTTATTCCTATTTTCCCCTAGCTGGGAATGGTTCATTTTCTGAGGTACCATGGTTTCTTATGTTTAGGTTAGGCAGTTTAACTCAGAGCTCTTGCTTTTAATCATTACTACATAAACACCTTTTCCCCCCTCTTGAATTGCTTCCTTTTATGATCCAATTACTTAATAGAAAATTTCCTTTTTAATTATCATTGTAAATGTGAGTCTTTGTATAATTACAAAAATCATTTCTAGTTAAGCCAAACTGTAATTAAAGAGCTCTGTGCTTGTTGGGTTAGCACTCACCTGTGCATACGCTCCATTGATTTTTCTTCATTTCTTTGAGCCTTATCTTACTTGATCATTAGATTGACATTTTTCCTCTTTTCATAAATTACTATTTAAAGACTTTAAATAGATATTTAAAGTATATAAATTAAGTGATGATATATATTACAAAAGATCACAGACCATTTTCTCCATATAAACGTTAGCAAGGAAATAGTGTTTATATTTTTAAGATAACTCATCAAGATATGTCAGATCTCAGTTTGAGGATTAATTTTTAGGCTCTATTGATTTGTTTATTTTTAGAAAGTCATTTCAGACAAGGGAATATATAGGAAACCTCAAATGACATACTCATTACTGGGCTTTCTAAGCCCAGAGGACTGCCATGTGCAGACACACATGTGGCTCTTGCCTGGAATAGCTCTGTCTGAGATCTCCAAAGCTGAAGGATATTGGTGTGGAGAGGGTGCCTTCTTGTTCTTGCTTTTGTGCTCAAGGTGCTGCTGCTGGCCTGTTGCCTATCTATTCTCTGAGCCACTGTGGCATTTCCTGAAAACCGTGCATGACTAAGTTTTAATCTTGTGTCCACAAAGGAAAGCAGCCCTGGCCACTTCTCAGTTCTCTTGGGTCTATTTTTAATTCATTTTAGGGCTGCATGTGTCCATAGGACCTTCTAATCTCCACCCATCCCTCCTTCCCACCTTGCTGCCATCATCTGATGGATGATTTTTGCCCCAGTTCCTGTTTGCTTTTAAAAACATACCTCTTTGCTTGTTTCCCCACGTTCTACATTTGCAGATGGTAGTTTTCAAACTGTCTTGAAGCAACTACCATAGGCTTTAAGGGGCTTCAAGAACTGGTTTTCATTAAATAGTAAAGATGACTAAACCCTTGAGTGACTCTTTTTCCCAACTACTTCTGTTGCCTCATAGTCTTTAACAAAAGCCTAGTTTTGATAAGAATTTAAGTAATGCAGATTTTCTCAAATTTAAAAGTGAGGGCCGACAAGATGGGTCAGTGGATAAAGGTGCTTGCTACCATTTAGATCCCTGACTCCTACATTGTGGAAGGAGAGAACTTAACTCTCACAAGTTGCCCTGACCACACAGGAACACACACACAATAAATAAATGCGATTTTAAAAACTCTTAATGAGCTCATTTTAACATGGAAATGTAATTAGATATGGTGGCACACACCTGAAATCCCAGCAGTATCAGCACTCAGGAGTAGGAAACCAAAGAGTCAAGAGTTCAAGGTCATTCTTGGTCATATAGCAAGTGTGAGGTTAGGCAGAGCTGCATGAGTCCCAGTTTTCAAGCCAACAAATAGGACAAAAAGGATTGTAGCCACGTTTATTTAAAAGGATGGTTAATGAATGAAATACAAAAAAGCAAATCAGTGAGTTTTGTTATTGGTGGGCCTTAATCAGGACTAAGTTTAAGAGCATAATTTTCAGCTGTATTCCAGACCTTAATTAGTGAAACTAGGTCTTGAAAACTTGCCTGTTATACTGGGAAAGAGGCTTAACAGTGGCTCAGTGATTGTGCCATTAGAAGGGTTTTACTTCAATTATCAAATAGTTTTTGTTTGCTGTGACTTATAAATTGAACATATACTAAAACTTATTAATTAACTAATTGTTCTTTCCTGTTGAAACAACCATTCATGAGCAAGTTCATACCATACTTCCTCAAAATTATTCTCATTTCTGTATTACCTTTTAATTTAGAATGTATTTTGGCTGTTAAAATGTAGCTATGCAGAAACTCTACTAAGTGCTCAGAGTCGTAACTAACATTTCTTAAATTTTTGTCTAAATCCATTAAACACTAAGGTAGGCCAATATGTGGTATTAATTGCTGTTCTTCTCCTTCTGTTAAACACTACTGAGTTTAAAAATACAGTAAAACTGTAGATATTGAAGACATAGGATAGTAGGAAGAATTGAAGGACTGTAGTTTACCTGCTGAAGAAGAACATCTTTGAAGCTCTGGTTATACCCTACACATTAGAAACATCTCATTTCTAAATTCACAAGTGGCTAACTGCTTAGGAACAAATACTGAAGAGCGACATGTTTTAGAACTGCCATCTAGTACAGTCTGTAGCTTGTCTCTGTGTTATAGCTGTATTAGTCTTGGTGCTTTGATGCTGTCCTTTCTCACACTGGTGTTCCTTCCTGTCTTTTTTTTCTCCTCTGCTCCTTGCCTTCTCCTTTCCTACCTTCCCTTCTTTCTGTCTCCCAGATCTGAAAGATTTTCAGAACAATAAGCATAGGTACTTGCTAGCCTCTGAGAATCAACGCCCTGGCAATTTTTCCACAGCATCCATGGGGTCCCTTACTTCATCTCCATCTTCATGCTCACTTAGTAGTCAGGTGGGCTTAACATCTGTGACCAGTATTCAAGAGAGGATCATGTCTACACCTGGAGGGGAAGAAGCCATTGAACGTCTGAAGGTAGGTCTGAAGATTGAATGCAAATCATTCTATGTTTTTCCGGAAGGCAGAACTAGGACTGAATGAGCTTCACAGAAATTTTGTCTTAGCACATGGAGATGTTAACAGAAATGCCCTGAAATTGAAATTATTTGTTTTATTTCAGTTAATTTCTTTTTATCAGAAATGCTTGAGTTTTACTTGGCCAGAGATGAAAAGGTTCTAAGTTAGCCATGCAAAAAAGCTGAGTAGTAGAGATTTCCATTAGTTTGCAGGTAATTTTTTAAGTCACAGTGAAGTTGCTTGTTAGAATTTAATTTTTAAAGCCAGACATGGTAGCACAAACGTGTTAACACAGTATTCAGAAGATGGAGAAAGGAGGATGAGGTGTTCAGGGTCATCCTGGGTACATAGTGAGTTTGAGGACAGCCTAGACAATGTGAAACCCTTTCTAAAGTAGTAATAATTTAGCTTTAAATGAAATAACTAGTTGGAAAATTTGGTTTCATTGAAGATAGAATTCTCCATAGAGCCATTCTTCTATAAGTAAAATTAATAGACAATTAACTGGAAGTTTGAACATTTGAGTAGTGATATCAGGTATATTAGGCTACGTGAAATTGTGACTTCTAGAACTCTTCAGAAAGCCCTTAGGTATGGGAGAAGAGGGCTTTCTCCTCCTGTTTAGTGCAGCTGGGGTTCCGGAGCCATGGTGCTGCAAATCTGCAGATTGCCCACTGTACTGGTTACTTGTTGGATCCAAGTGCCTGAGAAGAAGCAACTTAAGGGAGAGTTTCCTTTAGCACATGGTTTGAGGTTAGTCTAAGAGAAGGCATGGCTGGAGGACTGTGAGGCTGCTTGTTCACATCTTTGCAGATCAGGAAACAGAGAAAGGAGAATGCCAGTACCCAGGTGCCTTCTCTTCACACACACACACCCCCCCACCCTTTATTTCAGACTGGGGCCCTAGCTCATAGGATAGCGCTGCCACATTCATGGTGGCTCTTCTCTGTTAAGCTTCTCTGTCAGTACTCTCACAGACACAGTCAGACATGTATCTAATTTCAGCTTCAGTTAACCATCACATCATGCCTGGCTCCCAGCTCTGCAGATGGAGGGTTTTTCCAGTCTGTTGCTGACTATATCCACTTCTGTCTTGTCTCTTCCTGAGTATGAAAACCAGGGGCTGTGCAGTGTAGTTCCTTCAGTGACTGCAATGAGACCAGACAGGTGTCATCTGTGGTACCAGCCATCAGGCCACATTAGGAGCATCATGTTTTCTCTTTTTCTGCTTGCTATGTCCATATTGTTTCTTTCTACTTTTTGGCCTTTGTGTTCAAGAGTCCCAGGGCAGGGGAAACCCACTTAGGATATGGGAAGTCACACCCACGCTACCAGTCAGGGATCCTCTTTACCATCACCCAGTATCCCCACTACCAATTGCTGCTTATCCAAAGACAGTTGTTGAGCAGTGGTCCTCTAGTGGGTAAAGGATAAGAAAGAAAGGAAGGAAGACAGGCAGGCAGGCTGGCTTGTTGAATATCTTCACTACGGAAGTCAGTGAATCGGTGTCAGATGCTTTCGCTGTAGTTTTCAGGGAAGCTGTAACAGACTTTAGTTGAAGTGGGTTTTCAGAGTTCTTTTTTATCACCACATCCTTTTTCTTGACATTTTCTTCAACAAGAAGTTGCTTCCAAAATAAAAACAATTCTTGATTCAGAAAGGCAGTGGTGCTCTAAAATGATGGCAAAAGGACAAGGAGGAGAAAGTTTTCTATCCAGGGTTGCAAGGTACGGGGTAATCTCTGTTGTTTTAAAATTGACTTGGAAGCTTTGCCACAGATTGTATTGAAGTCCTGTGTGAGAAGGTGTCTTCACTCACAAATTTCCTCATAAGTCAAGATCAGTGACTATGTTGCTAGCAGGACTCTGGCAGTAGGGAAAAATGAACTTCCATTATTATTATTTAATTTTTTTCCAAGACAGGGTGTTTCTGTGTAGTCCTGGACTTGCTTTGTAGACCAGGCTGTCCTCAAGCTCACAGAGATCCCCCTGCCTCTGCCTCCTGAGTGCTGGGATCACAGACATGTGCCACCGCGCCTGGCTCCCTCTTATTATTTTATATTAAATGTTTATTTCCTTTAGGGATTTTGAATCTTAACTATTTTTATATTGTGCCTTCCTGCACAAAATGAGATTACCTCCCCTCTCCCTTTGGTGTAAAGGAGAAATTTCTTTCTGGTTGCCAGTTAGAACCAACTGAAAATAATGCCACATGTTAGGAGTCAAGACAGGAACTAGGATTTTTTAAGAATTAGGTCACCCAGTGTTTTCCAAATGACTTTTAGGGAATAATGCTGCCATTATTCAAGGAATCCCCCCTCCCCACAACTGCCTACATCTCATGAAAACAAAGTTATAATAGTTTAATCAGCAAATAAATTGCTCTCTTAATTTTTCTTGAAGCAACATAAGTAAAATATTTCTTTCCCTAGCTTTATTCTAGAGTACAAATGGCTTCTTTACAGCTTTGTGTTCAGTCTCATGCAGTAGCTCACTGAAGCATAAGCGCTTTGGTTCTGTGTTTATTTTGTGAATGGAGAGTGGACAGACCTGCATTTTAATGATGCAGGCAGAGAACATCTTTCGTCCAGAGTGTGGGACAGCAGTTGTACAGTACAAATGTTTGAGAATGTCTTAGGAGCTGCATTCCTAAGGCATGAGACTGTGAGAGGAAAATACTGCAATGGAAAACAGCAACAGTGGAGGTTAACTCATCTCCCTAATGGTTTATTTGCCTTTGCTTCTCTATATTTTTAACTTAAGGTCAGTGTTTGTTCATACATTGCTTTTACCTAGGTGCTGCTGCTTCTTTCTCCACTGAATAGCCTATTTCTACATATAATGTTAATATCTCGATTTCTGTATAAATTTCTCTGGAAAAAAAAGGGGGTGGGGGCTGAAGAGATGGCCCAGAGGTTAAGAGTATTGGCTCTTCTTCCAAAGGTTTTGAGTTCAATTCCCAGCCACCACATGGTGGCTAGTAACCATCTATAGTGAGATCCGGTGCCCTCTTCAGTCATGCAGGCACACATGCAGGCAGAATACTGTATGAACAATAAGTAAATTTTTGAACAAAAAAAGAAAATAAAGATAATAATATGTAATTTTTCTTTAAAGCCTCAACTTGAGCTGAATTGAAATCCCTGTATGCGTGATTTGGTCTTTTCAGCTCAGTAAAGTTTTGAACATGAGCCACTGTCTCTGATGTTTACAGACTTGCATCAAAGTCAGTACTGTGAGTGCCAATACCAAGACTTAACCTATAAATATCTATAAGCATCAATCACAGAAGTGGGCAGCGCAAATGCTGTACTAAGCAGTCTGAGGGCCCCACACTTGGAACTCAGGAAGCATGCAGTTCACTACAGTGAAACCTTAGCTACCTAATGGCTTCAAGGAGTGTTTCATGGAGTAAGCATCTAACCTTCTAAATGTCAAAACTTAAACTACAATTATTTTTTGTGGACGTATTTCTGTTTCTCCTATCAAATTTACTGCCTTCATTGAATCATTGAGAAGAAATAAAACACTGGACATAGTGGCACAGGCCTGTAGTCTCAGCTCTTGGGAGGCTGAACCAGGAGGATCAGCAACACCTATGGCTAAATGAATCTAAGGCTGGGTGAGGCTGCATGAGACTCTGTCCCAAAGTGAAAATAAAGAAATAGAAAGAGTGAATGAATAAAAGAATAAATACATAAATATAAAAAAAGATCAGTAATAAGAAGCCCAGCTCAAGGAATAGGATAGGCTTAGGTTAATTTATCTGTAGAATGATTGTAGAATAGATGGTTATTCAGTCTTTGCTAGCACTAAAAGTTTGCTAGTGTGCCACTCAATTAACATTTCCTCCAAGCTGTTGGAGCGTTTTGTTTGTTTGTGTTTGTGTTTTGTTTTGTTTTTGAGGCACAGTTTCTTTGTGTAGTCCTGGCTGTCCTGGAACTCGCTCTGTAGACCTGGTTGGCCACAGAGATCTGCCTGCCTCTGTCTCCAAAGTGCTGGCATTAAAGGCATGCACCGCCACCACCTGGCTTTTCTTGGAGCTTTTTAAAAACATAATTAATAATTATAACTTGAAGCCATGATTTGAAAAAAAAGTGCCTTTGCATTTTTGGGTGTTGATATCACCCGTCCTCTGTCTTATGCACATGTACACATGGATTTACTATTTGTCTATTTTTATTAGGAGTTGAAAGATAAGTGTGTTTGATGTTTACTTGATTTTAGGCTTAATTTTGAGTTTGGATTTTTTTTTTTTTGCAGTAAGAAAAGGTTAAATAATAGCAAGAAAAGATGAAATAGAATTAAAAACAAATTCATGATTCTTACCTTTTCAAAGAAGAAAAAGAGCCCATCACTTTAGATTGTCCTTTGTTTTCAAAGGGCATTGTTACCTGTTTTTATACTTTCCTGCTGAACATTGTATGTTAAATTATGACTCTTCTACTTCAACCTGTGCATCCTTTCATAGGAATCAGAGAAGATCATTGCTGAGTTGAATGAAACCTGGGAAGAGAAGCTTCGTAAAACAGAGGCTATCAGAATGGAGAGGTCAGGAGATAAAAATCTTGGATGCTGCTAAGTTTTGGGGGGTGTGTTTGGAACTGTATTAAAGGGTCACAGCAGTAGGGAGATTGAGAACCACTGCTTTAGGGAGTCAAGTGCTTAATAGTTACCACACTTGTGTGTTGCTTGGGACTGAGAAAAATCATACTAAGTAAAGGAGATTTTCATTTGTAAAAAGTAGACTTCACTTGGCAAAGGTCCATATGTAAAAGCTGTTTTGACTCTAGAGTTACTTTTTTTAGAACCTTTTGTGTAAAAGGAATAGTTTAGGTTGCAAACTTTTAAAAACTCCTTATTCTGTTTATACTGTTGGAATAATGGCACACTTCTTTTTTTTTTTAAGTAAGTTCTTCCTCCTTTATAAAAATGAGGGAGAAATGAGCTCTGATGTACTGATTAGCAAATGTAACAAATAATTTTCTCACTTATGCTAGGTGTTTTAAACTAGAATTATTGGGGCAGGCAAGTACCTGTCTCAGCAGGTAAAGGTGCTTGCCACTCAAGCCTGATTACCTGAGTTTGAACCCTAAGTCCCACATAAAGTGGGAAGAAGAGAATCAAGTTCACAAATTGCTCTCACAATAACAGACACATACACACACAACAAATAAACAAAAACAAAAATAAAACCTTCCTAGAATTACTGTACCAAAATGGTGGGTGGCATTTGAAAAAAAAAATCACATTTACAGACTATATTTCATATAGCCACTCCCACTCCACTTACCCCTGTATTAATTCTGTGGCTTCCCTAATGTTAAAACCAGAGTGCTGGCTCCCAAGTTACATTGATTGCATTCTTAGATTCTGGGGAAATTGTTTGTTCATGTTGGATGCATAGCCTTAAGGAATAGAACCTTTCATATTTCTTACCTGGATGAACAGTACTTTGGCATGTGAGTATTCTGTGTGATAAGTGTATCATTCTGTGTCATTCTTGCCAGCTTTACATACAGCCCACTGTTTCTGCTTTGCCTGTCTTGTTTTCCACCTCTTTTAAAAATTTAATTGACATTTTGGTATTAATATTCTGATTTACTCGAATTTTTTGTTTTTGTTTTTCTAGAGAAGCCTTGTTGGCTGAGATGGGAGTTGCCATACGGGAAGATGGAGGGACACTTGGTGTTTTCTCACCTAAAAAGGTAGGAAACCATGTTGTAAAACTCAAACAAAACAGTTTGTCTCAGTAAGTCACTTCATGTCATTTTTTCTAGAACCTTAACTTAATTTCAGATATTTCTGCTTTCATCTTACAGTACAAGGACAACCCAGTTGTCAAATGATTATAGGTTTTACAAAAGAGAAAACCTAGGGCAATGCGCCTGCACCGTTTGGTCCTGGGTACATTTAAGCCTTCTCTTGTTGCTGCTCTTGTCACCCTGACCTGGCTGTAGCTCCAGTTGTTTCTGTTGTGCTCTCTGCAATGTCCTGTGCTTGCCCAGCTGCAGTTATTAGCATTGGGCTTGATTTCTAGTTCCAGGCATTTTGAGGAGGGTGTCAGATGTCTATAATCCCAGGTGTAAGAGCTGGAGGCTCTGTAACTTCTGGGAACCATTTTCAGCTGTTGATTTTATGAACAGTAGCACTGTCCCATGATTTCTATTACTTCCAGCCATTTCTTTTAATAAAGCAGCTCCAATCTCTACCCTCTAGATTGATCCTCTGCTCCCTTTTCAGCATGCTTTTTTTTTAAGATTTATTTATTTTTATGAATAGCTCCATGTACACCTAAAAACTAGTAGAGGACATCAGATCCCATTATAGGTGGTTGTGAGCCTCTATGTATGTAGTTTCTGGGAATTGAACTTAGGATCTCTGGAAGAGCAGTTATTGTTCTTAACCACTGAGCCATCTCTCCAGCTCCCAAGCAGGCTTTTTTTTTTAAGTGATTAGATTAGTCACTTTTGTACTTGTGTAATCACAGTTGTAGAATAGTAGGGACTTTTTAGTTAGACTGATAGCATGTCCTGTGTGTTCTTTTTTACTTGAGTTGCTTCTTAGTATTGGATACTTAGAACACCATTATTAAATAATTGTTTTGTATACTTATTTACATGACAACAGTAGAGTATGTACTGATGTACCAAGTGTCTGTGTTATAGCACTGACAAGTTTCTCCAAGGCTCTGTATACTCCGTGGTACCCTACTGTGTTTATGGCCCAGCCTTAGTGTCCTAGTACTGTACCATTAAGAACAAGTATCAAAGGGCATAGATTCTGCTCTGGTCTAGAGTACAAGGGCAGAGCATGTTGAATTGGCACTTTTGGTTGATGTGAACCACCGTTCTTATGATTTTTGTGAGGATTCATTTGGTTGCTATTTTTTAAAAAAATTTTTTTATTAATTACACTTTATTTATTTTGTATTCCCTCTGTAGCACCCTCCCTCCTCCCCTCCCAAATTCTTCCTTTCTCCCCCTTCTCCACGCATGCCCCTCCCTAAGTCCACTGATAGGGGAGGTCTTCTTTTCCTTCCTTTTGATCCTAGTCTATTTATCATTGTCACAAAACTATTCTACAAATTCTAATATGTTATTTTCAGTAGAAAAAAAGTTATTTAGGTGGGTATGGCAGTACACATCTGCAGTCACAGTGCTTGGGAGGTGAATGCAGGAAGATCAGAGTCCATCATCTGCTTTATAATAAATTCAAAACCAACCTGGATCATAAACAGGAAAAAGGGGGCTGAAGAGATGGCTCAGCAGTTAAGAGCACTTGCTATTTTTCCAGTGGACCCTACGTGGGTTCCTGGTGCCCAAGTTGGGTGCCTAAAAACAACCTGTAACTTTAGCTCTAAGGAATCTAATGCCCTCCTCCGATCTCTGTGGGCACTGATACACACATGGCATTCATTTATACACACACACATGTAAATACATCTTTTTTTTAAAAAGTTAATTTAAAGGCTTAAAGATATTTACTAACAGCAGCAACAATTTAATATATTTATGTGAAATTGAATCATTTTTTTAACCCTAATGGTGTATGTATTCGTACACCTATGGCAGAGATATTAGCAGTTATGGTTTTGATAAAAGATTAGATTGTGTTCTTGAATTACCTCTAAACATTTCTCTTCTTTTGAGACAGGATCTCATGTATTGCCGATGGGTTAAGACTCACTATATAGCAGAAGATCACCTTGAATTTTGATCCGCTACCACTTTCTCTTAAGCATTGGGATTATAGGCATGTGGCACCCTTCACCATCTATGTGGAAATAAAACCCAGAGCTAATTGTGTATGAGGCAAGCCCTCTACCAACTTGGTCACCTCCACAGCCCTTAGGTTTTCATGACAGGCTAGCCTTGAACTCAGAGGTTCACCTGTCTCTGCCTCCCAAGTGCTAGGACTAAAGGTGTGCACCACCACCACCTGACTGTTAAGAGATTTTTTTTGAGGTATTTACAAAAATAGCATTTAACTTATCCAAGAATTGGTCTTTTTAAAACTTTTCCTTTGTGTTTGTGATGCTTTCACCATATGAGGATTTGGTTCTTGACTCATCTTGTAAAGGTGCTTGCCGCTAAGCCAGACAACCTGAGTTTGAACCTTAGAACCCCAGATGGCTCAGTGGCTAAGAGCACTTACTTGCTCTTCAGAGAACCCTAGTTCTGGGCAGCTCACAATTACCTGTTGGTAAAGCAGTGGTTCTTAGCCTGGGGGTCAGGACTCCTTTGGGGTCAAACAACCCTTTTACCAGGGTGGCCCACAACCATCAGAAAACACAAATATTTACATTACAGTTCATAACAGTAACAAAATTACAGTTATGAAGTAACAATGAAAATAATTTTATGGTTGGTGGGCACCATAACATGAGGAACTGTATTAAAGGATCTAAGCATTAGGAAGGTTGAGAACAACTGAACTAGAGGATTCAGTGCTCTTTTTTGTCCCTACATATATTAATTTATACATATTCATATTCTCCCTGTCTCTGTCTCTCTCTTACATACACACACAAACAATTTAAAAAAGAAAAGGTAGGTTTTTGGGCCACACACAGTGGCGCATACCTGTAATCCCAGCACTCAGGGAGACAGAAGCAGGTGGATCTCCATGAGTTTGACATGAGTTTGATCTCACAGAGATACGCCTCCCTTTCCTCCCTGAGTGCTGGGATTACAGCCATGAGGCACTGCACCCTGCTAGAACTCATGTTCTTAAACAGGATGTGATAGTCAAATCAGAGGAGGCCTTTTATTAATTACAAAGTTACCGCGAAGACTTATTGAACTTCAGGCATTCCAGGGAATCCGAGAATATATATCCCTCCAGTATATCCCTGTTGCTATAGCCTTCTCATGCTGTCTTGCCCCAAACTGATAATCTATAACCTTTTTCAGACTCCACATCTTGTTAACCTCAATGAAGACCCACTAATGTCGGAGTGTCTGCTTTATTATATCAAAGATGGAATTACAAGGTATATTTGCTTCATTTGAGTCGTTTAATGTTTTCTTCTAGATATTGATAACTAAAGGGAATTGCCCAAAAATTGTAATAATTCACTGTTTCTTCTTTCTGAAATGATTATAAATTATCTTTTCTTCTTTTCATGGTTTTAAGTGGAACCAGTTAGCACTTAGTTTCCTCTGGAAGAACCTGAATGAAGATTACCCTATATAACAACACACTAGAGTTCACTAGCGAAGTTGGAGTGCCCTTGTTTATTATGTTGTGTAAATTATATCAGTGTGTTGATCATGTACAGATATTCATCACACTTGAGAATAAAAATTGTGGTTGAAAGCGCCTGATACAAAAAAGCGGTTATGTATGTATATGTATATATACATATATATACACATATATATATCCACACACGCACATACACACATACATACATATATATATATATAAAAGGAAGTTCTTTGGGAGAAAGCAGTTCATTGTCTATAAGTGCTTTTTGTGTCTGAATTTCCCTGGGAAACACTTTCCCTTGTTGTTCAGGGTTGGCCAAGCAGATGCTGAGCGGCGCCAGGACATAGTGCTGAGTGGGGCTCACATTAAAGAAGAGCATTGTATCTTTCGGAGTGAGCGCAACAGCACTGGTGAAGGTGAGAGTTTTGTGTTTTACTTTCTCAAGCAGCGTTTTTCCTCTGGAGTATGAGAAATCCTTAAGATTTAGAGTTCCCAATCTCTCTGTTAGAGGAAATTTTTTGTCAATCAAATATTGAAAAATAGAAAAACCTGGGATGTTTACAAATGCAAGGACACACATAGCTACTTAACATGAAAATAGCATGAACAAAGGGAGCCCATTTGTTGCTGCCAAGAACTGAGCAGAACGCAGGCAATTAGGTTTGGTCTTGAATTTTAACTATTTAACAGAAAAGTAAGATAAAAATAACTGTTCTATATAACAGGAGATTTGAAAATCTTTAGTATTAGGCCAATAGAGTTTTTTTCCTTTTATCTTAAAAGGAAGGAAAAGCCAATTTTGTGTGAGTCCCCACCCCAACCCAATTCATTAATAATGACATTTTTATGCTATATGCTAGCTTCTTCCCTGAGTATATAATTCTTCCTTAACCAAAATTTTAGCATTTATTTATGTATCATACTTAAGATTTCTGCTGTATCAGATTTTACCAAAATTAGTATTTTTATTTTCTTCTGAGGTTTGTGAAATTTAATTAAATGTTTTTGGCATAGCCATGGCTTCCAGTAGCTTCTTATATTGATATAAGTTCTAATATCTTGAAACAAACAAAAATGGCAAAACTCCACACAAACAAACAAAAACCCTTGCTTTTTAGACACTTCAGTCTGTTTGTTGTTTATAAGGAACTATTTTAGTTACTGAATCCTGATAGTGAACCACTTTTCATGTGTTATTGCGCTAGTTTATGATAATAACATCAGTTTGTATTCTTGTTAGTTATTGTGACTTTGGAGCCCTGTGAGCGCTCAGAAACATATGTGAATGGCAAGAGGGTGGCTCATCCTGTGCAACTGCGCTCAGGTAAGGCTGGGAAGATGCCTGACATGAATGGCAATGTATATATGGCTTGTGTGAGCAACTCAGACTCTGACTCTTCATTTAAAGGCTAAACTTACCCTAGGATTTATGTTCTTGTAAAACTACAGAAGAGTCTTTTTAATCTTGCTTTTGTTGTTGCTTGTTGTTCTCATTAAGAAGCCCTGGTTGGCCTGGAATTCTCTCTGTAGACTAGGTAGGCCTCACAAGGTTTTCCCATCCCTGCTTCCTGTTGGGATTAAAGGCATGGGCCATCACACCCAGTCTAGTAGCTGTCTTTTTGTATTCAGAGAGTGAGATTATGTTTCTTTGAGATAGGCTTTCCCTATGTAGCCTAGGATGACCTCAAAGTTGTAAACCTTTGGCCTCTGGAGTGCTGGGATTACAGGCATTTGCCATCCTTCCTGGCACAATTAACATTAAAAACTAGAACTGGGGCTTTAGCTGAGTGGTAAAGCACATTTGTTAGTGTGTACAGGGCCCTGGATTTGATTCACAGCACTTCAATGCAAATACGTCCTCACCCTACTTCTGCTTTGTTCTAGGGAACCGCATCATTATGGGTAAAAACCATGTTTTTCGTTTCAACCACCCTGAACAAGCCCGCGCTGAGCGGGAAAAGACCCCCTCTGCAGAGACCCCCTCTGAGCCAGTGGACTGGACGTTTGCTCAGAGAGAGCTTCTTGAAAAACAAGGAATTGATATGAAACAGGAGATGGAAAAGAGGTAATCCATACATGTTACACAGCCTGTATAATGCTCGAAACATGTAGTAGCTTTCACAACAGCCTGCTGATTTCATAACTTACTCTTTTTTTTTTTTTTTTTTTTTTTTTTTTTGGTATTTTGTGTCTGTTTGTTTTACTTCTAGGCTACAGGAAATGGAGATCCTCTACAAAAAGGAAAAGGAGGAAGCTGATCTTCTTCTGGAGCAGCAAAGACTGGTAGGGATCCACCCTGAGTCGGTGGCTGTGGGAAGGGCACTTGTTCTCACACCTCATTGGCGCTCATTGGTGCCACACGTTAACCTTCATTTTCTTAGTGAAGAACTGTTGTATATCTTCTGGCAATCTTAGTTTGAGAAAACATCTATAGATGTTTTGTACCTTATCTTTCTTAAAATTAAATCTTTACTTCTGTCATATTGAAGAACTTTTTGAAGAAATAATGAGAACTTTATGACACCTTTGCCCTTTGGTGGTGCCTTTTGAATGTGCACCAGTAGTGGTTTTTAAATGATAGTAACTGAATATTGAACTTTGTGGGAGTTTGCCTTGGTTTTGTTTCTGGCCACCTGATAGTACTAATTCTCTGCTCTTAGGCTGACATGGGGTTGTTCTTGTGCTGGGCAGGTTGTTTTTCTTTTCTTTCTTGTTTTCTTTTTTGTTTGTTTTATTTTGTTCTTAAGTTAAACTGTGTCTAAAAGCGTTGCTGCACAGTTGCATGTGTTAATCCTTTCTGTTGCCCTGCATGGAGTCTGAGATCTCAGTGTGGTTCTCAGTGGCTTTTGTGGGACCAGTGGAGCAGGGCTGCCCACCCACCTCAGGAGAGGGACACTGATTGCTCTGGGTAAACAGTTGGAAAGTCAGTTGATCATCTCAGCCATAATGGGTTAGCACTTTATGATTATTTCCAACGTTTTATAAAAGTGTCTTATGAATAAATAAATTGCTCTTAGTAGATTTTATATTTAAAGCCAGTCATAATGCCCTAGTAGTAAGAAGTTCCATATTATTGGATGTGGTGGCATATACCTTTAATTCTAGCATTTGGGAGGGAGAGGCAGGAGAATCTCTGAGTTTGAGGCCAGCCTGATCTATACAGTGAGTTCCAGGACTTTAGGGTTACAAAGAGAGATTGAATACAATTGATATAGTTTAGGAAGTTACCTTTGTAAACAAAACAAAAATAAACAAACAACAACAACAAAACAGAAAAGGAAGCAATGAGAAAGCAGGGAGAAGGACCTGGCTTCTTCCCTTAATGTGAAATACAACATATGGTTTAGCTTTATGCCATGCTGTGCTCTATTGGAAAACTGCTGCATTGTGGACCATGAAAACCAAGACATTAAACAAAAGCAGCTTTTATCAGAGCATTTATTTCTTGGCAGTGGGTTAACCAGTTAATTTATTATCTTTAAATTTATAGTTAAGTTCTCAAAAATTATGGATTGGGAGAATAAATAAAGTGTTTGGAACAAGAAGATATTGATGTTATAGGGAAAATATCTCTTAGCTTTGGCTTTAAAGTCTAGGGCTTGAAAGATTTGTTTTATCATAATTATGTAGTATAATCTAATAACATGCCTGTGATATTCTGTGAGACATCAAAGAGGAAAGGTATAATTAAGCACTATTTATTAACAGTAGTGTCTTCTATTTAAACATACAGTGCTTTGTAATTTACAAAGAGCTTTAACATCTATCATTTTACTTGATCCTTGCAACAACTGTTTGGTAGATATGTATGTAAATGAAATATATAACATTGCCTTTCCTTTATAGTTGATACTAAGACTGAAAAACAATGTTACTGTGCATATGTACATTTTAAAAATTTGCTTCAGTAATGACCTTACATACCTGCTAAGTCATGGATCTCAACCTTAAACTTAAGTTTTCTAAATTATTTCAGTGCCTCTCAATCACTGGGAGTCTTTTAAAAACAGGTAGTGATTGAGGTCTGGGGTGGGATCGGGGATTCTGAGTTTCTCAGATGTTCCCAGGTGATGATGGTGCTAGTGGCCTTGGGAACACACTGAGTAAGTAGGCATGAAAGAATAACACTGTCTGGTGCTCTCCATTAGCAAAAGTTGGTAATCATTTTATGCCTTGACATAAAGACAGTGATGGAGCCCAACACAACTGAAATCCAACTATCTACAAGGCTGAGGCAAGAGGATCACAAGTTCAAAGCAAGTCTGCACAGTTCTGCAAGACACTGCCTACAATTCTAAAACAAATAAAAGCGAGCAGGTGGTTATAGTTTAGAGGGACAGAGATTACATAGCATATAAAGGCTCTAGGTTCAACTCCAAGGAAAAAAAGGAAGGGAAGGAGAGAGAAATACTAATAAAGAGAAATTAAGTTGTCTTTAAGATGTACTTAGTGTTGGTTTTCAGGGGGCCATCTCTAGTCTTCAGGTGATAACACTCTGGTTGCCATTTCTTTTGTGTATCTAAAGGTAAGCTAGGATAGTAAAAAAGAAATTCCTCATAGAAGGGAAGTTACTTTTCATTGATAAGTCTAGCTCTCTTGTATTTAAGTTTCTTGACTTTGAGAGGAACTGATACCTAACACTTTTAGCCTAAAGATTATTTACCAGTGATAATACTGATAGAAAAAGTTTTTTTTTTTATGAGTCTGGATTGGTCAAGTAACACGTGCCCTAAAAAGATTGAGAGGACATGAAGTGCTGTTTTTACTAGATATTTTATTAAAATATTCATAAATTATTTTTAGATAATGATTACCTTTAAATTTTTAAAATATGACAATATTAAAAATTGGAGTTCAGAGTCAGTGGGTAAAAATGCTTGCCATCAAACTTGATGACCTGAATTTTATTTCCAGAACCCACACTGTAGAAGGAGAGAACTAACTCCTGCAATTGTTCTGTGATCTCCACACATGTACCATGCCATGAACAGGCATTCAAATGCACACAGATATGTATATGTGCACATGCATGCATATATACATTTCATAATTTTTAAAAATTGGAATTCATGAATTTTCCCTAATGATAGCTCCCCAAATACATTTCGCTCTCCTGTTTGTGAGCGTTCTCTTACAGTTAGTGCTTTTGTATACCTGTGTCTTTCATCTTTGCATTTTCACACACTTCTTGTCTCTTCTTTTTCTCAGTTGAATATATTAGTTTTTAACTTTCCCACAGGCCCATAGTGCATTTGTAATAAGCATGGATGACTCATTTAGTGATAGGGAGGGGCCAGGCCCAAGTATTATTTCTAGCTCTTTAATCAGGAATCCAAATAGCTTTACGTCTTTTTTACTTGAAATGGACTTATGTGTTGTTTTTGTATCACGGTCAGAATGAGATATGGTGGTAAATTTAAACTTTAAAGAGAAGATATTTTATGGAGCTAGTAGTATTTTTAAATAGTATTTTTTAAAAGAATTAAAGTTATGACTGCTTGGTTTAATTTGAGTTTTTCAAATTTATGTAGACTGTTACATTTCATTTTAGAGTTTAAAGGTATCTTTGATTTCTCAAGTCTGACACTTAAATGATTAGAATAGTTGTCATTTTCTACATTCCCAGTCACACTCACTTTATCCCTAAGCAATTAAAAAAACAACCAAGAAATAAAATGATAGCTATGTAGAAGAATCTAAGATAATTTGTCTTCTATAAAACTGAGTTTGTATAGTTGAAAAAATGCATTCAATTCAGACATGCTTCTTCCTCTATCTGTTGATGTCTTGAGGTTGGGAAGATGCTTAGTCATTGAAGCAGCTGCTGCACAAGCATAAAGACTTGAGTTCAGGTTTCCAGAACCCAAGGGAAGATCAAGGCAGCACAGCTCATGCTTGTGATCCTAGTCTCAAGAGTGGCAGACAGGTACATCTCTAAAGCGTATTGGCTGGCCAGCCTGGCTGAACTCATGAGCTCAGAACATTGCTTTTAGCCCTTCTCTCTCTCTCTCTCTCTCTCTCTCTCTCTCTCTCTCTCTCTCTCTCTCTCACACACACACACACACAGAATTAGACTTGTACATTTTTTTCTCTTGTGGTGCTTGGATTGAGCTTAGGGCCTTGCCCGTGCTAGGTAAGTCCTCTATCACTAAGCTGTACTTAAAGCTCTCATTCTGCCTCTTTTAACTTTGAGACGAATAGGGAACAAGGAGATGTCACAGTGATCAGGTACTTGCTGTGCAAGCATGAGGAGCTCCAGCACCCAAGTAAATCCCAGGCATGAAGGTGTGTGTCAGCCTAACCTAGGGAGGAGAGTCAGGTGGATATAGCCAACCAGTTTAGTCCTAATGACAAGCTGCAGATTTAGCAAAAGAGGCTGTCTCAAAAAACAAGCTAAAGAGACATAAAGAAAGATCTCCAACAGACCTCTGGCCATATGCCATATACACTTCAAAAGTTTAGACTATCTAAGCGTACCTTAATATGCTTTTCCTTGTTAAATCTCCAGTAGAGTTTATAAATTGGTTTGGTACCTGCTCACTTAGCAGACGTCCAGATCTGTAGTGTTATCTTTACAGTCAACAGCCCAGGGGGTACAGAGACGGCTCAGCGCTTAAGAGCACCGTGTGCTCTTCCAGAGGACCCGGGTCAAAGTCCCAGCACCCATTCAGCAGCTCACAACTGGCTGTAATGCCAGTTCCAAGGGATCTGACACCTTCACACTAATGCACATAAAATTAAAGTGTTAAAAAAGCAAACAAAACAAAAACAACCATAAAAGCCCATTCATTGCCATTATTGCAGATACTATCCCTCCTGTGGTGGAGTATGGTCCCTCCTAAAGTGACCATACATACAGATAATTGTGTTTGGAAAACAAGAGACACTATTAAGTTTTAATGTCTTTAATGGGTGTGGTGGTGCATCTCTTTAATCTTAGCACTCGGGAGGAAGTTCAGGGTCAGCTTGGTCTACACAGTGAGTTCCATAACAGGGGTACACAGAAGAACAGTTTTTATAATCACAGGCAAGAAAAACTTAACTGTTAAGAACAATTGGTTAGGAGAGCTGTGTTCTTAGCATAGTGACTAAGAACACAGGCTGCTCTGCCAGAGGGCCTGGGTTTAATTTCCAGCAGCTCACAAACATCTGTAATTCCAGTTCCAAGGGATCCTACACTCTATTTTGGCTTCCTTGGACACTAGGCATACACATGGTTCACTGACATGTGCAGACAAAATACCCATACCCATAAAATTAAATAAAAAATAATAAACTGAAAAAAAAAAGAACAATTGGCCAGATAGTGGTGATGCAAGCCTTTAATTCCAGCACTAGGGAGACAGAGGCAGCCAGATCTCTATGAGTTCAAGGCTAGCCTAGTCTACAGAGATAAGTTCCAGGACAGCCAGGGCTACACAGAGAAACCCTGTTTTGAAAAACAAAACAAACAAACAAAAGAACAGTTGGTTTTGGGCTGAAAAGATGGCTCAATAGTTATGCTCTAACAGAGGACCTAGGTTCAATTTTAAACACCCATATAAAAGCTCAAAAATGTCTGTGACTCCTGGCCCAGGGCATCCTGCACCCACTTCTGGCCTCTGCAGGCACCAGGCACACGCATGGTACACATAAGCAAATGTACACACACACACACACACACACACTAAAATCAATAAAAATCGAAAAAAAGAAGAACCTGAAACTGTGCTGTGAGACCACAACACTTTAAGCCTAGGTTTAATTTTTTTCTCCTTGCTTTTTAAGAAGAAAAAATGTTGCATCTCAGATTACTGAAAAGACAATTGAAGTATATCCATTTAATATCCACAGACTATATTCTGTGTGTTTATTGGCTGCATTGTTACTTAAAAGTAGTAGTCCTCAAGTAGCTGGAAATCATATGGGTTTTCTCCATAGAAAACAAATTGTTTTCTGTTGTCTGTACAGTTTTTATTGGTTGTATTTTTTTTTTTTATTCAGGGACAATCTTACACTAAGCCCAGGTTGTCCTGGAATTTGTGGCAATCTTTCAGTCTCAGGCTCCATGTTCTGAGGCTGTACATGTTAGCTCCCATGCCTAAGCTTCTGAAATATGCTGTTATACTAGAGTTGTAGAGTGTTTGCCTAGCATGTACAGGGCCCCAGGACCCACTTCCAAGGTGACAGGTTTAAAATATGCTATTACTGAGGAAATTTTAAATTATATTTAATAAAGGCTTTTTTTTGTAAAAAAAAAAAAAAAAAAAAGTCATGATCCTTTCCCCCCGCCCAATGATTTGTTGTTCTAAGAGTAAGAAGCCTTAATGTAAAAATGAAATGGATTAACTTACTATGCAAAATAAAATGGCAAATCCAGTATCTGCTTTTAGAGAGACCAGCTTCAACATCATTCATCCAATAGGAAAGGGAATCTGGCTGATAAGAACCTTACATGTTCTATAAATAGGAGTTCTTAGCACTTTAACATCGTCTCTGTTTGCTTCTTTCTCTATTTTCTATCTAACTTTTTTCTAGGGTTGCTCATATTAGTAAAGCTAAACAAAACTTGGCATCCTGCAGTCTTACTAACCTTTGTTAATCTGCCTGCTCGTCACATCTTTGTATGGCATCCGTGCTCACTCTTGGGGAAGGAGATTCTGGAAGAAGCAACAGCAATAACCAAGGCAAATGTGGGAGAGTGGCTGCATGGGTTGTTAGCATGTGTGGGACTTAGGGCTTTACTTGTTTTCTTGGCATGGTGGAGGTTTTATCTCACACTAGACTATTAAGCTTATATGACTAGAGTGAGAGATTGGCCCTCTAAGAAATATGATTCATGTACCCAGCCTTTGGATCAGGAATACAAACAAATCTTTTTATTAATAGTAATCTATGTATGCATAGGTCTTAATAGACTTCCTCATCTAGGTTTTTGGGGTTTTTTTTTGGTTTGGGTTTTGGTTTGGTTTGGGTTTTGTTTTGTTCTGTTTTTTTAGATTTTTGTTTTGTTTTTAAACTTGGTTAAAACATTTTGCTTGATTTTTTTCAATTTGATTTTCCTTTTTACATTTTAATTTTGGTTATTTGGGGGCCATTTTTTATTTTGTGTTTTTCAAAGGACGCGGATTCTGATAGCGGGGACGATTCTGACAAGAGGTCCTGTGAAGAGAGCTGGAAACTGATTACTTCTCTGAGAGAAAAGCTACCTCCCAGCAAGTTACAAACCATTGTTAAAAAGTGTGGTCTCCCCAGCAGTGGAAAGAAACGGGAACCAATTAAAATGTATCAGATCCCACAAAGAAGGCGTCTGAGTAAAGATTCCAAGTGGGTCACCATCTCAGATCTTAAGATTCAGGCTGTTAAAGAGATTTGCTATGAGGTAGCCCTCAATGATTTTAGGCACAGCCGGCAGGAGATCGAAGCCTTGGCCATTGTTAAGATGAAAGAACTTTGTGCCATGTATGGAAAGAAAGATCCCAATGAGCGGGACTCTTGGAAGGCAGTGGCCAGGGATGTCTGGGACACTGTTGGGGTAGGGGATGAGAAAACTGAAGATATGATGGCCACTGGGAAAGGTGGAGCAGATGTAGATGACCTCAGGGTTCATATAGACAAGCTGGAAGATATTTTGCAAGAAGTCAAAAAGCAAAATAATATGAAAGATGAAGAAATCAAAGTCTTAAGAAATAAAATGCTCAAAATGGAGAAAGTCTTGCCATTGATTGGATCTCAGGAACAGAAGAGCCAAGGAAATCACAAAACGAAAGAGCCTCTAGTTGCTAGTGCTAACAGCGTCTCTGATAATAGCATCAATAAAGGAGAGAATGAAGAACTAGGCAAAGAAGAACGTGTTTCCCAGTTGATGAACGGTGATCCAGCTTTTAGACGTGGACGTCTACGTTGGATGAGACAAGAGCAGATTCGGTTTAAGAACCTGCAACAGCAAGAGATAACAAAGCAGCTTCGTCGGCAGAATGTACCCCACAGGTTCATCCCGCCTGAGAATCGGAAGCCCCGCTTTCCCTTTAAGAGCAATCCTAGACACAGAAACTCTTGGAGTCCTGGGACACATATTATTATAACAGAAGATGAGGTTATTGAGTTGAGAATTCCAAAAGATGAAGAAGGAAGAAAAGGAAATAAAGAAGAAAGCCAAGAAAAAGGGGGTAGAGCAGCATCTAAAGATCCCCAGTCAACATGGGGCTCCCAGGGTACAAGAAGTCAGGATCATATCCAAGTTAGCAAACAGCATATTGTCAATCAACAACCACCACCTCAGCTACGTTGGAGAAGCAATTCTCTCAACAATGGCCAACCGAAAAACATGCGCTGCCAGGCAACTGCATCCTCAGAGTCATTACACCCCCATAGTGGTCACCCCACTGCTGATCTACAAACTTTCCAGGCCAAGCGTCATATTCACCAACACCGTCAGTCTTACTGTAATTATAACACTGGAGGTCAGGTAGAGGGCAGTACAGCCAGTTGCTGTCAAAAGCAGACTGACAAGTCCAACCACTGTAGCCAGTTTGTGACACCTCCAAGAATGAGGAGACAATTCTCAGCACCCAATCTCAAGGCTGGTCGAGAAACCACAGTATAAGTAAATTACTGGACAAACTTGAAGTTGTAGCAGAGGAAACAGGCAGTGTTAATGTTACTTCATGGGCTGAGTTGGTGCCTACTATATTCATTATGATTTTAATGTTGTGTTCCTACAAATACTAACTGGTTTTTATTGTTAAAATGTAAAACACTGGTAAATGTTTCAATGCCTCCCTTTTGCTTGTGTATTCTCAGTGGGCAGGTCCTAGAATTTGGTATAAAACATCAAGGCCCTGTATTTTTCTGATACTTTTCACCATGGTGCCTAGATTATGAATGTACTTACACTGGCTTGTCTTGTTTTGGTGTAAGTTTTGTAATTTTTTTATAGTTATTGAAAATTTATTTGAGGGGGCTAGAGAGATGGCTCAGCAGTTAAGAGCAATGACTGTTCTTCCAGAGGTCCTGAGTTCAATTCCCAGTACCCACATGGTGGCTCACAACCATCTATAAGGGGATCTGATGCCCTCTTCTGTCACATAGACATACATGCAAATAGAACACTCATGTATAAATAAGTAAATGCTTTTTTAAAAGAAATTTATTTGATATCCCATAAGACCTGCCTCTTCATTTTTGGAAACAATCAAAAGAGGAATTGATACATAAAATAAATGCCTCTTATTCCCCATAAACACTAGAAATTGGCTTTAAAATAACATACAACTGTGTGGATACAGCTTTAGATTTCACCTTGATGTCTGTTCTTTTCATTAAATATCATTGGCATTTTTACAAGCTCAAACCCAAGGTCTTCAGACATATTTTGTCCTACATAGCCTTGCCTTCACACATCATCATCTTAGTGTATATTTTTAAGGAACTGATTCAGTAATTTTTAATGTATCAGAATATACATAAAATTTGTCATAACTCTAAAATCTTTAAATTGGTACTGTCTGGGTCTCTATTTGATTTGTATTTTGAAGTTTACTGACTATCTCACATATACTGAACTATATTTGCTGAAATTATGCCAATAGAAACACCAACAGAAATGTGTGCTTTGAGCACTGTGTATACGTTTATAAGAAGATTATTTGGTGAGAGAAGAAAGAGATGGGACATGGCAAGAAGGCTGATATATACCTCTTCATTGCCTTCTTCCAATAGCTGATGAAATAATAAAAGTGAACTTTGGTGAGTTTGGAGATGGTATATATAGTAAACTGTCCCTTAGTCAACAGTAGTAATACACACAGATCCTTTAGCAAGGAAAGATAAGTCCTGATGAACAGTCACTGCTCTGCCAATACCTCACTTCACCATGTTGTGCTTGCAGTTTGCCCTGATGGAGATTCTTCTTTGAATCAATTTAAAAAAAAAAAAAAAAGGAAGAAAAAATAGAAAGAAAGAAAAGGATGATTGTAATGGAAAAAAAAAAAAAGAATGGCTTGCTATATGCTTCTTCATCTCTTGGACTTGTCAGAAGCTTTTCTAAGAGTCAGTATGAAGAGCTAGAGATCGCCAGACTCCACAGTGCTGAAGATTCCTGAGTCACACCAAGTCATGCGTCAAACATCTGTCTTCTATTGATGTGAAAATTTGCAGACAAGATAGCATAGCATTCAAGGAGGCCTTCAAGACTGTGATTATGTGCTTCACCCCCCCCCCCCCATTTTGTGTGTGGGAACTATGCTTTATTAGAGCAAATTAGTTTTAATTGTGGTGGACTTTTTTTCTCTCTCTCTCTTCTAAGAAAATGCTGTCTGAATGCACAAAAAGTTGCTTACAACTTTTTTTTTCCTTAAAAAAGGAAGTTTGGGGAGGTATTTTTGCTTTCATAGCTAGAACAGTTCTAGTCTTCAGTGGGAATCTGTAGGGCAGATCCAGCTTGGATGGATGATGATGCTGTGTGTGAACTTCATTGAGGCGACAATCTCTGTGCTATTTGGTTTGATTGTACTCTTGGTAGGCTACTTCATGTCAGTCACTTCAATGCATCTATGTAAATCTACAGTTCTCTTTCTCCTTCACACATAATTATAGTGACTCTTCAGGGTTTTAGTTTTGTCAAAAAATTCATTTTCTAAAATTAATTATGTAGGTTCCAACTCTGTAGCAAAAATGAGCTCTCGTTTCCCTAACTTGAAAGAGGATATTTTAGGTCCATACAGTTTTTCTCTCCATTATAGATAAATGTTTTCCTTTACTACTAAACACTAGTGACTAACTCCCCCCTGTTGACATTAGAATGAAGAATTCTGTGATATTTTCATGTACAGATGTGGGTGTTATTGTGTTCACAGGGATAGTCCAAAGAATTAATTTTGTTCTTCTGCTAATCTAAGTGCCCTTGTGTTACTGAAATGATCAGACATCTACAGAAGCCCTTAATTCCTTAGATGACCAGGAAAGAAATGAACCAAGGCTTCACTCTGCCAGTAATGTCCTTTCATGCATTTGAGAGAACTTACCTTGGAGAACCGTGTGCACAGAATTGCTCAGTTGACTCACTGAACAAGTTTATAGTGCCATCATGCTTCTTTGGACTCAGCTTGTGCGCCCAGGCTGGCCTCAGACCTGTAATCCTCGTGCCTCAGTTTCCCCAACTGCTGGAGTCACCAAGCTCCGCTTGGTTTTATTTGTTGTTGCTGTTTGTTTGGTTGTTTTTTGTTTGTTTTGTTTTGTTTTTTGATATGATGGTGTCCTTCCCTTAGCTTAAATAAAACAAGACCAAAGAGAAATTGTCTTGATTAAAACATTGTTTTATTATGAAAATATTCCTAGGTGTTATCATTGTAAAATGGAGAAAAGTGCTCATGCTTGGAAAATTATACACAATCTGGCATTACTGGGACAGAAGAATGTAATCCTATTGACAGTTAGAAAATCTGGTTAACAGATTTAAACCAAAGGGCTTTTCCTTTACTCTTGCTTCCTATTCTTCTAGTACAGCATATTGTTTCTCCTTTCATAGGAAACAGAACGAAAAAGAATTGTTTATTACATTGAAGTGACTTGAAGTGACCTTTTGTGCTTTAGTCATAAGATACTAAAAACAAAACACTGAGTTTGCCACACTAGTGCCTGCATTTTTAAATATCAGATTATAGGAAGTTACACGGGCTTCCCATGGTCAGCTGCTGTAGCCAGTGCCTTACTGGTCTTTTGTGGACTGGCCTTAGTGGTTTACACAAAAGCCTGAGAGGAGAGGAAGCTTTCTGTGGCCTGGTGTACTGTGATTGAAGGAGTCCTAGATTCAGGGCAAAGAAAACATGTGCTCTGTTTCATTTGACAAACTCATTACAGTTTTCTTAAGTGTCCAGTTGATGTCATCTCCCCCAGACCTTAAAACCTGCTCTAGGTAGACTCAGTTTATCCACTGTAGGTTGTGGCATGTACTGTTTTTTTCTGTTATTACTGTAAAAAGAAGTTGTGAATCTTCTTGTTGATGAACTGTGGTTTTCCTCTCAATTTCTTACAACAGTGCTTGAACATCGAGTGTAAGACTGCATTTTCAGAGAGGGAGAGTTAGTTGTAATATTAAAAAAATAAAATCTTCATTAAATAAAACTTGGAATGATCTGTTAAGTGTGATTTATGTCTATTGAGGAGGGAAAAACGAAACCAAGTAACGCTAATTACACAGTCTCTTCCTGGCTCATAGTTGTTGCTTTCTCATCTGAAGAAAGTGGCACTTGTGTGCCAGATATCTTTTTTCTTTATAATTTTGTATGGACCTTCAAGCTTTTGCATGTAATGTCCTTTTCTATTTTACAAAATTTGGGACCATGGGATGTAGCTAAGTGGCATGCCAGCACTTAAACCTACCACACAAGGTCCTGGCTTTGTCTCTAGTGCCACAAAATGATAAGAAAACACTTTAAATTATACTTTATTCTTTTTCTCTAAAACAAAAATCTCTTCATGTATGAGTTAGAATAATACTTTTTGATTTTAGTTTACATTAAACCTTTCAATTTTTTAATTACATAGTCATGATTTGAAATGATTTTAGGTCATATACCTTTTCTCTCTACTTTAGTGTCAGCTTTTCCTCAAGATTATTGTTAGTCTGCTAAAGATGAACCTAGAAAAAAACAGAATTTTGATTTTGTTTTTTAATGGACCATTGGTCTTATTAAAAATTTGGACCTACCCAGGTCTGGAGAGATGGCTCAGTGTTTAAGTTTAGAGCACTGACTGTTCTTCCAGAGCATCCAGATTCAATTCCTGACACCCACATGCAGTTCACAACTGTCTGTAATTCAGGTTCCAGTGGTTCTGACTCCTTCACACAACATGCAGGCCACATACCAATGCACATAAAAATAAACATAAATTACCTAAAAAAAATTGTGACCTAGCAGATTTTTTCAAGTTGGAAAATAGCACCGTTATGCATTGCAAATTAAAATTCAATGCATACAAACTCAGATGCATGAGTTCTTAATAGATTATGCTTTATGAGAGATGGTAAGCTTGAATTGTTCTGTATCAGGTCTCACATCTGTGTCTTCAAGTACCTTGTATGTTTCTGCTTTGTGGGGAGCTAGTAGAAGTTTCCAAGATTCCTAGTGTCCTAGAACATAGAGGTGATTCCAGTGTAGTGTGATGCATGCAATGATAGTTGTATGCGCAGAGCCACAGCCAGAGAAGATAGTGGGAGAAGTTTGTGGCAGAAGGAAGTCCTGAGCCATGATCTGGTCCCACAGTACAACTAAGAATTTTCCAAAGTAAAAAGAGCAGGAAGGAAGAGAGCAGGTCACGATAGGGAACCATGTGAATTTCTTGGGAGTGTCAGAAAACCACATCTGCTGTGGTGGGGTAAAAGACAAGGAGGCTGGAGGTGGTGAGGACCAGACTGGCAGGAGAGACTATCAACTCAGTGTCAACAGGAAGATTCCTTTATTAGATCCACCTTTTAAAACGCTCACTGTGGTCACAATATAGAGGATAGACTGTGGGCATGAAAATTCAGAGCCATGTGGGCCAGCTGGGAAGTTGCTGCTTGATCCAGGTGAGAAAGTGTTTCTCAAATCGGTGCCAAGAGGGAGATGGGAGCTCTTTTGATTTTAGAAACAATGTCCTAGGCTGGGCATGGTGGCTTACTCTTGTCATCTCAGCACTGAGGAAACTGGCCGGGAAATCTCTTGGACCAGCCTTGGCTGCATGAGGTCCTGTCTCAATAACAACAACAAAATAAAAGTGGGGAAAAAACCCGAACAGACAAACCAAGGAGTTGTAGGAGGCTGGCAAGATGGTTCAGTGAGCACTTATTGCTTTTGCAGCGGAACTGGTTCTAATCTCACATCCCCATGCTGGCTCTCAACCATCTGTAACCCCAGTTCCAGTTCTAGGGATCTAACAGACACACACACTACACATACATGCATGCGGTCAAAACATTCATACATGTAAAACTAAAAAGTTTTCAAGCTGTTGCTTAAAAAAATTGCTGAACCCTTGAGGAGCAGGCATAGATCTGAGATTGTGTTCCTGGTGATGAGGAGCACATTCACATGTTGACAAGAAGTGAGGTGCACCTGTGATGTGGGTGGATATCTCCGTTCCTGTGATTGCTTGCTCATTATAACTTGTCATTTGAAGCCAAGTTTCTATTGTTTTGAAAGATTTATTTATTATGTATATGATATTCTGTCTGCATGTACACCTGCATGCCAGAAGAGGGCACCAGATCTCATGAAAGACGGTTTTGAGCCACTGTGTGGTTGCTGGGAATTGAACTCAAGACCTCTTGAGTGTTCTTAACCTCTGAGCCATCTCTTCAGCACCCCAAGTTTCTATTGTTAAAAGCTGCCTATCCAGAAAACTAAAGATGATGAGTTTGATTTTGCCTAAATTTTCATCTTAAAGATACAAACTGTGCTATGATTATCTCTCCCCTAGTAGGCTGGCTTATGCCTTTGCTTCTGTTCTGAACTCATGCCATTCATTGTCCCTGCAGTAACCAGAGTCGTCTTTTTAAAATCCAAGTCACATCCTGTCAGAGGCCTCATGGTTTTCCATCGCACCTTTAAAACTGAATTGTAGCATTTGCTGACAAGGCTTTACAGACATCACTAATGTTTCCATATGTTACTAAAGCCGCAGTGCGGACAGCCTCCAGCCTTTGTTCCTTCTCAGTTACTAAAGCCACAGTGCGGACAGCCTCTGCCTTTGTTCCTTCTCAGTTACACTTCCTCACGACTGCGGCTTGTTTCCTATCACGCTTATCTCTTCCAAATCGCCACTTCTTTGCCATTCTTCCTATTCCAGCGCACCCTGGGTGAACTCCCACTTTCAAAAAATGTTATTTTTCAGCCAGGCATGTTGGCATATGCCTTTAATCATAGCACTCAAGAGGCAGAGGCAGGTGGATCTCTATGAGTTTGAGGCCAGCCCAGTCTACATAGTTGAGTTCCAGGACAGCCAGTGCTAAATAGTGAGACCCTGTCTCAAAATAAAATGATAGATAGATAAAATAATTTGTTGAGATAGGGTCTCATGCATCCCATTCTGGCTTTGAACTTTGTATGTAGCTGCAGATGACCTTGAACATTTGTTCCTCCTTATTCCACCTCCCTGCTGCCAGCATTACAGGCATGTACCACCGCATGTGGTCTATCTACACAGTGTTGGGGATTGAATGGAGGGCTCTTTACATTCTAGACAAGCACTCTATGAAGTTACACTATTTGAATACTTTAATATTTTAATAAATTAATATTTTAATTACAACCTGTGCATGTCTGTGCATTTGCTTGGTTCTTCCATGAAAATGTAAGCCTTGTCTGTTCTGTTCATTTCCCCAGGACTCAGAGCAGTCATTCTGAAGTGTAATGTGTTCACAGTATCCCAGAGGTATTGTGAGAACATAGACTTCTGGGTCTCCCTCCAGAATTCATGATTAACTATGTCTGGCATGAGACTTGATCATTGAATCCAGAGTACCTAAGTGATGTCTGATCCTTAGGTACCTTTGAAATCCAAAACCGTTGAGACAGAAATAGGGTTGAAAAAACATTTTCCTATAAAAAGCCAGATACTAACATGTTAAAAGTTGATGTTGGTGATGGAACCAGATGGGGTGTTGTACGTGCTAGGCAAGTATTCCATCAATAAAGCATACGCCTAGTCGTTGCTGATACTTTACTTATAGGTGTCTGGATCTAGCCCACAGGCCATGGTGTGCTGATCCCTGATCTAAAACATAGTCATGTTTGAGTCTTTTGGTCTAGATTAAGACATGATTTTCTATTTGGAAGAGAGAGATGTGCCAGGTGCTTGGGTGGTAAATGACAATATGGTGCCTGTACTTGTGAAATTCAAAATTATGGAGAAGCAACCACTGGACAGATAACCACACTGGTATTTATCAATACTGTGTGATAGTCCAAGAGGGAAAAATGCAGGCTGCTCTAAAAAGTCATAACAGGTGCCTCTAGGAATGAAAGCAGCCTCAGTTTCATTTCACTTTCCCTACCACCTAATCAAAAATTATTCTTCCATTCCTTTTTTTTCTCCCTGGTAATCCCTCATCTGTCTTCTGCTTTGCTTTACATTCTTCAGAATGCTTCTCTCTACCAAAATGTAGTATATGCCATGTTTCCTGCTTATCATCTCTTTATCCCTCACCACATGACCTTTTTCTAGCTAAACTCTATATCTGTAGTATCAGGTAATTAGTAGGAACACAGAATATATTAGTCTGGAGGTTGGAGAAATGGCTTAGATTGCTGCTGTGATAGAGTACTGGAGCTGGATTTCTAGCGCCCATGTCAGACAGTTCACAGTCACTTGTAGCTCTAGCCAGTGCCACCTTTTGGCCTCTGCACACACGTGCAGACAGACAGACACACCTTGTGACATACTAAGGTCCTTGGAAATTCATAAGAAGCCAGGTTTGGGAATGAGTTTCAATTTAAAAAAATGATATTGTTATGTGAACTATCGAAATCTAATCAAAATTCAGTTGGAGGTTGGTTTTCCCGCCATCCTGACAGTGATGAGAGTTTTTGTATTCCCATTGGAGCTAGGCCAGAGTGTGGAGAGAGAGCCATCCTCACACCTCAGCTGCGGCGTATAAGGACTTGGGGGATAGTCTGACCAGCTTAGAGACTTTTTCTTGAAGTCTCCAAGATAAAACAGTGATGGTTTTTCTCCCTGATGATTTTTAGATGAAACAGCAGACGTTTCTCATTTTGCTAGAAGAACTCCATATTATAAACAGGCTTTAAGGGGAAAATACTTACTGGCTACCCGATTCACATTTCAAGACTACAGAGAAACTGAAAAGGATTGTACAATGAACTTTATTGTTTGTTTGTTTGTTTGTTTATTCACTTTTTAATTTATGTGTATGTGATGCGCATTCATGAGTTTATACTCACTGTGATGTCTGCCTAGTCCAGAAGGCAGTGAATCTCCTGGAGCTAGATACAGGTGGTTGTGAACCACCCCATGTGGGTGCTGGGTACTGAACCCAGGTCTTCTGGAAGAGAGCAAGAGCTCTTAGCCCCTGAACAATCTCACCGGCCTCCTGATTACATAACTTACTTTTTCTGGTTAGTCTGAAAATTGAAGACATCATGGTGGTTGATTCCTGAATGCCTCTGTATATCTCCTAAAATAAGAGTTTTTCTTTTAATACAATTATCCTCCAAGAAATTTAATGCTAGCTCTACATCCGGTGATATACAGCTATTTTTAAAAATCTCTTCTTAGTTATCTCAAAAATACAAATTTTAGAAGAATGTGTGTTTTAATCTGAGTCCCAGTCAACATTTCTACTTTGAATTGGCTCTGACTGGTTAAAAGTATTTTTATTATGGGCTGATAAAAATGGATCAACAGCTGCCAAGCCTTCTGACTGAGTTCCATCTCAGGAACCCACATGATAGAATATAACTGGTCTTTGCTGCTTTGTGGGTTCTTCTTTTCCCGTCCCTTTATTTCCCTCCAGTTTTGCCCCCTATCAACTAGATAGGAGAACAAGAAAGATAGGGGGAGAAACAGAGAGAGATATCCCTGAATCTGATTTTGTTCCTTTTGTTTCTTCTTTGAGTATGACTGCTAACAAACAGCAGCCAACCTCCCTGAATGACCAACAACCACTGACCTCCTATTGGGGCTCTAGCATTTATATACCCTCTGAACACTTCCCAAAATTCCAAACATCACACAGTTGCAGAAACTATGTGCAGCTGGCAACACCACACCTCTGCTAGAGCAAGAGGCAAGTAATAGCTTCTGCAAAGCAGCCCCATGTCCTACACCTGGGATTAAGATGAAAACATATGCTTACAGTATTTCTGTGGGGGTTTGTTGTTTGTTTTTTCGAGGTGGAGTTTCTCTGTGTGTGCAGCCTTGCATGTCCTAGACTCAGTCTGTATTTTTTTTTTTTTGAAGAAACCAAAACTCCTGAATTCTCACTACAGAAGAAGGAGAGGACCGATTCCTAAAAACTGTACTTTGGCCTCCACCTGTCTCTCTCTCTCTCTCTCTTACACAAACACACACACATACTAAACAGTTTAAACAGATGAATAAATAGAATTTTAAAATTTAAAAAGATTGGAGAACACAATAAAGGCATTCAACAGCAACCTCCAGCTTCTACATTTATGTGCACACCTGCATGCACACACAGAAACATGTGCATGTATACACTCAAGTGCCATTTTATTAACATACTTTTATTTAAGGGGACTTTCACATGTCTTTTAGAAGGTTTATCTGTTGGTACTTCTCCAGCTGTTTGATAGGAAGATCACATACTAAAATTTTTAAAGATGAAGAAATTATTATTTAGGAAAGACTTAGCTTTCTGGGATTAGACTATTGTTAGAACCAGTACAAAAAATTAATAATAATAAATTATAATCTTAATTTTTAAAAGAAACAAGAGTGTTTTTCCCATCCAATAAACATTGCCCCCTTTGAAGTAATACTACTTGTATTGAAAAACATGGAGCATGGCTCAGCAGTTAAGAGCATGTCCTCTTGACGAGGACAAGAATTTGGTTCTCAGCACCCATATCAGGTGGCTGCTCACAACTTTCTGTAACTCTGGCTCCTTAGGATCCAACACCCTATTCTGGTCTCTTCAGGTTCCTGCACTCAGACATGCACAATCCGACACATAGATAACATAATTTTAATAATTGTAATAAATTCTTATTATATAAATTCTTATGGATAAGGTAGAGAAATAGAAGATAAAGCTGATTTGTAAGCCCAGCGGCAGTGGCACATGTCTTTAATCCCAGCACTTGGGAGGCCGAGGTCTACAGAGAGAGTTCCAGGACAGCCAGGGCTACAAAGAAAAACCCTGTCTCAGAAAACAGAGACAAAACAAAAAATCTGATTTATATTATACTCATTTAAATTTACATACTAATATATTTAAAATAAAATTTCTTCTGAATTACAACTATTTCAGTTCAGTGGTGCTGTGGGCTTCAAAACCAATCGTCTTAATCATCTTCCCTTTGAATAATTAGAAGGTTGGGGCCTTACGAGGTACTGGTGACTTTAGCCTTCCCTGGTGTTTTCTTTCTCTGGATGCCTTGATGTGCAAGACACAGCCTTCCCCTCTTTTCTTGTGTTTGTTCTTTGTTGTCTGTACTTTCACCGATATGTTCCTTTCATCCCCCACTTCCTTATTTCCTCCCTTCTCTACATGTTACCTCCTTTCTTTTCATTTAGGACTATGAAAGTAAATTGCAGGCCTTGCAGAGGCAGGTTGAGACTCGATCTCTGGCTGCAGAAACAACTGAAGAGGAAGAGGAGGAGGAGGAAGGTGAGAGCTAGAGCCCATTGCTTTTGGTCTTTTGGATCAATGTTATCAAATTGGTCCTTTAACCTGTTACAAAATCGGGTTCCTCAGATTTGCACTACTGTTCATTGCCCTTGTACTGAACCTGCTCAAAGATGATTTAAAAGATGCATAGTGCTGCAACTCTATGCTGTGTTGCATAGTGTAGCAGAGGATTGATAGTGTTTCTAGAACTTCAAAGGTTTCTGAGGACCAACTTCATATTATCTTTTGGGAACTTTACATAGACCAACTCTCATCACTGCACATTAGAACTTCATGGGTCAGTCTCATGTAAATATTAGAGCTTAATCATTGCTTACATAGTTTGTTCAATTTTCTAGTTCCTATCAGAGATTCACTGCTGAGGGTTTTGGATAGTATTGGTGCGTGTACTCAAAGTCATTGTAGGCAGACATGTTTGACTGTGACAGAGTCTTGCCAGATAGCCTTGTAGTATCCTCTGGCCTGAAACTGTTGTAGTCAGGCCTTGAAGGAAAGTTGCTCTTCCTGTCACAGTGTCTCAGATTCTGGGATTACAGTTGTGAGCCACTATGGCTGATGTATTCCTGACAGATTGATACATTGTTCAGTCATGCTTGCCTATCTTTATTTTTCAGAACTTATTAGCTGAATCAGGGGCTTTGTTGCTAGTTATTGTCAAGTAATGAAAGTGTACAATATGGTAATGATCAGGGACTTAAAGATTAGACCTAAACAATAGAGAAAGAAGAAAAAAAAGGAAAAAAGGGTTGGTAGGATGGCACATCAGGTAAGTGTGTTTATTGCCAAGCCTGGTGACTGAAGTTTAATCTCTGGAACCCACATTGCCAAAAGAGAAAACTGACTCTTACAAATTGTATTTTGAGCTTCTACATGCATGCTATGGCACATGTCCCCTCCCCCAATAAATAAATAGCTACATTGGGAAGTTTCCAATAAATATCATAAAGTTTTTATTTATTTACTTATTTTAAGAAGGGGGATGTGGCTGGGCAGTGGTGGACCACTCCTTTGATCCCAGCATTTGGGAGTCAGAGGCAGGTGGATCTCTGTGAGTTCAAGGCCAGCCTGGTCTACAGAGTGAGTTCCAGGACAGCCAGGGCTACACAGAGAAACCCGGCCCAGAAAGATAAAATGCATAAACAAATAAATAAGAAAGAAGAGGAATGTATGCAACCTCGGCAAGAAGGTTGATCAGAAGGATGAGGAGTTCAAGGCCAGTCTTGACTACGTAGCATAGTTGAAGCCAACTAGGCTGCATGAGACCCTGTCACACACAAACCAAACAACCCCAGAATGGTATTCTTGTGATTTTAGGTTTTTAGAAGTACACACACTGTACAGGAGGGACGAAGCTCCTTGCGGTTATTAAGTCAGTTAGTATGCTCCCTCTGCTCTTTCAGTTCCTTGGACACAGCATGAGTTTGAATTAGCCCAGTGGGCTTTCCGGAAATGGAAGTGTCACCAGTTTACTTCATTAAGGGACTTACTGTGGGGCAATGCGGTGTACCTGAAGGAAGCCAACGCCATCAGTGTGGAACTGAAGAAGAAGGTATGAAAGGTGATGAGAACACAGGTGATTCAGAGGCTGAGTGGGTCCACTTAAATTAATAGCCTTAAATTAACTTTTCACTTGCGGAATTCAGCTGTGCTATGCCATGAAACAGCTTCATCCCATATATGTGCCAGCACAATGTAGGTTGTAATTAAAATTTTTACAACGGCTGTTTTATGGCATATTTTACAAATGTAGGTATTTTAAAGGAGATCTGGATAAACTTATTAATAGATAAATGCTTCTGTTAGATTTCTGGTGGAAAAAATCTTCGTTTTCTTCTAGTTTCTAGTTTCTTCCATTTTTAGCTTACACCTCTGAGACCTTTATGCCCCTTTGTCACCAATTTCTTCCTCTTCTAGGACCTGAGAGGTACCAGGTAGTGGACAAGCATATGTACTGTGCACTCAGATAGCCTTAGTCTAATCCAGTGCAGTTGAATTGCCCTAAAAGTTCTGTAGCTTTATTGTTTCATCTACAAACTGGGGTTGCCAGCAAGGTCGATAAGAGATAAATGAGAATGGGTGCATGCAAAACACCAGTACAGGGCCGGGGCATAATGAAAGACCTCAGCTCTGCTGGACCCTGAACACAAGACCTGGCGCTTCTAAGAAGCACTCTACCAACTAAAACCTCCAACCTCCAAATATTGTTATCACATTTTCACATGAAGTCTTTGATTCCTGAAGAAACACACACTTCCTGATGAGAAAATTGATTATCTTCTCCTATGGGATGTGTTCTACATCTGTAAATTGGGATAGGTGTTATCTTCACTCATGATCTCAGAAACATTTTTAAGTTAATTATGAACCATTTTCTTCATTGAGTGGACTAAAGTCAGGCACTGTATCTTCTTTTCTTGTCGCTGTACCTCTTATTTAATTTGTGTGTGTTGGTAAAAATCCAAGGTAGCATAGCAAGAAATAAATGACATGATGCAGTCTTACTACATAGTAAATGCTTTGAAGACTGATGGTTTCAGTCCTCTGCGTGCAGCTGGAAAGCTGCTTGTGCATCCTCTCTCATTAGCGAATGAGTGGGTCCACCTTTTGGTCTTTTGTTTATGTTCTATAGGAGTCTTCATTCACCCACTAAGATGTATTTACTGAAGTTTTAGTTTGTGGAAACAAAACAAAACACATCATCACTCCAGGAGAACAAGCCGATAAATACCTTAGTTTAAAATTAAAATTGTTCCCTGATTTTAAAATGTACGTGGAAGCTAGATGGTGGTGGTGTACTCCTTTAATCCTAGCACTCAGGAGGGCAGAGGCAGGTGGATCTCTGTGAGTTCCAGACCAGCCTAGTCTGCAGAGCAAGTTTCAGGACAGCCAGTGCTACACATAGAAATAAAATAAAATAAATGGCCAGTTTTTCAGCTAGTCACAGCTGTTTATTGAATATATGCTCCGTATTTCACCTCTCTCTGGCCAGCCAGCTGTATCACCACATCTCTGAATCTTACCTGCTGATATAGTGATTTGTACATTTGCCCATCCTTATTCTTTCTTCAGGTGCAGTTTCAGTTTGTTCTGCTGACTGACACACTCTACTCCCCTTTGCCTCCTGAATTACTTCCGACGGAGATGGAAAAAACTCATGAGGACAGACCTTTCCCTCGTACAGTGGTGGCAGTGGAAGTCCAGGATCTGAAGAATGGAGCGACACATTATTGGTCTCTGGATAAACTCAAGTAGGAAAATATTCATTAAAGATAATTTTTTAAAAAGAAAAAATAGCCTGGCATGGTGGTACACACCTGTAATCCCAGCACTCAGGAGGCAAAGACAGGCAGATCTCTATAAGTTCGAGGCTAGCCTGGTCTACAGAGTTCCAGGATAGCCAAGGCTACATGAAGAATCCCTGTGTTTCAAAACAAAACAAAACAAAAAAGTGACTTACTTATGTGGGTTCCCTTATACTCACCTCTCTCTGAGGATGATGTCAGGTTTTTTCGTGGCCTCAAAGTGCTGTGACCAATCAGCAGTGTGCCATCCAAGTCAATGAAACTCATTTATCAGACAACTTAGACATTTGTTGATTTTTAAATTTACTTTCATAAGCTCTCTTAAACTTTAAATGAGCCAGTTCTATATTCATTTCTGTCTTGACTGTAACACTTACCTTTTTCTTACTTTCATCTTGGGCCTCATGGTAATCTTTAATTAAAGAAGTGATAATTTCTCTTCTTTTACATTTAATGTGACAAGGTAATTCTCACTGTCTAGTTACATTTAAGATATCAAACACCATTGAAGAAACACACACACCAAACAACCCAGAATGGTATTCTTGTGATTTTAGGTTTTTAGAACATTTCTTCCATGACTGTAGGTTTAATAAAATCAGATCTCTCTACTGACTCTCTATTGCTCTCCTTGGCTACAAGTGCACACACACACACACACACACATACACGTTTTTTACTTTACCTTTTTTTTTTTTTTTTTACTTTTAGTGGCTTCTTTCTCTACTCACACATTTCAGATTCTGAGTATTTTGGTTTCTATGCTGCTTTTGGCCATTTCTGTTTTTAATAACAATAAATGATACAAACATCTTCTTTAAAATGTCTTGCATGCAAGCAGTTTCCAAAGTAAAGTTTCCATGCAGTCTTGCTGGTCTTACTCAGTGCACCATCTTTGCTAAATAGGCAGAGGCTGGACTTAATGCGAGAGATGTACGACAGGGCGGGCGAGACGGCCTCCAGTGCTCAGGACGAGAGTGAGGCAGCGGTGACGGGCAGCGACCCGTTCTACGACCGCTTCCACTGGTTCAAGCTTGTGGGAAGGTATGTAATGATTTTGTTGTCTTTAAAAAATAACAAGCACTTTTAACTTTTTAAATGTCATTAGAAAATATAGGGGAAAGGACTATGTAAAAGCCCATTCTCAGCCTGGGCTTGTTTACTTCAGCCCTGCATGTCCCAGGTTCAATTCCTAGCAGCATTAGAAGGAAAAAAGCAAAGAAACCAAAACCCCACCTCCTCTCTAAATCTTGCCCACTCAGAAGCACTGTACTGTTTCAAGTGCTTGCTTCAGTTTCACACAGTGTGCATATTGCTTTGACTGTCAGACTTTTTAGCCAGAGTATTTGACAGTCATCCTGGACTCCCAACTTACTCACAGAATGTTTGATCGAGGTAGATTGAGATGAAAAAGAAAACTTGTCTGAATCCTGTGCACTTTAAATAGAAATCACAGTGTGTGTTATCAGACTGCAGTTGGCCTGTGATCTGATTGATCCTCAATTGTTTTTCCTTGAAGCAATTTGTCTTGTCAAGTTAATTGCATGCCATGGTAGGCCTCTTCAGTTCTTTTATGCATCACTGCCAGCATTTTATGAAAACAAGTTTCTCTGTGAATTTGTTTGAAATTTAGCTCTCAAGAGGTTTAGAAATGTAAAAAGCAAGGAAATACAAAATTTTAAAAAGTGTTTTATTTTGTATGTTTTTGGTTTTGTTTTGTTTTGGGTTTGTGTGTGTGTGTGTTTTGTTTTTTGCCTATATGTATGTCTGTGTACCATATTCATGCCTGATGTTGACCAAGGCAAGAGGAGGGCATTGGATCCCCTAAAACTGGACTTAGAGATGGTTGTGAGCTACTCTGGGTGCTAGGAACTAAACCTGGTCCTCTACAAAAGCAACTAGTGCTTTTAGCCACCTCTCCAGCCCCATGAAAATGTGACTTTTAAACTCACTAGTTTCAGAATTATGAGTTACTCTTTATTTGTAAATGCCCTGTGATGGTGTGTGAAGGAAGCAACTGAAAAGGGGTTACTGAAGTATTGTATTTTGTTGAAGTCAACCTTTTCCACTGCACTCTGATGGGAGACTTAGGATTGTCCAGACATGTCTCACTTAAGCATGTGCTGCTTTGCCACACGCAGCTTCATCCATTTGGTTTTCTGCTCTGAGCTGACAGGAGAATTCAAACACTTAAAGCCTTACTATTTCTCCTGTAAGTGGCTCTTGGAGGACAGGATGCTGATCCTTTATGTGACCTGGAGAACATAAACATTTTGCAGTGTAATATTTACCTGAGCTGATCTACTCCTGGATGCTCTTTGCTCTCCTTATTCTGAGGACCTGTCCTTGTAGATCTCACCAACCTGCTCCTGTTCCCTCTTACTTGAGCCATGTAGTTCATGTCCATTTTACTCTTTTACTTTTCTGTTTGCTTTTACCATGTTGATTCTGTCAGTGGATTCTGTCCTGCTGGTACCTGAGCATCCTGTTTAACCAACTATTCCTCTCTCCCTGCCTGTGTTAATCGGCGTCTTACCTGGTGTCTAGCTCCCCCATTTTCCACGGCTGTGTGAATGAGCGCCTTGCCGACCGCACACCCTCCCCCACTTTTTCCACGGCCGATTCCGACATCACTGAACTGGCTGACGAACAGCAGGATGACATGGAGGATTTTGATGATGAGGCATTCGTGGATGACACCGGCTCTGACGCAGGGACGGAAGAGGGATCAGATCTCTTCAGTGATGGGCATGACCCATTTTACGACCGATCCCCTTGGTTCATTTTAGTAGGAAGGTTGGTGAGGTTATTGTGAGAAAGGCAAAAAGGGACCAGCTCTTGTTCTAAATGCCTCTTTGTGCAGTTTTGGCTAGAAAGAAAGCCCAGGCCTTGTCTGTGAGGCACAGTCTACTTAGAACACCATCATCAACTTTGGAAGACTACCCGGAGGATGGCTTGACCCAAATTGGCCAGTAATTTAGCTGAGACTCAGATGTAACTGCTTTAGCAAATGTTACTGTGGTCCAGATGCTTCATCTCTAAAGTGTGGATAGTGAAGCATATGGGGATCAAAGGAGCAGGAGCAGACCAAGCCCGAGGTTAGGCTAAAGAATTTGTGGCTCCTCAGAAATTAGAGGACTGCAGTGGACTTGGTCGTAGAAAAGAATCAGGAGTGCCTAGCTCTCCTTTGTTGACAATGGCTGTCTTGCTGTGTTCTGAGCCTATCTTGGTCTTCTGCCAGAAATAACCTATAGGTTTATGATGACTCTCAGAAAGTTATCCGTTGTCGCCATCATCACTATGTGTTTGCACTACATGAAATTGCTTTGATGTTGAAGTTCTTGTCTGCAGTTCTTGCTGTGCATATGCCTGTCAGAGATGCATAGGTCCCCGATATCTCTGTGGTCCATATCCCCTCTTCATAATAAAGTAATTGAAGTTTGATAGTAGAATGCTCATTGCTTTAAGCTGGGCATGGTAGTACACACCTACAATCCCAGCACTTGGGGTGAAGGCAGGAATATTAGGAGTTCAGGGTTAAACTCAGCTTCATGTGGGGAATGGAGATTTAAAGCCACCTTGGGATACATGACACCCTGTTTCAGAAAAAGAAAAACAAAAAGATTAAGGTTAGTGATGCATAAGAACCATATAATTTTGAACCTTTTACAAATAAGGACTCTATCACTCAGTGGGTAAGCACAGCCACGTAACAGTGCAGCAAGTATCTGGACACAACAGAGACAGGGCTGCCTGTCATATGGTATTAGACAACTAGTGGGAACTCACTGTAGATGGTAATTGATGGAAGAGCAAAAAGAAATGCTTTTAGGGGGCTGGAGGGGTGGCTCAGAGGTGAAGAGCACTGGCTGCTCTTCCAGAGGTCCTGAGTTCAATTCCCAGCAACCACATGGTAGCTCATAACCATCCATAATGAGATCTGGTGCCTTCTGGCATGTATACATGCAGATAGAATATTGTATACTTAATAAGTAAATTAAAAAAGAAATGCTTTTAAATAAAAGTGTAAACCTAAATTAATATTCACTCTGACAATGCAGATTCCCCATGAATACATGTGATGAGGTTATATAATCACAAGTAGTGTTTGCTCATGGTGTAATTGCTAGTGTTACTTAGGAGTTTAGAGAAACTGATTTATATTAAATTGAGAAAAGTATGTAAAAAGCGTGCTTTATTTATTTTCTGGATATCTGTAGCCCTCAGTACATTTCCATTCTATTCTAAGAAGGTTGAACTAGGTTTTGATTATTAGCTTAGTCACTTTGCCTCCAGCTCCTTAGTCTCTTTACCATGTTCTACATCACACTAAGGAGTAGGCAACTTCTTCATAAGTGGCCTGGTGAAGAGAAACCTGACACAGTGGTCAGAGGAACCTTGAGTCCTGAGCATCTCTGTCACCAGCTTAGGACTAGCAACTTATATGAGTTAGGAAAAAAAAGAGCCTTAAAAATCCTTTTTCAGGGACTAGAGAGATGGCTCAGTGGTTAAGAGCACCAGCTGCTCTTCCAGAGGACCCGGGTTCAATCCCCAGCACCCACATGGCAGCAGACAACTGGCTGTAACAGTTCCAGGGGATCCCACACCAATGCAAATAAAAGTTTAAAAAGTGAATAATTTTTTAAGAATCTTTTTCCCCTTCATCTTTTTTTAGATTTATTATGTATATAGTATTCTCCCTGCATGCACGTGTGCCCACCAGAAGAGGGTATCAGATCTCATTATAGATGGTTATGAGCCGCCGTGTGGTTGCTGGGCCAGTGCTCTTCTGAGCCATCTCTCCAGCCCCCTTCATCTGTTATATTCTGTTATCCATACTAGCAACATAAACACAGCTATTAAGATTTCTGCTTAGGAGCCAGACATAGTGGCACATGGCAGAGACAGGCAGATCTGTGTGAGATCAAGGTTAGCTTGGTCACCATAGTGAGTTCCAGGAGAGCCAGAGCTATGCCGTGAGACCCTGTCTCAAACAACAACAACAAAAGACTTCTGCTTAAGAGTATTTTTTATCTTGACTCACTTTTATGAAAGAGTTAAGGCAGAATCCTCCCTAGTATGGGCATTGACTGGGTTAAGTAAAATTGTACATTTTTTCAAGTTTTATTCTTTTTGTCTTATTAGATGATAAAAGAATAAATATAGCACAGCCAACTCTACACTGATTTTCATCTAGAATATTATAGTGCTATGGGCTCAGGAGTTGTTTCTAGTTGCTTGGATTTCTGGTTCTAGAACTATTACTGACTTGTGAGAAGGAGCCTGAGGTGTTGGTGATGTGGCTGGGGAGAATTCAGTGGTGCTTTTCCAGGTTCAAATCCTATCACCAAACAAAAAGAGAGTGGGAGAAGGTGAAGTAGCAGTCAGTAAAGGATGACAGCTTGTCACGGTTGCCCTCAGCCGCACCGCTCCAGGAGAGCAGCAGCATTCAGCTGTACAGGAGTAATGGCGTGTATAAAGGTGTGACCTCTTTCCTGTTCTTATGATTCACAGTGTCAGATTTCCCTATTAGCACATAATTAGAAACATAATTCGCTTATGAAAATTTGCATGTTTCCTTTGAATTTCATTTATAGGTTTGCTTTTTGGCCATGGCTGCCTCTGGTGAATCTTTGTAACAAGAGTAAAAGAGCTTGTCCCTTTAGCTATTCTCTTACAGCATGTTGGGATGTTATGAACCATCACCATAACTTGGGATGAAATGTAAAATATTTGTTAGTCTTCTGGGCTAAAGGGGGCAAAAGCTGGTTATTCTGTGACCTTTCTCAAGTACCTAAATTGACATCTTTTCTGTAAGTATCACCATAATTATGCTGATTTTCTTTTTGTTGACAAACTAGTTTCTCTTACTGCTGTAACTTCACATCATTTTCTGCTAATATGTCTTACATCTTCTCCCCTCTCATCCCTGTTCTCCTTCAGTCTGCTAGGTCAAAGTATAAGGATGTTCAATACAGAGTTAATAACAAAATTCTAGTTTAAAAGCTTCAGAGAAGAACCTAAATACAGAATTGGGCCAAAGGCCGTATTCTGATAACATGTCAAAGAGCTGTCTAGTGAGTGCATCCATGTATCACAGGCCAGCGCCTCTGTCTTGCCATAGACTCATTCCTAAAAAGCCTGTGCCATGGGCAGAAGGAATTCTTACCTTTATTGTGCAACCCAGCATTATTTTTATGATGATATGCCTGTGAATATATGCTTTAAAAAACTAGTAATTTGTGGACTGGTCACATTGCTTAGCAGTGTGGTACCTGCCTAATCTGTCCAGGTCCCAAAAACATGCTCAAAGTCCTAGAGAACACAGACATGACAGTGGTTTTATGTTTTTTTCTAATAATATACCTAACATAGTAAAATTAAATAATGGCAGGATTCTAAGTACTCTTTGTAGTTAATTTTTATCATGAGTTGGCTTTTGAAAAATCAACCTAGTGTAAAGTTGGATCGCTTGCTTTTCTGCCACTGGTAGGAACCATTTTTTCTGAAAAACCTTCTACTTCTGTGTAAAGATAAAGGACAGATCACTTTCCTGGTTTCTAACATACATAGATACTCACTTGCCAGATATTTGAGTGTATTTACTGCAAACCACACCCTCTGCAGATAGATCAGCAAAACTAGAGATAGTTTCTGTCCTCACAGTCTTATAATCTGGTGAGTGATGAAGACACTAAGTAATGATTATGTCATAAATGAAAATTATAGCCACAGTGAAAGAATTGTGTGTGTCATGTGAGTCATATAATGTTGGAAGGACCTGTCATGAAAGTACCATTTACACTAAGATCTAAGGATGTGAAATCAAAGCATGAGGTGAAGATGAGAGCAGAGAGGACTACGGGAAGAGACATGTGATTGCTCTCAATGGTCCAGTTATTGAAGTGGGTAGGTCTGACTAGATGCCATGCAGAAGTGTGGTCTGTTTGTGTGTTGTCTTTGGAAGTGAAATTAGCCATTTGGTTCCATATGCCAAATTCTTAGTTTTTTAAACTCATAGTGGTGGTGTTTGATGACCTTGTTTGTAATCCTTTTTAGATTTCATTTTCATTTATAAGTTTTTGTTCAACAGAAGTTTAACCCTCTGTGTTAACATTCCCTCCTTTGCTTTGGAGCAGACTGAAAGGGAATTAGACATCATGATACAGTTTTCTGTTCATTTGCAGTTACTTTTGTTTGCTTTTCATTCATATGTCATTTATGTTCTTAAATGGTATATTGTAATGTATTTTACCTATTTGCAGAATTGCTTTTATTGTTTTGAGTTGAAATCCAAGTATCCATTCCTTCATCCTTCTCTCCTTGTTGTAGCATACGTTAGATCAAGAAATGCAGCAAATAGCCCTGTGTGTCAAGTTTAGTTACGTTTAATTACCTGGTATAGTATTTACTGTCTTTTGTTTTCTGTACAAAGATCAGCATATACCAAGTGGGAAGACAGGAGTAACAGTAGGAACTAGATTCCACTTTTCATTACGATCATTGAAACAAGAGCTGTTAAAATTTGTGATTACCAGTTTTAATTGTTTTAAATAAAAAATGAATGGGGCAAGTGAGATGGCTTAGTGAGCAAAGGCGTTTACACTGAGCCGGGCTACCTGACTTTGGGCTGTGCAACCCACATAGTGGAAAGAGAGACAGGACTCTTCCACAGTTGTCTTCCATGCTCCACACTCTGCGGGCACATCATCCTCTCACCCGCAACACACACACAGTGAGAGAGCAATAAATAAAATAAAAATGAAAAATAAAAAGAGGCTGGGCATGCTAGAGCACGCCTTTAATCCCAGCACTCTGGGAGGCTGAAGCAGGCAGATTTCTGTGAGTTCAAGGCCAGCCTGATCTACAAAGATACTTCCAGGACAAGCGGGGCTACACGGAGAAACCCTGTCTCAGGGGGGAAAAAAATCTGCAAAATAGCGAACCTTTAAAAAAGCACAAACATGATAGGACTTGTCTAGTTTGTTAAGTATATCTTGTGTTGGCCAGGTCTAGTAGCTCAGGCCTGTATTCTTGGTTGCTTGGAAGGCTGAGACAGAAGCATTGAGATTTTTTAAGGCTTATCGAAGCTACGGAGTAAACTCAAAGCGGGCCTGAGTAATTTAGGGAGACCTTGTCTCAAAGGAAGGGTTGAGGCTGTAGTTGAGTGTTGAGGATTTATGTATTAAGTATGAGACTCTGAGTTTCTCCCCCAGGGCCACAAAAGAAGGAAATGAAAGGGAGGCAGGAGAGACTTGTACGTTCCCGTTTATTTCTGACTTTGGTTTGAGGAGCAAAGGCCAGGTCCATAAGGGCCAGCTGTGTCCTCTTCCTTAGTATTTATCTTGTCCCACTCAGTCTCCTGCAAGCTCCCTGCTCAGAAACTTCTGGTTATATAACCTCTCTGCCTACCTGTCTGTTTCTCTCACCTTTTTAATCATCCTTTAAGTAAAACAAAGACTCATACTGCTGTGATGTAAAATCCATTTTAGAACGAGTAACTATTTCACTCATACTTTCCTGCCTTTTTGTCTCTTGATTTCTGTTTTGTGGATGGAGAGCAGCCAGATCTCTTGGTGCATCCTGACCTCTGGAGGCTAAGCGCTTCAGTGGGCTCCTTTCTCCTTGACAGAACTCACAGTCCTTGACCGTCTACTTCCAATTGTTACTCTTCTCCCTATGGTGTAATTTTTGTAGAGTAATTTGGTGTAAGTTGGTCTTTGTCAGCTGCGTTGCCATGCATTTGCACTTGCTTATGTTTCGATGATCAGAAAAAGCAGCTGGAGGCAATTTAAGAGTCAGAATTCAGAGTGGATCTTAAAAGGCCCAGAAGCCAGCTGAGTTTGGGGAAGCAGAAGCACTCAGCCCCTCCTTCCTCAGATGTTCTGATGCTTGTCTCTGGGCTTCTGTCTACAGGGCATTTGTATACTTGAGCAATCTGCTGTATCCAGTGCCCCTGATTCACAGGGTGGCCATCGTCAGTGAGAAGGGGGAAGTGAGGGGATTTCTTCGTGTGGCTGTGCAGGCCATTGCAGGTGAGTGACCTTTTTCCAAATGAAAGCTGTGGATTCTTTCCTATAGAAAAAGCAGGCTAGGGGCTGGAGAGAAGGCTCATCAGTTAAGAGCACTGGCTGCTCTTCCAGGAGACCCCGGGTTCAATTCTCAGCACCCATGTGGCAGCTCACAACTGTCTGTAACTGCAGTTCTGGGAATCTAACACCGTCACACAGACATAGATGCAAGCAAAACACCAGTGCACATAAAATAAAATTTTTTAAAAAAGAAAAAAATCATAGAAAAAACAGGCTAGCTCCACGCAGGCGACATTTCAGTCATATACATAAATGCTAACGTGTTCTACTTGGGGATGGCCCCTTGTAGCTTCCTTCTATTAGCTTTACCTGCTACCCTGGCCTTCAAGTAGATTTCACTTTATTCTGGGATATTGCTGTTTTAGGAAAAATGATGTGTAACATGAATAGCTCTTGGACTGACGTTTTAAAGTGGTGAACAATTTAGACTGGTACAGTGTGTTGTATAGTTTGAAGTCAGCCTGAGTTACATGGTAAGACACTGTCTTAAAAAAAAAAAAAAAAAAAAAAAAAAGCTGGCCAGGCGTGGTGCTGCATGCATAGCTCTATGAGTTTGAGGCCAGCCTGGTCTACAAAGAGAGTCCAGGACAGCCAGGGCTCTACAGAACAGAGAAACCCTGTCTCGGAATCTCCTCCCCTGCAAAAAAAAAAAAAAAAGCCCCCCCCAAAAAAATACCCCTTTGATCCCAGCATTCAAGAGGCAGAGGCAGACAGAGGTCTGTGAGTTCAAGGCCAGTCTGGTCTCAGGGCTATGTAGTAAGACCCTCTCTCCAAACAAAACAACCAAAAAAAAAAAAAAAACCCTCATAGTCTCTTTTTGTTTGTGTTAGTATCTTTTCTGTATAGCTCAGGCTGACTTCAAACTCAACCTCCAAAGTTTTTAAACATACACCACAGTGCTTAGCTCAAGTGTTGGACATTTTATTTTTATATTCTTAATATTTTTAGTTTAAGGTTTCACTGTGTGGTTGAGGCTATCCTGAATTCACAACAATCCTCCTGGCTTGGTCTCCTGAATGCTGGCTTCACAAGTATGAGTCACCACACTTAGCCAATGGGCTTTGAATTAGTGTGTCTTAACTGTTTGAGAGTAACAGAGGATTTTATATTGTTCTTACTTAGTTTTCTCTCAGAGTATTTCTAGAAGACTTTTTTTTACAGCTGAGCATAGTGGCACAAATCCATGGAGGTGGAAGCAGAAATATCAGGAGTTGAAGGTTGATACATAGTGAGTTTGAGGCCAACCTGGACTACATAAGACCCTCTCTCAAAACAGAGCAAAACAGAAAGCATTTATTTCTCTGCTAAATGTAATACATGGATCAAAATTATGATGTTTTCCACTTTTCCATGATCTTGTCAACATTATGAGTAAAGAATATGGCCATGTTCTGTCTTAACTGATAAATGCTGTCCTGCAAATAATGACCTTTCAGCCGTTTTCCCTTGAAGAACTATCACATTGTCACCCATACTGAGTTTAATTTAAAATAAAGTCTTCTACAAGACAGTAAAATATTTCAGTGTTTGTTGCCGGGTTATTGAATATAATCTTGCCAAAATGTTAAGGGTCAAAATACCTAGGAATGACAGTATAAACAAGCTCGAGATTGAAACCAGTTCTTTTCTCCCTGTTCTAATCTGAGCAGAGGAAGATGGCTAATCTACAAAATAGTTGGAAGCTGTGGCTATAATTTTATTGCAGTGCCTTTCATTCTTACACTAAGGTCTTTCTTCCTGACTTAATAATTCAGGAAGAGCTATTCCCTCCTCCCACATGTACTTTCATTCAGTCTTTGCTGGCTTTCTTTCTATTTAGCTGATGAAGAAGCTCCTGATTATGGCTCTGGAATTCGACAGTCAGGAACAGCTAAAATATCTTTTGATAACGAATACTTTAATCAGGTAAGAAGTATTTGGGAAGAAAGAGACACCTTGAGGAAAGAAAGGAAGTAAATGGATTTGTGAGGAAAGTGTCTAATGCTGGCACCCAATTCCCTAGTGTAGCACTTTAAGATGCAGTTACTCAGTAAATTATGGGATGTGTCTAGCAGTCACAAAGATGAAAATGCAGTAGCAATTGCCTTTTCTCAGACAGCTTAGTCCATTTAATTATCATTTTGTGTAAATAATGATTTATTATACAAATAAAAATATTTTTGTACAAATAAAACTAAATCAGGAAATTGGAGAATATGTCATTTACCTAGCCTTGCCTTACTTGCAGAGTGACTTTTCTTCAGTTGCAATGACTCGTTCGGGCCTGTCTTTGGAGGAACTGAGGATTGTGGAAGGACAAGGTCAGAGCTCTGACGTTATCAGTCCTCCAGAGGAAGTCAGCCGGATGAATGACTTGGGTGCGTAGACAGATGCCTGTCACTGAGGACTCTCAGTAGGAAACAATGAGCACCACGGTCAAGCAACATAATCGCTTTGGTCAACTAGAAACAGAAAGAGCGCCCAGTTCCCTTCTTGTCATAGTACTTGAACTATCTGTGTGTCCTTTCACTCTTTAGATTTGAAGTCAGGCACTCTGCTGGATGGGAAGATGGTGATGGAAGGGTTTTCTGAAGAGATTGGTAACCACCTGAAACTGGGCAGTGCCTTCACCTTCCGAGTGACTGTGCTACAGGCCAGTGGGATCCTTCCAGAGTATGCAGACATCTTCTGTCAGTTCAAGTAAGCCACCTGTATCCATTACTTTTCTGTTGTTGTGATAGGCTTCCCTGACAAAAAGCAGCTTAGAGAAGAAAAACGTTTAATTTAGGTTTCAGAGGGGTAGAGCACATATTGGCAGTGCAGAAGGCATGGCAGCATGAGCAGGAAGTTGGCTGATGACATTTTCATCCACACACAGTAAGCAGAGAGAGAACAGGAAATAGGGCAGGGCTATAAACCCTCAAAGTCTACTCACAGGGATGAACCTCCTCAGCAAGGTTCTCTTTCTCCAGAACCTCCCAAGCAGCTACCAACTAAGGACCAAATGCTCAAATACATGTACTTATGGGGGCTATTTCTCATTAATAAAAAATACAGCTGCCCTTTTGTTGTACGCATGTAGCAAGTTGCTAACTGCAGTGATGTCCTTGCTGTGAGTGCTTTACATATGTGTAAGATTAAAGCACTTGAGAGATAAAGCATGGCCGCTCTCTGAAAGAGACTTTGTTCACTCAAGATGAGAATAAGGATCAAGACCCTTCACTGGAATGACTCAAGGATTCCCCAGGGAGTGTACAGCACATCCCTTTAGGGGACTCTGCAGTGGCCCGTAATTCTAGGAACATAGTATCCAGATAAACACATTAGTTTTCAGTGCTTTTCATGCTGAAATGTCTTCTTAAAAGACAACAGTTAAGGGCTGGAGAGATGGCTCAGAGGTTAACAGCACTGGCTGCTCTTTTAGAGGACCTGAGTTTAATTCCCAGCAACCACATGGTGGTTCACAACCATCTGTTACTAGATCTGGTGCCCTCTTCTGGTGTGCAGGTGTACAGAACATTGTGTACATAATAAATAAATAAATAAATCTTTTTCTAAAAATAAAAAAAAGTTAAAGAAATTGTCTAGCCAACAGTTTTATATATTTAGTACTTTGGGAAAAGGAAATTACATAATGTAAAGAAAAACAACTACTGTGTGAAGTGTGTAGGTCTGCGCTGGAGCATTAGAGAGAAGGTCATCAGTGCCACCGAGGGGGCAGCTCAGACCCAGCAGTGCTCTGGCAGGTAAAGGATAGATAGCCAGGGGGAGGCCAAATAGAGTGGGAGTGGGGGTCAAGGAGAGAAGGGAAGAAAGGGAGAGGCATAATGAAAAGAAAGAAAACAGAGATACTGCCTAAGGGACTGGAGAAATGGCTTAGTAATTAAGAGCACTAGCTGCTCTTCCAAAGGACCTGGGTCCAATTCATGGACGCTTACATAGGGGCACACAACCATTTGTAACAGAATTCCAGGGACTCTGATGCCATCTTCTGGCCTCTGTGGGCACAAAATGTGGTACACTGGTAGATATAAAGCAAAATAATATACACACAAAATAAAACAAAATAATTAAATATGTGTATTAAAAAAAAAAGAGTTCAGAAGGGGCTGGAGAGATGGCTCAGCAGTTGAGGGCACTGATTGTTCATCCAAAGGACACAGGTTCAAATCCCAGCAGCTACATGGCAGCTTACAACTGTCTGTAACTCCAGGATCTGACACCTTCACCAATGCACATAAAATGAAAATAAATGTTTTTTAAAAAGAGTTGAGAAAAGATATTGCATAAGCACAGAATGCTGCAGTGCAGTGGTACAGATCACTGGTGATTAGCAGCACTCGGCAACGGTACTGTCATCCTCAGGCCTGGTGGGCTGATGTGAAAATCCACAAGAACACATACTGTTTTCCCCCTATTCAAAATCTTTTTCCCCCTTTTGGGGCTAGAGACTGGCTCAGTGGTTAAGAGCACTTGCTGCTGTTGCAGAGGACCCAGGTTCAGTTCTCACACCCACAAAGTGCTTCCCAGCCACCCTTAGCTCCACTCTCAGGGGTCTGACCTCCTTGGCACCAGGCACATATGTGGTGCACATGCACATATGCAAGCAAAACATTCACACACTTGAAACAATATAAACCTAAAAATTTTAAATATATTCTTTTTTCCATTTGCCTTTTAGAGGACCATCTGTGTGTCAAGCCTTATGGGTAAACACTTGCTGGAAAAACAAGCACCTAAGTGTATCATTGTAAATGGTGAAATCATAACTTTTAAGGAGAAATGGGCCCCTACTGCCATGGGAACACAAACCCATGAGGATTGTGTCTGAGGAGATCTCCTGGCCTTTGAGCATCTCCTGTTTAGACAGAAGACTCCTAAGCCACTCCACCATGTGCCATTTTACTGCCCTTGCAGAGGCTCAGATTTATCAAGTTTTCTCTGTATTGTATGATTTCATTTTCTTTCTTTCCTTCTTTCTTTTTCTTCCTTCCTTCTTCCTTTCGTTTTTTCTTTCTTTGCTTTCTTTCAACAGGGTTTCTATGCTTAGCCCTGGCTGTCCTGGAACTCACTTTATAGATCAAGCTGGCCTCGAAAACACAGAGATCCACCTGCCTCTGTCTCTCAAATGCTGGGATCAAAGGTGTGCTCCACCACCTCCCAGCTGGTTTCATTTTCAGCAAAACAAACAAACAAATGGAAAATTTCTGTAAAATAACAAGACTTCATGCTTTATTGATTGGGTTTTTTCCCAGGGGTTGGGGTAGGTTTGTTAGCTTGATTTGGGGGTTTTGATATAGTAGGTTTGTTCATTTGTTTTTTGGGTTTGGGGTTAAGTTTTGTTTTTGGTTTGGTTGGTTGGTTGGTTGGCTGGTTGCTTGGCTTGTTGGTTGGTTGGTTTGGTTTTCGAGACAGAGTTTCTCTGTGTAACAGCCCTGGGTGTCCTGGACTCTTTGCAGACCAGGCTGGCCTCATAATCCACCTGCCTGTGCCTCCCTGAGTGACGTGCAGCGCCACGCCCAGGTGGGGATATGTGTATAAGTTTTTTTCATTTGTTTTCAGGGAGTAGATTTGTTCATTTGATTTTTGGATTTGGGGGGAATAGAGTTTTCATTTGTTTAATGGGCTTAGGGGGTAGGTTTGTTCATTTGGATTGAAGGTTGAAGGTAGTTTCCTTCCTTTAAGACAAGGGTTCTCTGAGCAGCCCTGGCTGTCTGGAACTGCTGTGCAGACCTTGATGGCCGTAAGCTCTGTGGTCCTCCCACCGCTCCTTCTTGAGTGCCCAGGCTACAGTCACGCACCATCATATCCTGCTACAGATTTGTTGAATTGACTTCTTTACTCTGTAAGTCATGCTTGTCTATATGTCCATTGAGGTAAATAATCATGGTCACTTAATTTTTCAGTGATTTCTGAATCTGAAATGCTATCTATATGATATGGAAAATGCTGACATGGAAAGAAATCATCATTTGGCTCAGTAAAAACAAACAAACAAACAAACAAACAAACAAACAAAAAGTTGTTAGCATCCTTCTAACTGTAGAGTCAAACGTGGACTCTTAAAACAGATTCTGCTAGATGTGGTAGCACACACTTTGTTTCCTAGAACTGAAGGCAGATTTCTGTGAGTTTGATGCAGCTGGGCTTCATAGTGAGACTCTCTCAAGACAAACACAGATTCTGGTGAATTCTGATGCAGTGTTCATCTGTCTCTTTTTATTAAGCTTTTTGCATCGGCATGATGAAGCGTTCTCCACTGAACCCCTAAAAAACAATGGAAGAGGAAGCCCCCTGGGCTTTTATCATGTACAGAATGTGAGTAACCTGAATATTTTGCCACCCATCTCTCATGTTTAGGTACGCTGATTTTGTTGGGTAAGGAGAATGGGCATATGAGGTGTGAGGTGTCTTTTGTGCTTGGATAGGGAAGCTTTGCAGAGCGAATGAGCAGTAGAGATGGTGGCCAAGGCAGTGAGGTCTTCAGGGAAGGAGCAGCAAGTCTTTCACCGAATTACGGTGTCCCACTAAATGTGTGCAATCTAGTCTCCCAAAGAAGTCTTCCATCAGTTTGAATGTGCGTTTTTAAAAACTGTTTTTATCTTTAAAAAAAAAAAAGGAACGTGTTTACTATCAGTTTTGATAAGTTAGCATAGTATCCTGTAAACTCTAGGGTACTTTCATCATTGCTTACAGTAATGCAGAAGACAATAAATACCTTCTGTAGCTAAGTTATGATTTAGAGCATTTCCCCGGGAGCTGTGATTTACCTGTTCATTCCCCTTACAAGTCTCCTAATACATGAAACAAGGAAGTGGGCTTTCCAACTTAAAAATTTCATTTAAACTTGATTCAAAAGTCGTCTTCAGGGGAGTGGTGTGATGGCTCAGCAGGTGTGAGCACTACTGACAAGCCTGCTGACTTGAGTTCAGGCTCTAGGATGCACGTGGTGGAAGGAGACAACTGACTCCCACAAGTTGTCTTCTGGCTCAGCATGCGTGCCATAGCACAAGTACCCATTCATACACAAATAAGTTAATTAAGCATAAAAAGCAAAGTCTTTTCATCATAATACTAATTTTCGTTAAGAATTCATTTGATATTGTCCCTGTTCTGTTTTCTGTGCCATTTAGCCTTCCATACACTGTTATAATCCCTGTTTCCACTCGGGGAACTAAGGTACTAAGTAGCTTGTGCCACTCACCCAAGTTACCAAGCTGGGAAGAGGCAAGAATAGGGTTTAAACATGAAGTATGGCTGTAGCACCCAGAATCTTCACTGCCTTCACCAAACCGCCTTTCTTTTTCTTGTTAATCATGTCTATTCTGTAAAGTGGGAGAGGGGCCCAGCTACAGTTGTAGCCCAGTTGATAGAGTGCTCACCTCACATGCATGAGGTCCTACATTTAAACTCCAACACAAACAAACTAATTTTAAATATATAAAGTGAGAGGAAAGAACAATCAAAATAAAATGTAGACTCCAGCATGGACTGTGGGCTGGAGAGGTGGCTCAGTAGTTGAGTGTGTACTGTCTGTAGGAGACCTGAGCTGGGTCCCCAGCCCATATGCAGTGGCTCCAAGGAGTCCAGAGGCCTCTCCTGGCCTCTGGGGATACTTGTTCACATACTCAACATGCACATGTCCCAAACATAGACATACACACATGCCTGGAACTAAAAATGAAATATGTATTTGGTAAATGCTGATCAGCTGTTTAACAAGCCTCTGACTCATAAAACCAGAGATTTCCCCAAGGAGCTTAGAATTAATAAGGGGAAATATAGAGTATGGGGACATGGGAAAGGTGTTTATTAAATACAAAAGGGAATGTTTTTCATATAGAATGATTTTAAGTTACTTTTTTGTGTGAGAGTGAATAGTTATGTAGAGAAGGTAGATTTTTCTGAAAAATGTAGCATGAATAAAAGGTAAGAAAAAGAAAAAAAGTGTGCAGCTTGGCATTGCACCTTGCTCATGGTCCATATTCAACAGGTTTATTTTTTTTTTTTCACCTCTTTTACTAACTCACCTGGGCTTTGGAGGGAACACCTTCTTAGAGTTATAGACAGGGCCATTTCTCAGGCACAACAAACAAGCTGGTAGAGAGAGCAACAGGCAAGTCTTGAAATATTGATTAGCAGCAGGGTAAGGTCAATTCTGCTACATTGTGGAGGGTCTCAAATGCTGAACCTGGTAAAGTCACAGTAGAGTGAAAAGCAGAGGGAAACTTGTCTTGTGGTATAGGGGGCCTATAGGATGCTTAATGCTGAAGGTTGCTGGAAGCACAGATGGGGCCTTCTGATCAAAATCTGCCCTAACTTCCCTTGACTTTCTCTTACTAGATTGCAGTGGAGGTCACTGAGTCATTTGTGGACTACATCAAAACCAAGCCCATCGTATTTGAGGTCTTTGGGCATTATCAGCAGCACCCACTTCATCTGCAAGGACAAGATCTTAACAGGTTTGAGTGAGCTGATCAAAGACTTGGATTGTTGTTGCTGTTTTGAGTTTTAGTTTCTTGGTTACTGAAAAAGAACTCTTTTTTTGTTTTGTTTTTGTTTTTCGAGACAGGGTTTCTCTGTGTAGCCCTGGATTTCACTCTGTAGATGAGGCTGGCCTCAAACTCAGATATCCACCAGTCTCTGCCTCCCAAGTACTGGTATTAAAGATATGCGCCACCATCACCAGCTGTGGGGGAAGGGAAACACTTTTGAGGGATGCAGATAACTAAATAATAGATTTATACAGTACCCTCTTATTTTGTAGCAAACCTAATCACTAGTTCAACTATACAGCCACTTGAATTCTGTCTAGATAACATTGAATACCTTCTTTTTCATGTAAAAAAAATTTAATAGGGTAGAAAGTTGGTGCAATAGAGCTAGAACATGCATGTAATTGTTTCTGACAACCTTCGCTTTATAAAGTACAAAGTCAACGTGGAGTCATCACAACTAATGAGAAGATCAGTGACATGACTTTTGTTTGTTCTTTTTTTTGAGACAGGGTCTCTCTATGTAGCCCGTGCTGTCTTGGAACTCACTATTGTAGATCAGACTGTCCTCAAATTTACAGAGGTATATCTGCCTCTGCCTCCAAGTGTTGGGATTAAAGGTGGGCACTACTGTGCCTGATAGAGACATGACCTTTTATTGGTGGTGGTGCCAGTTGAGATGTACAGGGAGACTTTTATCAAAATGTGTTGGTCTCTGTGTGGGATTGTGTTGGTTATCTTCTTGGGGGGAGGAGAGTATCTGTTTTTTAAAAAAGATTTAAGCAATGGAATGCTGGGGGTGGTGTTGCATGCCTTTAATTCCAACACTAAGGAGGCAGAGGCAGATTTCTATGAGTTGGAGGCCAGCCTGGTCTACAGAGTGAGTTCCAGGACAGCCAGGGCTACACAGAGAAACCTTGTCTTCAAAAACAAAAACAAAAACAAAAAATAAAATAAAATAAAACCTCCAAAAAAAAAGAAAAAAGATTTAAGCATGCCATTAACGTCAACACTTAACGCTTTTTAATAGTAAGGAATGATTTCCTTCTCTCTTTGCAGTCCACCTCAGCCATCTCGAAGATTCTTCCCCCCACCCATGCCACTTTCCAAACCAGGTGAGCAGCAACTATATTCTCTCTAATGTGTATACACCTGTTCTGAATAATTTTCAGACAAGAGTCACACTGGAATTCCCTCTCTCTGTGTCCTTATATGTTCCTCTTCTATATTTTTAGCAGGAACAAGAATGTTTGGTTCCTGATCTAAGATTAGAAGTCAAACAATTGGGCTTTGTCTCTCTGGTCTTCTCATTTAAACTTTGATAATCAACTCCTTCTTAAATCTTTATGCTTTATATGTAATTACTTCTGTCAGTCACAACATTTCTTTGCATATTAAATTTATTCTGCATGTTCAGTTTTATTGTTGGGACTTTGTTCTTGATTGACACATAATAATATACATAATTATGGTATAATACAATGCATTTGTAACTATATACTTTGAGGAATGCATGTAATTATGTATCAGTGTAATTAGCATATCCATATCTTAAGCATTTGTAGTAAGTATATTTAAGATCTTTTTGTGTAGCATTTTGACATTGATAATAACAGATACCCTATTATGCAATAGAATACCAGAATTTGTTTCTCTTCATTTATGTTGTTTTCTCTTTCTTTATTTTTGTTTTTTTTTCATACTGCCCACTTACCAAACTCCCACCTTTCCCTGTGTTCACTCTCCTCCCTCCATATTCCACCTCCCGATTGGCTTCAGACCATGAAAGAAAGATTGATCTGATACGGTTTCTCATGTCTGACTATGTGAATGTGCATGTGTTGGATACGTTTTCTGGGCACGCCAGTGTGCTAGCCTCCTCTGCTGTTGCCACGTTCCAGAATGAGGCTGATTCATTGCCGCCTTTTCTCTTTGTGCCAGCCCCCAGCTTCCAGAGTGAAAGGGTACCCAAAAAATATGGTTAGTAGCTAATCTAGCTCTGCCTTAGATGTAGAACCAACTTCGCCGTGTGAAACACTGATGTTTCTGTTTGTTCCCCTAGTTTACTGTCGAGCTTTGCACATGCCAAGATCACATCACATCTCCCTCAGGGAGACTGTAGGAACACCTCTTGACTCCCTCCCTCTCTTTTACATCCCTCTGAGTTTGAGGTGCTTGGTTTCTTTGTTTTGTTTTTTCCTTGAGCCCAAGCTAGCCTTGAACTAGCTATATAGCTGGGGATGATCTTGAACTTCTGGCCTCCTGTCTCATCCACAGACATACCTATTTATGTATGTACCATATACCCAGTTTATGGGGTGCTAGGAGTCAAACCCAGAGCCTCATTTATACTAGGCAACATCCTCACCCTACCTGATACTTCCTTGTTTGTATCTTTTACAGTAGTAATTTGTTTTTTTTGTTGTTGTTGTTGTTTTTAAGACAGGGTTTTTCTGTGTAGCCTTGGCTGTCCTGGACTCACTTTGTAGACCAGGCTGGCCTCGAACTCACAGAAATCTGCCTGCCTCCGCCTCCCAAAGTGTTGGGGTTACAGGCGTTTGCCAACATGCCCAGCTTTCTTTCTTTCTTTCTTTTTTTCTAACTAGTAGTTGGTTTTTGTTTAGTGTTTGAATCAAATCCTGGGCCTTGAGCCTGTTAGATAAGCACTTTTTACCACTGAGCCGCATTCAAGGCTCTCCCTCCACTCTTTCTTGAGTACTTCTTGGATGACTACCAGAACAGTACCCAGTTCCTTCTTAGCAGCCCCAGCACATGTTAAACACAGCTGGGTGACTACTGCCAGTGGACCGTTCATTGGAGAAACGCTGCATGGCTGATAAAGCCCCTCCACATACGTTATGCTAATAGTCTTCAAAGTAGTAGACTAAATATCATCCACATTTCATAAGCTGAGGAGAGACTCACAGAGTAAGCACCTTAACCAAAGCCACATAAGTATTGATAAGACTATGGAATTTAAATCCGAAGAAAACGTTAACAGAAGATTATTTACAGGTTCCTGTATTTACAGAGCAGACCAGAGGTCTCAGATCCATCTTTTTGTTAGAATCACTGGAGGGTTTCAAGCATCGTCTCCCAATACGGTTGTGATGTGATGCCATGCCCTCAAATAGGAAACTCTAAAAAGCATAGGGTTTTTAATGGTTTGTAAGGCACATTTAGTTTATATAAAAACCTGTTTTCTGGTGTGTTTTGAGAAGGACCCTAGTGCTTTCTTTCCCCGTGCTTTGGATGAGACACACTGATGTGCTTAGTTTGGAGCTGTCTCTGGGTCTTTCGCACTAAAATATACCCAGAAACCTGACATTAGAGTGCCTATGCTTCTGCTGAGTAAACGTGGAACAGATTTTGACATGTTATAAAACTTTTTAAAAGTTCCAGCCACCAAGTTAAACACCATGAACAAAACCAGCCTTGGGCAGAGCATGAGCAAGTATGACCTTCTGGTTTGGTTTGAGATCAGTGAACTGGAGCCTACTGGAGAGTAAGTCCAATTAAAAGAAAATTTTTTTTTAAATAAAGTGTTTCAGAATTGGAAATATAGTTTTGAGTCTGTTTTTGGCTCATACATCATTGTTGTGTCAAATTCCTCTTTGGGATTGAATTTGGATGCCTTGCTACTTATCTCTGATTAAGATGTTTACCAGAGGCCATCCAGTAGAATTGTTTCTTAGCGACAGCAATACGATGGATACCAAATGCACATGGTTATGAGGGAAGACAGCTACATGGTGGTTCTGTTAAGATCAGTGGAACAGATTCTACAGGATATGCTTCATGTTCAGATGGAGGTTAGTGGGGGCTAATGAGATGGCTCAGCAGATATGGGCACTTGATGCCAAGCCCAACAATCTGAGTTTGATCCCTGGGACATACATGTTGGAAGGTGAGAACCAACTACTACAAGTTGTCCTTCTACCTTCACACATGTGCCATGGTTGTCATGCACACACACCACACACACACACACACACGCAAATAAATAAGTGTAAACCTTTTACAATTACAACATCTAGTGAGGTGTGAACACCTCAGAACATTCAGTGAGGGGCTGAATATTTCCCTGGATTAATTTTTTTTACCTTGCCACTATCTAGGCCACTTTATTCTCCATTGTCTCACTGTAGGGTGGTTTACGACAGCTTTGGCCTGCAGCTAGAAGAGGGTGGCAGCACCTCTCCTCCGCTGTGCTGGCCAAAGCTGCCCTCGTAAAGAAAAACGCTACTCTCCTGAGTTAACAGGGTCAATATAAGCTTCCTTACCCTTTATGAGCTGTGTTAGAATAAATGATAAATGCAGTTCTTGTTTATAGTTGTTTCTGAAATGCCTCAGGAAAAACACAAAAGAGAATCTACTTCTGAAACAGGCAGGCAGCCACATCCATTAGCACAGATTAGGGACAAACTGTTATGTAGTGTTCCTCTGTGTGTAATGCAGTGAACACCATCAGTGATGATCAGAACTGTGCCCTGTTAGTGTCTGCTGTGTATATGACCCTGTGTTAAAATAGCTCTGTAACTCTTCAGTTGTCGGTCACTTTGAAGAATGTGACTTTCCATAAACAGATTGGCAGTGTTATCATAGCTTGCATTATGACGAAGTCATTACAATTATTGTTTTCTACAGAATTAATTGCTTTCTGGAGCTTAAAATATTTATAATTGGAAATTGTCTGTTTCTTATTTCCACTCAGTTCTATAAGTTACACATTATTTACTGAATTATTATGCAAGGGACAAAGACGGCAGCAAAACCACATCACTATTTAATACCTCTAAATAATAGCAGAGATGATGAGAAATGGGTATGTGCAAGGGGGACAGATGCAAGTGACTCTGTGATTAAGTGCCTGCTTGGGATCAGAGTGCAGAGAACAAAGAAAGGTCCCCAGCATGACAATAACCCAGGAAGACTTGGCAGGTGAAGTAGTCCTGACTTCTGTCTTTTATGTTTTTATTTTTATAGGTATATCCCAGCTGTGGTTGACCATACAGCAGGCTTACCCTGCCACGGGACATTTTTGCTGCACCAGGTACTGATGTCTGAGAGAGAACAACAGATTTCTCAGTTTGTCATCTCTGTGGGGGTGGGGGATATGGGAGGACATTTTTGTTTTTTCCTATCCCCCACCCCTTTATTTAGCAAGGTAGGAAATAGATGGGAATTGAACATAAAACTTCAAATACTGCTTCTGTTTATATTAGTCAGGGTTTTCTAGAGTAACAGAATGTATAGAATGAATCTTGATAGATGGATTGATGGATGGATAGATGGATGAGAGAGGGGTGTTAATTACAATGACTTACAGGCTATGGTCCAGCTAGTTCAATAATGGCTGCCTGTGAGCGTAAAGTCCAAGAATCCAGTAGTTGTTCAGTCCATGAGGCCGGATGTCTCAGCTGGTCTTCAGTATTCACTGAAACTCTGAAGAAGTAGACTCTAAGGCCAGGGAAGGAATGGATTTGATAGAAAGGCAAGAACAAGCAGGCAAAGAGCAAGACTTCCTTCTCCATGTCCTTCTATAGGCTTCCAGTAGAAAGTGTGGCCCAGAGTACAGGTGGATCTTCCCACCTCAAAAGATCTGGATTAGCTGGATGGTGGTGGCACACACTTCTAATCCTAGCATTTAGGAGCAGAGGTAGGTGGATCTCCCAAGTTCAAGGCTGGTCTGATCTACAGAGTCCAGGAGAGCCAGGGCTACATAGAAAAACCCTGTATCAAAAAGAAAACAAACAAAAAATCTGGATTAAAGGTGTATATTCCCACCTCAAAGATCTAGCTTAGAAGAAGATCTTCCCACTTCAAATTATTTAATTAATCAAAAGTCCCTTGTAGGTGTGTCCAGCCATTTTCAGGTTTTAGTTATTTCCAGATGTAGTCAAGTTGGCAACCAAAATAGCTGTCACATCATTTTTTGTTTTTGATTTTTAATATACATATATTTTAGAATAGCTATTTTGAAAAAGTCTGGAGGTGGGGTGTGGTGGCGCACACCTAAAATCCCAGCACTCCGGGAGGCAGAGGCCGGTGGATCTCTGTGAGTTCGAGGCCAGCCTATCTACAAAGTAAGTCCAGAACAGCCAAGGCTACACAAAGAAACCCTGTCTTGAAAAAAAGAAAAAAAAAAAGCAAAAGGATCTGGGGATACCCCCTAAGGCCTCATCCTTGACAGAGTCACTATTAGTTGGTGATTATTGCAGAAGTCACTCTTCCTTAGGGACACGGATATAGGTATCCATGCCTCAGACAGTGACCCACACCCACACACACGTGTTCAGTGCTAATTGGATGGTGGATGTTAGTAACAAGAAAGGTGGAGGATGTGAAGCTGGAAAGGTGACAAGGTGGGAGCATTAGGAAGAGCTGGAGGGAGGGAGTTTGGATGGCTATCATCAAAGTACATTTGTCACTGTATGAAAAAAATTAAGGTCAATTACTGCCATTTGTGTTGCTGTCATACTTTTTTTTTTTTCCAAGATAGGGCTTCTCAGTTTTAGACCTGGCTTTCCTAGACAGCAATCCACCTGCCTTTGCCTCCCTGAGTGCTGAGACTAAAGGCAGGCACCGCCACACCCTGCTGCTTTCACACAATTTTATATACTTTCCACAATGTTTAGAAGCTTTGTGTTTCACTGCCAGTAGTCCTTTTGTTTTGTTTTATTAATTTGTTTGAGACAGATTCTTTTCTGACCTCCAGCTGGCCTCCAACTCCTGGGATGCATCTCTTGCCTCAGCCTCCCAATTGGCTTAGCAGGCATGAGCCACCATAACCTGGCAATGAGCATTTTTGTTTTGCTTTTTCTTCTCCTGTTTTGTTTTTGGCTGTACAGGTCATTAAATCTGGAGCCCTTACTACATACTACACAAGTACTCTACCACTGAGCTATGTCCTTAAAACTGTGTTTGTTTTTTGTTTGTTTCTTTGTTTTTCTAACAGAGATGTGTAACCCAGGTCCTTGAATATAAGAGATACTCCTGCCTCAACTTCCAGGTGCCACCAAGCTCATCCAGAAGTTCCTAAGGGGGTAGATGATGAAGTTTGAGTGGATTAAAATACATTTCTTAAATATACACTATTCACTTGATAAAATAATATGCAACGCCTAGTGTTACTACACTTTCATAATCTCAGCATTCAAGAGAGAGATACAGGAGGATTATGAATTCAAGGCCAGTCTTGGCTTCTTAGTAAGTTTGAAATCAGTTTGAGCTACATAACAAGATCCTGTCTCTTAAAAAAAAAAAACCAATTCAGAAAAAGAAAAGAAAGAAAGAACGGAAAGAAAGAAATATTCAGCCGAATGCTCAAAACTACTTTCTGTCCAGGTATCCATGTTTCGTGGTGTGCCATACCCTATGGCATATTACACGGTCTCTCTTAGTCAGTCTGTTGGTCTGTCTCTGCCTTTCTCACCTCTTTGTGTGCAGCTGCCTATCTGTCTGTCCCGCCTTCAGCATTGCCCACGCCCACCTCTTTTTTCCTTCTGTCTCTCTCCCAGGATGTAAGAATTCATCTTGTCTGAGGCTTCATTCTGTGATTACAGGAGTGAAACACAGTGCCCTACAAGGCATCTCTTAAAACCAGATCAGCAACAGGCTTGTTAAGTTTCTAATACACTCTTCTAAATTGTAATATTTTTCCATTACCTAGGGCATCCAGCGAAGGATCACAGTGACTATCATCCACGAGAAGGGCAGTGAGCTCCACTGGAAGGACGTTCGTGAACTGGTGGTAGGTGAGTGCATTTCACCAGCTGAGAACAGCCTGACATTTTAGAAATGTCGCCATTCTGTACTGCGTGCAGGAGAGGTATGGAAAACTAGAGAGCACAGAATGAAGCTCTCTTGCACCTTGGGGGTTGTGGCTCAGGAGTAGAATGACCACCTAGTACATGCAAAGTTCTGAGTTCAATCCCCAATAATGGAAAAAAAAAAAAAAAGAGGGAGAGAAAGAGAGACTTCTTTTTCCCAGTTCCTGTTACCGTGTCATCCAACTATTAACCATGAACATGGATCAGAACTAGAGGTTGTGAGATCATAAAAGAGCTTTTACTCTTTGTAGTTAGTTAGGTAAAAAATGATTTGATGAATCAGTGCCATGGCTCAGTGGTAAACTCCTTACCTAACATCTGCAAAGCTCTGGTTTCCATCCTAGTACAGGAAAGCAAAATTAGACAACCTTGGAAAATCATGTAGGATCTTATACTTACCCAAATTACAGAGAATGAAAAGTGTGTGTCTTTGTGAGTATAAAAGAGAGCACGCTAGGCAAGTGCTCTTCTACTACAATATAGTACTGAAGATTGAACCTAGGGCCTTGCATGTGTTCTACCATTAAGCTGTCTCCCTTACACTTTTTAAAAAGATTTATTCATTTATTACATATACAGTATTCTGCTTGTGCACCAGAGAGGGCACCAGATCTCATTATAGATGGTCATGAGCCACCGTGTGGTTGCTGGCAATTGAACTTGGGACCTCTAGAAGAATAACAAGTGCTCATAACCACTGAGCCATCTCTCCAGACCTACTTTCCTTTTTTCTTTTTAAGACAGGATGACACTACATTGCCCAGGCTGTCCTTGCACTTGTGATCCTTCTGCTAAGAAGCTACCTGACCTTTTTTTTTAATTTTTATTTTTTAAATATTATAGTTTATTAACTTTGTATCCCAGCTGTAACCCGCTCCCTCATTCCCTCCCAATCTCACCCTTCCTCCCTCATCTTCTCCCTGCCCCTTTCCAAGTCCACTGATAGGGGAGGACCTCCTCCCCTTTCATCTGACCCTAGCTTATCAGGTATCTTCAGGCCTGGTGCAAAGTCCTCCTCTGTGGCCTAGCAGGGCTGCCCCTTCCTCGAGTGTGTGTGTGTGGGGGTGGGGGGGTATCAAAGAGCCAGCTATTGAGTTCATGTCAGAAATAGTCCCTGTTCCCCTTACTAGGGTATCCACTTGGATACTGAGCTATCTATCATGGGCTACATCCGAGCAGGGGTTCTAGGTTATATCCATACATGGTCCTTGGTAAGAGATACAGTCTCACAAAAGACCCCTGTGCCCAGATATATTTGGTCCTTGTGAGCTCTTGTCCTCTCCAGGTCATACTAACTACCCCTTCTTTCATATGATTCCCTGTATTCTACTGAAGGTTTGGTTATGAGTCTCAGTATCTGCTTTGATACACTGCTAGATAGAGACTTTCTGAGGCTCTCAGTGGTAGGCTCCTGTCCTGTTATCTGACCTTTTGACTTGACAAAGTTCTATCTTGTTTTTAATGTGCTCACCTTCTGGTTTCTTTATCCCTCCTTTTAGGTCGTATTAGGAATAAACCTGAGGTAGATGAAGCTGCAGTTGATGCTATCCTTTCCCTCAACATCATCTCTGCTAAGTCCCTCAAGTCTTCCCACAACTCCAGCAGGTAGGATACCCTTGGTCACAGCAGCGTCAGCCCTGTGTGATTTGATGGATTCTCATTAGATTCCCTATGTTTAATGACTTCTGGTACAGATGAAGAAAGGAATTCCCTTTTTATTTCAAAAATTCTGGTATGGTGTACACACCTTTAATTCCACTTCTGGGAAGCAGAGTCTAGAGGGTCTCTATGAGTTCAAGGCTAGCCTGGTCTACATAGCAAGCTCCAGGATAGCCAGGACTAAGAGAGACCTTGTTTTAAAAAGAAGGAAAGAAAGGAAGGGAGGGAGGGAGAAAGACAGGCAGGCAGGAAGGAAGATTTTGCTTTCAGAGCTGGAAAGATGACTCATTGGTTAAGAAAGCTTACAGCACTTAGAGAGGACCCAAATTTCATTCTTAGCACATATATCACATGACTCAGAATAGCCTGTAATTTCAGCTCCAGGGAGATCCATTGCCTCTGGCCTCTGTGGACACTTGTAATAAATACACACATACCCACATACAAACAAACAAATTAAAATAGTAAAAAATAAATCTTAAAATAAAAGTCTCTATTTCTTCATTTGCCCAGCCTTTTCCCTAAAAAGAAAGAAAAAGAATTGAAAATGTGTCTGTATGTCTATTTACCCGTAGAAAATAGGAGTTTTCTGTCATGAGTACTGTTTAAGTAAACGCAGCACAATGATAATGAAAAAATATAAGAAAACTCAAAATGCCACTCAAGGACTTAAATAGACAGATTCATTATTGCTAAGACTAAAGTTTCCCAATGAATTGGATGCTGTGAAGAAAGATTTTCTACTCCTAAAGAGCATAGCTATTGTGCCCTCCAGGGAATACTGAGGCCTGTGTGTTATTTTTGTTTCTTACTTTCATTTGTGTATAAAGTTGATTATTTGTTTGTTTACTTAATTTTGAGACAGTGTTTCTCTATATAACCCTGGCTGTCCTGGAACTTGCTCTGTAGACCAGGCTGGCCTCTAACTCAAAGATTCACCTGCCTTTGCCTCCTGAGTGTTGGGATTAAAGGCATGCGCCATTACCTCCTAGCCCAAAGTTGATTAATTTAATATGAACTCTTCTTTACAATATTGGCTCCTATAAAGTAATGGATTTTATTTTTTTTAACTTTCCTGCAAATTTCCTTTTATAATCAAGTGTGACTTGTATTGCAGAAAATACATAGCCAAATTTTCCAGATTAGCTTAGAGCTAAACCTTGAGGGTTTCTGACCTGCCTGAGCCAGGAGAAAGGTTAGGTTAGTGTCTCAAAGAATCTACCTCCTTAAGTTGGCAGCATGTCCAGTGTGGGCTGAGGACACTGCCATCACATTATAGAATTATTTCTCTGTACTGCTTTATGCTCTGGAAAACTTACTTACGTGTGTGTTGGGAAAGGGACAGGGATAAGACAGGAAGCGGACACAGAATGAAAAGGTTTGGGCCAGGACTGATTTTTTTCCCCTTATATTTCAGTTTTTCATAGGAAAAGAAAAACAAAAAAACAAACAAACGAAAAACAAAACTTGTGTTTGCTTTTCTTTATGTAAGGAGAGATGGCAGGGCCTATGGAAAGGGGGCAAGCATGAAAGGGTGTTATGTTTGGGGAGAAGGTAGCATTGCCTCTTCCTGGGCAGATCATAAACACCATGTCTCTGAAGTTAGCAGAGAAACCACATGACTCTCACCTGCCACTGTTCAGCTGACATTCATCACTATTTCCTGATGCTAAATAGATGGTGTTTGTTGAAACCCTGATTGTGCTGGATGTGTGCACACTGAAGTAACCTTGAGTCCTCTGACCAAAGCCCAGCAGGAGATCGGGCGCTGTATGAAGAGAAGTGGGCTTTATTAGATCGTGTATAATAGAAGTGTAAAAATAGTTAATCAAATAACTTAGCTGAAACCAAGAATAATGAAAGATAAACATCTTGAAATTTATTTTTTTTACATTTTATTTTGTGTGTATGTATGAGATGTGTACATATAAAAGTCAAAGGACAACTTTCTGGGGTCAACATAAGGGAAGCTGCTGAGCTTTGTCTGTGTCATCCTATAGCTCGAGCAGTTCTGCATTGATTGTAGCTTTTGCCAATGCCTCTCTGCTTTTGGCAAGATCCAAGGTAGAATCTGGGACAGGATGCAGAATCCCTATTTGCTTTATTTCTTGGCTTGCTGAGCCGATGGCTCAGACAGCTGGTCACAAGGGACAAACCGAGGGACGATTTAAGGAAGAAAGAGGGGAGGGAGCCCAGGATTCCTTCTCTAGGACTAGGGACTGGCTACATTGCTGCTAAGGAGGAAAATTAAACTGAGCACTATTCCCCCCCCACACACACAGTGGCTGCTGACAAATTGGCTTCTAGCCAAAACTGCAGGGGGTTGTAAAAGGAGGCTCTTTGATCTGTAGATGCAGAGATCTCCCTTAGAGCCTTGAGTCTGTTTATTATTATTAATTACAATAATAAGTTATTGTAATTTATTAGTGAATATATAGGAAAACAAAAGTAAGAGAGATTTAAAAAAAATTAGACCACTCACACACATGAGAATTTAAGAGGAATAGGTGGATAAGGGTAAAAACCCTAATTTCAGCTTCAATAAATTCCCACAAGATTACATATGACAATGATGTTGATTTCAGCTAGTATCTCCTCTGCAGAAACTATGGTAAGTTAAGGCTACTGGTTCCATTGTATCAGCCCATATGTACACACAAACACTCAGACATATAGACCTGTATATATTTATTACACATATTTAACAGATGATTCGAAAGGAGCTCCTTACAGAGAGACAATTTATATACACTCATGTAACATATGGCCAAAAACCAGACAGACAGACATAATTTACATGAAAACACATATTTATATACATATTTACAACTCATGGATGAAGCAAATTCTAGCAGGCTTAAACCCCAGAGGACTTCAAATAACTTTTATTGTCTGGTCATAGCTTTTATACTTTTGAGACATCAGAAAAGAAATTACCTTATCGTCAATAGAGCAGTTAATCACAAAAACAGATGAAAAAATGCAACATGTTATGTGTTTTTCATCGAAACTAAACATTTCTCATGTATGTATCCATTACATAAGTTCATAGTGAGTTCAGAATGACAAAGGTTGACAAGACCTAAAGGTCAACAGGATCTAAAAAGTTACAAGAATATATGTCTTTTCAACTAGGACTAACTTGGCTAAATATTCTCCAGCTATCCTTTTGTTTATAGTGAGTTCAGGACAATAATTTTATCTGTCTTTTATTTTAAGAAACAAAGCAAGTTTAAAATGACAGTGTTTTATCTCATAAGGTGACAAGGTATAAGGAATTACAGTGAGCCAGTTTGTGTATTTTGACATTAAGGTTTGCGGGCTGGAGACCTGGCTCAAAGGTTAAGAGCACTGTGTGCTCTTCTAGAGGTCCCAAGTTCAATTCCCAGCAACCACATGGTGTCTCATAACCATCCACAATGAAATCTGTTGCCCTCTTCTGGCGTTAAGGTGTACATGCAGGCAGGATGTTGTATACGTAATAAAATAAATAAATCTTAAAACAAAACAAATGGATTGTTTAAAAAAAAGGTTTGCACATAATTTAGACATTTCTAGGTAGCCCCATTATATTTTGGGTTCATGGGAAATTTAAACCAACTCACCTATATTTATGGCATATACCAGGATTCATGGTGTCATCCCTAGAGTGAAAACTTATCTGAGGCCACAAATCTTTCTTAAGCCTGTCTTCTAGTGAGGTGCCCGGAGTTCCACAAAGGTATTTATTGCAGCCATATACATTCTAAAGTTGTTTTAGAAGTTCTAAAGCAATTTAACTTTTAAAATTGTTTGAATCAAATTAGGAATTCCATAATCAGGAATTAAATTATCTGAACAGCAGTGCATCTTCATAAAGATCCCATAGGAAGTTTGTTCAAACAGAGTGAGTAAATACCCAGAAAGTGATGGTTCACAAGTTCACAACCATGTCAGATTTTAGAGAAATGCAGCAGTGCACAAATGACAGTGTTGTCAGAGGTTGGAAGCAATTCTAGGATGCATCATGGTAAAACACCGTGCAAAATACTAGATACCCTTCCAGAAGGCCCACATGCCTACTGAGCTGCTTTAACAGAATGGCTTTTGACAAGCTTTGTGTGTATACATTTATTTACCATGCTCTTGCTCTGAGATAAAGTATTTTCTTTAACTAGGAGGTCATTTGTTGGAATTCTGATTGTCTTTCTTGTAAAAACCATACTCATATTGTGTGGTTCTTAGTTGGTGGGACAAGAACTAGAAGCTGAGGAGAAGAGGGTTAGAGGACTGAGAGTTGGAAGCTGTTGTGGGCCACGTAATAAACGCCTGTCTCAAGTTAAAAAAAAACTTCACTTAAGTTTAACAGCTATAAGGTGAGCTCAGTGGTGCACACCTATAATCCCAGCACTCAGGGAAGCAGAGGCAGGCTGACCTCTGAGGCCAGTCTGGTCTACAAAGCAAGTCCAGGACAGCCAAGGCTATAGAGAGAAACCCTGTCTTGAAAAAAAAAAATTAACAGCTATATGTAAACAACTCAGAATTTTAACATTAGGAAAAAGCATTTCAGTTGATCTTCACCAAAAGTTCTTTTTTATTTGCTTGATAGACCTAATGTTTAATTAACTCTAAATGATTATAATAATAAACACAGCTGGTGGGGCTGGAGAGATGGCTCAGTGGTTAAGAGCACTGACGGCTGCTCCAGAGGACCTGGGTTCAATTCCCACCCACCACGTGGGAATTACTGTCTGTAACTCCAGGATCTGAAACCCTCACACAGACAAAATACCAATGCACATAAAATAAAAATAAATAAAATTTAAAAAGCACAGCTGGTATAAAAAGATTTAAGATGGCTGGAGGGCTGTCCAGCAGTTAAAAGCACTGGTTGTTCTTCATGAGGGCCAGACCCGCACGGCAGCTCACAGCTGTCTGTAGCACAGTTCTAGCTCCTATTCTGAAAAACCTCGGCACCAAGCACACAAGTGGTACACTTACATTCATGCAGGAAAACACACACACACATTTTTAAAATGTTTAAGAACAGACATACACTACTAACACTTAAGCAAGCAACTCAGCTTTTTGAAGTTAATTATCTAAACATATGAGACACCTCTCTAGTTTGGAATATTTGCATTTGTGGATGGAGAGCTGTATTAGTTACTTGTCTTGACAAGTATAACAAATTACCTGGCAAAAGGAGGATTATTACAGTTCAAGAATATAGCCAGTCATGGTAAAGCAGCAGGAGCCTGAGGCGGCTGGTTACACCCTTCTGCTGTCAAAGAGAGTGTGATGAACACTGGTGCTCAGCTCCCTTTCTTCTTGTACTCAGTCTAGAACCCCAACCCATGGCATGGCACAACTCTCATTTAGGGAGGCTCATCCCTCCTCAGTTCACTTAGTCCTGACAAGCCCTCCCACACACACCTACAGATTTGCTTTCGAGATGATCCTGGGTCCCGCCAAGTTGATACAGTTTCACCATTGCAGGCTCATAGATTAATATGGTGTGTCACTAAATGATTTTGACTAAAAGGGCTCATAGTTATCTAAGAGCTAGTGTTGAAATGAACATATAGATCTACACATTGGTTGCACTAGATATGTGTCTGGGAGGGCTGTTCTGACACATTGATAGTGGAGAGTAACTGACAAGATCCTGAGCCCCTTTCTACACCTGCACTTCTCTTAGCCAATTGTCTTTTCTGTTAGCTCAACAGCAGTCTCTTACTATATCCACTACTAAGTCCCCATGGGGGTGTCATTAATAGAGTTGATCTCCATACCCTCTTGTATTCTATCCTTTTTCTTAATGAAAGTCTTGGGAGAAGAATCCATGTCACTGTAAGTCCCTTATCAGAATGTGTCCCAGAGTTTTCTGTTTGATGTTTGTCTGCTGGAATTCAGTTTGCTTGTTAGCATTATTTTGCCTTTTTAAAAAAAATACTTTCTCTGTTTGTTTCTATTTCTCCATATATATTTGTTTTCCTTTCTCTGTCTTTTGGTTGCTGGACTAATGAAAGCCTTTTCTGTTTTTGCAGGCTCTTTCTTGATAAGGATATTCCTAGGTACTTTCTGTTTGCTTTTTTGCACATAGAGATTCTAGTTTACCAGAATGCTTGATGTCTTATGTTGCTTTGGTTGCTATTTTAATTCAGTGGTTTATTCCCTTGGTAAACCTAAGCAGTACCTAGAATAGAGCAAGACTGTATTTGCAACCTAAAGACTGCCTCTGGTGCTTTGTGATCTGATGTGTGTATAGTTTCATGTGTACCTTCTCTAATGACTTGGTGCTCTAAATTATTTTTTCATTTTATTTACTATTTTGGGGGGGGGATTTTTGAGAGAAGACAGGGTTTCTCTGTGTAGCCTTGGCTGACCTGGACTCAATTTGTAGGCCAGGCCAGCCTCAAACTCACAGAGATCCACCTGCCTCCGCCTCCCTGAGTGCGGGGAGTACTGGTGTGCACCACCATGCCCAGTGTCATTTACTAAATTTTAAACACTTCTTTAAGTTGTCCTCTTCCATATTCTAAAATAGAATGTTTTACATATCATAAGAAATCTCAGGCTTTGCTCTCTGACATTCCCTCCTTCCTTTCCCTTCCTCCGTCTCTCAAAAGCTTGAAAGGTTTGTTGCCTCACAGACCCTACTTATTTTATTTGTTTTGTTCTGTGCCTATCACACAGAGAACAAAATGGCTAGTTGGGTAGTTGACTCTGTAAGAAGAAATGTTAGTTTGTTTATTGTTGTATTATTTTTTAAGACAGTCTCACTCTATGAAATAGGCTGGCCTTGAACTCACGGATATCCTCCTGCCTCTATTTCCCCAGTGTCAGGGTTTAAGGCATGTGCCAGCCACTACATCTGGCCTTGTCTCTTTTTAAACATTTTTTATCTGTATGTCTTAATATGTTTTTCTTTTTGGAGATAAAAAATGTTGGAATGGAAAAAAAGTCCTTCTGGAATAGAGAAATTCCTGGTAGTAAAGTGTTTTCCTATTTCTCTTGATTTAGGAAAGAAAACTGACGAAAATGATGATGTATTGTTTACCATGCTAAAGGGGGTGGGACTTGGGAGAGTGCAGCCTAAAAACGAGGTGGACCAGAATCTCATGCAATGGCCAACTCTATTCAGAGCACCAGACAGTTTGTGCTCTGGGAGTTAAGAACAATCAACATGAGCAAAGTGTACACGCACAAGGACAAGCTACACTTTAGAAACATGTTTCCCCATGGAGGCCTGTGAAGAAATGACAGTAGCCAGCTGTAGTGAATAATCTGATGTAAACCCACCCCTATCTGCTACACAAAAACACACTCCAAGAACAATTCCATGCTTTGAAGAAACTGAGGTCACAAAACTCTAGTCTTGTTTTCTTGGAGTTTTCTTACAAGCACTCAGAATTTTCCTTACACAACTCCATTCTTAGACTATGTGTCAATAGTACATGAAAACGTAGTCCAAACTGCTGTTTGGCAGATGTATGAATATAATGTTTATATCTTAGTTTGGATATCACCCAGTTCACATAGAATCTCCCAGTGAACTCAACAGGGTGTGTCATTGGCTGGACAGTAGTTCTCTCACCCCCACCCCCATCTCTCACTGTCTCTGTCTGTCTGTCTGTCTGTCTGTCTGTGTCTCTCTCACACACAGCATGAAGTGTAATCATAATGTAAGAAGTTAGTGTTGCCATGCTTTTAAGTATAGCACTGAGGAGGCAGAAGCAGTCAGATCTCTGAGTTTGAGGCTAGCCTGGTCTGTATAAATGTCATTTTCCGTTATTAGAATTTTTAACCCAAAGTGAAATAAAGATTTTACTTTAAATAGGATTTTGGATGTGTGAAGGTTTTCTGTTGAATGTCTAAGCCATGAAAAAAGGCTTCCCTTGTCTGGCACTTTGTTTGCACTTTGGGTCACTTGATGACTATCTTATTAATTGTTGCTCTCTGTATGCCTTCTGAGTCTGTACAGAGAACTTTGTTGTCCCACAACTCATGCCTCAAAAACTCCACAGTGAAAAACAACCACATTCTAGAAAAGAACTCGCTAAGAACAGCTATAGAGGGAGTGGCCACAACTCCAACACAGGCACTGAAAAGATGAGGTGTGGTCAGGGAATTCACTTTCAGAAAGTTTTCTCTGCTCGTTTTTTCTGGAGGCAGATGCTTGGGATGTGCCTGTTGATTGTCACTGGAAATCTAAAGAAGCAGAGCTTGTGGGGTCACCATTTGGAAAGGTGTAAGGAAGAATGTGATTGGCAGGAAATAGGGTAAACACTCTTTCTGTGTGAGCTGGGTGGGTTCTGTTCTGCCCAAGAGACAGTATTATGTAGGGGATTGGGTTACAGATGATTTCCCCCATAAGGTGTCCTAGCTTTAAGAAGGAAAATGGTACTGAGCTTGATCTGTAGCCCACCAGTGTCACCTGTTTCGCCAGTAGGAAAAACTAATACTTGAAGAACCTGAACCAGTCTGCTAAATTTAGTTTATAATTATTTCTTAACTGTAAGGTTTATTTTCAGATCTGTTCAGAAGGAATGAATACTACCTCTAGTGTTGTAAAATCATTCTCTACTGTTGGATAGATCAGCTCATGTGTGTTCATCTGAACATTCAGAATTAAAGTCTGCCAGTTCCTGCCTTTGAGCATCTAAGAGTCAGCAGAGCAGCTGTGCAGTTCAGATCTTTGGATATGAGGGCAGAAGCTTACTGTCACTGAGTCCTTACTTTTTTGGGGGGTGGGGGGGGTGTTTGGTTTTTTTGTTTTGTTTTGTTTTGTTTTTGAGACAGTTTCTCCGTGTAACAGCCCTGGCTGTCCTGGACTCACTCTGTAGCTGGCCTCGAACTCAGAGATCACCCCGCCTCTGCCTCCCCAGTGCTGGGATTAAAGGCGTGCCCCACCACACCTGGCTGAGTCCTTCTTTTCTCATTATTAAAATAATAAAAAACAAAACAAAACAAAAACCATGGCTCTTTTAAACTTTTTTTTCCAGATTCTGTCCACATTCTTCTTAATCCTTTTGAATGCTCTCATAGTTTATATTTTTGGTGGGGCTGGTTTTGTTTGAGAAAGAGTTTTGTGCTGTACCCTGGCCAGTCTGAAACTTGATATTTAGACCAAACGTCTCAGACTTGAGCAGTCCTCCTAACTCTGCCTGTGTGTTGGGACTCCAGCCATGTGCTGTCACTGATTTCATGTTAGTAGGTAAAAAAACAATCAGAAAGCACAAACTAAGTAACCCTAAATGACGGATGGGGCAAGTGGCTGGACACTTGCCTCTTCCTCTAAGGGATAAGACTTCCTCTCTTGTGAGAGTTCTGATTGGCATAGGATTCCTTATGATCCCTGCCACTAGCAATCTCTCTGCTACCATAACATTGGCTCCTTTTGGTTGACATATATCTTTCTGACCTCAGGACCTTCTACCGTTTTGAAGCTGTATGGGACAGCTCCCTACATAACTCCCTTCTTCTGAACCGAGTGACACCCTATGGAGAAAAGATCTACATGACCTTATCAGCTTATCTGGAGGTAAGGGACCCATAACTTCAGCAGGCCCTGAGAAATAAGCAGTGACAGGAAGCTATTAGCAGAAATTCAACTTGTTTTTTCATCCTTTCCTCCTCCATATTCTTGAATTGTTAATTTGATTTTTAAAAATTATTTATTTATTGTATATACATTGTTCTGCCTGCATGCCAAAAGAGGACACCACATATCATTATAGATGGTTATGAGCCACCATGTGGTTGCTGAGAATTGAACTCAAGACCTCTGGAGAGCAGCCAGAGCTCTTAACCTCTGAATCATCTCTTCAGCCCTTGTTGATTTGATTTTACTCTCCTACCTGTTATGATTGTTTTAGATTCTGTTCCAGAGTTCTATTTTGTCAAGTGAGCACAACTTTTTGACTACTTAAGCTTCAGGAACCTAATCACCAGTTAAAACAGTTTCACACCATGCTTTCCTGGTCATAATAGGGACCAGTAGTTCCAGGTCTTGGAACAAACCTGAGTTCCTCTGTTTTTATGTTTTTATTTGTTTATTTATATATTTTAAATTTTATTTATTTTTTTGAGTCTCATGTATCTAAGACTTACTCAGATTTACTGTGTGCCTAAGGATGACTTGTTGCTCCCATTTCCATTTCCCAGGTTCTTGGATTTCAGGCATGTCCCACCATAACTGATCTGAGACTGATTCTAACTCTTGTACTGTCACTTATTGCCTCTGTGTCCTTAGATAAGCTGTGTGTCACCTTCTTCTTCTCCTATATTTTGTTGTTGTTATTGTTTTATTTTAGTTTGTTGTGTTTTTTTTGGTTTTGGTTTTGTTTTGTTTTTTTCCAAGACAGAGTTTCTCTGTGTAGCCTTGGCTATCCTGCAACTCACTTTGTGGACCAGGCTGGCCTTGAACTCACAGAGATCTGCCTGTCTCTGCCTCCCTGAGTGCTGGGATCACAGGAGTGCGTCACTGCACCTGGCTTTTGTTTTTTCTTAAGACAGAGAAACAAAGGTTTCTGAGACCAGGCTGGCCTCAGATATCTGCCTGCCTCTGCCTTCTGAGTACTGGGATTAAAATCATGTATCACTACACCTGGCTTCTACTGCTGCTTCTGCTTCTTCCTCCTCCTCCTCTTCTTGAAGGCTGTTCTGGACTCACTTTGTAGACCAGGCTGGCCTTGAACTCACAGAGATCCACCTGCCTCTGCCTTCCTGAGTACTGGGATTACAGGTAGGTGCCACCTCACCTGGTTTAGCTTCTTCATTTTTAAATAGTGTATAGTGATAGCATTTTCCCTCACAGGAAAATAAGTGTGTTCATCATGAATGCTCCTGACTTTTCACTACTATCTGTTGAGTGGTTTTTTAAGTCATTGGTGAAGCAGAAACCTTTTTATCTCCACAGCTGGAACCAGCTACTGTGATCTTCCTGAATCAATCACCATGTTTTGTTTGTTTGCAGTTGGACCATTGCATCCAGCCAGCCGTCATCACCAAGGATGTGTGCATGGTCTTCTATTCCCGAGATGCCAAGATCTCACCTCCACGTTCTCTGCGAAGCCTCTTTGGTAGTGGCTACTCAAAGTCACCAGACTCGTAAGTTTTTGAAACAAGTTTAGTTTCCAATTCTTTGCCCAGTCCAACAGAAAGAAACAGCTGCCCTTAGGTACCCCGCATCTGTTGCAAGTTAGCTTATTGTCTTATTTGGGTAACTGGTACCTGGGATGCGATGACTTGCACGGTGGTATTTGCGGCAATGTTAATGAAAGCAAGTTGATGAAAGAAAGTGTTACATTGTAAATACTTCCAAAACAAGTTTATAGAACTAATTTTCACTATTACTCATATTTTTGATGGATTGTTATTAAGATTCTCTTCTTTGTAAGAGTTACTGTACATACTTAAGGCATAGGAAAATGTACATTTGTGCGTATACAGCACGCATGCTTGAATGTCGGCACCCAGGTCAGTGGGCGAGACAGGAAGTGCTGAAATGCAGTGGAGGGCTGAGTGTCCCCTCCCGTGAACATTGTCCTGTCTTCTCTCACATCAAGAGAAGTTTTTAATGTTGTAAATTTTCCAGTTTATCCTATTCTATTCATCGTATTAAATATGATTTAACAGTGGTCAAAATATTAACTGAAAATAAGCTTCTCCTAAGAGAAGACAAAGAAACAAACAACAGTTAGTGATAAAAATAACCAGTGTCTTAACTTAGAACAGAAAGATGGCTGCCATCAAGCCTGAGCCTCAGAACCTACATGATGACCGCAGAAAACTGACTTCTCCAAGCGGTCCTTCCTACACACACACACACAGAGTAAATAAATAAAAATGAAAAAAGTGTGTGTATCTAAGTATGGAATTGTAGCCTGTTGAGAATACATACTCTTTCTTAAGTAAACAGTCTAGGTCTTTCCTATTTTTGTGCTATAAGAAACTCAGTAGTTGTTCTACTTTCTTTTTAAATAGCAACCGAGTTACTGGAATTTATGAACTGAGCTTATGCAAAATGGCAGATACTGGTAGTCCAGGTAAGCTATTCCCACACCAAATGCTTCAAGAGTAATACTGAAAAACTGGAGTCTCATTCATGTTGGGGGTAGAAAGTCTTTTTTAGTATTTTAAAAACCAGTTTTGTGGTGGTGGTGAGATATGTTATTTATGATGTTATTCTAATGTGATTATAAACATGGTGTCCAACAAGATACACTGTTCTGTGAAATATAAACTTGTTGAGAGAGTAACTTTGGGGGTGGTGCACGCTTTTAATCCTAGCACGCAGGAGGCAGAGGTAGGCTGTTCTTTATGAGTTCCAGACCAACAAGTTTCAGGACAACCAGGGTCTGTTACACAGAGAAACCCTGTCTTGAAACAATAGCAAGGAGAAGGCTTTAGACAGCTTTTCTTGAGAAAGGGCTTTGTTCGGGCCTGCAACTTACAGCAGCCCTTGCCTTCCAAATGCTAGGACCACAGGTTCTGCACCACCATGATTCAGAAAACCTTACAACTGCTTACCACACTGCCTTAACAAAGATCATTTGTGAGCAACAAAATCAGTTTTACCTGGAAAATTATCAGATATTCATGTTTAGGGCTGAGATACAGGTTAATAATGGTAAAGTATTTATTTAGTATGCCTAAGGCCCTAGGTCTAAGCCTAGCATCAAGTTTAGGGGGAATGCTATGGTTTCTCTCTTTCTCTCTCTGTCTCTCTCACTCTGCCTTGGGCTCGCTCGCGCTCGCACGCTCTCTCTCTCTCTCTCTCTGAATATCTGCCTGCCTGCTTTTTTGTTTTTTGAGACAGGGTTTTTCTGTGTAGCCCTGGCTGTCCTGGAACTCACTTTGGAGTAGACCAGGCTAGTCTCAAGCTCAGAAATCTGCCTGCCTTTACCTTCCAAGTGCTGGGATTACAAGCATGTGCCACCACTGCCTGGCTTTCTATTTTTTTAACACAGGGTCTCATTGTATAGCCTTGACTGGCATGGAACTCTGTGTGTAGACCATGCTAGCTTCACACTTGCAGAGATTACCTGCTTCTGTCTCTTCAGTGCCAGAATAGAAGATGTGTGTCGCCATTCCCAGCATTAATTTTATTTTGTTTGTTTAGATTTATTTATTTATTTATTTTATGTCCATGAATGATCTATCTGCATGTACACCTGCATGCCAGAAGAGGGCATCAGATCCCAGTATAGATGGTAGCGAGCCAGTGCAAATTGAACTTAGTACCTCTAGATGAGCAGACAGTTCTCATAACCACTGAGCCGTCTTTCCAGCACCCCCTTAATTTTATTAATAAATAAAATCTCATAGATTTTAGGGCGTAATTTAGTTTGACATAAAAATATATAAGAGTTTTGTGTAATTTGTTTTGACATAAATTGGAATTTGATTTTTCTCTGGGGGATTCAAAACAAAACAAACAAAAACCATGTTTCCTCTTAGGCATGCAGAGGCGGAGGAGAAAAGTCTTGGACACCTCTGTGGCATACGTGCGGGGAGAGGAGAACCTAGCGGGCTGGCGGCCTCGAGGAGACAGCCTCATTCTGGAGCACCAGTGGGAGCTGGAGAAGCTGGAGCTGCTGCACGAGGTACTGAGGGCAGACTGGCCACATCAAGGGCCGGAACAGCAGCCACACAGCCCACACCTGCCCTCTCTCCATGACTTCTCAGTGTATTGGTTTTCTGTGATGATGAAAGCATAATTTGCATATTAGAACACTTAATGAACTTAGATACTGATGTTCATATCCTTAGGTGGAGAAAACTCGCCACTTCCTGCTGCTTCAGGAGAGGCTTGGTGACAGCATTCCCAAGTCTCTGAGTGACTCATTGTCCCCCAGCCTCAGCAGTGGGACCCTTAGTACCTCGACCAGCATCTCTTCTCAGATCTCAACCACCACCTTTGAAAGCGCCGTCACACCTAGCGAGAGCAGTGGATATGACTCAGCAGACATTGAAAGCCTGGTAGACCGAGAGAAAGAACTGGCTACAAAGGTGGGGAATCCCTTCTTTTTGGCTTAGAGTCCCTACCACCAGGGCTCTGAGGTGGTCTCTCTGTTCTTCATTTTTGGCAGTTTTCTTTGAAGACCTTGATACAAACACTGAATGTAGAAATAATAAGGACCAGTTCTTGCCTCTAAGCTTAAGACTGGGTTATAGCCACATCACGGTGGTGTGTCTTGTAGATGTGGTGTTGTGAACTAGCATAAAGCATGTATTAGGAGGCATGGAGTAGCTTAGAGAGTTCATGTGGTAGAGGGATAGGAGATAAAGTAGGTCCTGGGAATGATGTAAATATTTGAAACAGTATTTGTTCAACATTCTTTAGTAGGGCTAATGGTGTATAGCTCAGTGGTGGAGTATTTTTGCCCAGCATGTTCAAGGCCCTGAGTTTGACCTTCAGTACTGCAAAAAATACGTCAATTAAGGACCAATGACAAAGGTTTTCTTTAGCAGAAATAAAACAGGTAACTTTGTGAGACTGAGGAAGAGAGAACTCCTTATTACAGTGATCCATTAAAAAACATGAGGTCTCTCCAAAGAGGGTAAGAGAGAGTTCTGAATGGATGGGGGAAGACAAGGGGTGTTGAAGATGACTCCTGGGTATGTACAGCCTGTAGTTGGCAACAGAGGAGATAGAAAACTGAGAGGGATTTTTTTTTTACAGATTTATTTATTATTTATACAGCATTCTGCCTGCACACCAGATCTTATATAGATGGTTATGAGCCACCATGTGGTTGCTGGGAATTGAACTCAGGACCTTTGGAAGAACAGCAAGTGTTCTTACCCTCAGAGCCATCTCTCTGGCCCCCGAGAGGGATTTTTGTTTGTCTTGTTTTAGTAGTCAAGTGGTCTTATTGTATGTTTAGGAAAATGTATCCAACCAGAAATGTTCATGTTTTTGCTTTTTGTTTTTCCAGTGTGGGGAATTGAACGTAGGTCCTCATGTATACTAAGCAAACACTATCGCTATGTCCATGTCTTTATTGAATTGAGAATTGGAGGAAATGTCCATTCTTTTGGATTTTCTGACACAGGGTCTTCTGTATTGCCTTGGCTGACCTGGAACTTGTTACCAAGATCAGGCCGGCCTGGAACTTGCAGCAACTTTCCCAGCTCTGTCTGCTGAGTGCTAGAATTAGAGGAATATATTTCCATGTCTGGTTCTGTTATTTTCCTAAACACCTTTTTAAAAGATTTATTTATTAATAAGTAATGTGTATGAGCATTTTGTTTACATGTATGTATATGCACCACCATGTGAGTCCCTGGTGTCTCCAGAAAAAAGTATCAGATTCATAAAAAAGGTCAGAAAAAGGTATCAGATTCACTGTGGAGTTACAGATGGCTGTGAGCCACCACATGTGTGCTAGGAACTAAACCCTCGTCTTCTAGAAGAGCAGCCAGTGCTCTTAACTGCTGAGCCATCTCTACAGCCCTGCCCCCCTCCCTTTTTTTGAGACAGGGTCTCCCTGCTATGTAGCCCTTGCTCTCCTGAAACTTGTTACGTAAACCAAAGATACACTTGCCGCCTTTGCTTCTCAGTGCTGTCATGGGCCACCATCCTCAGCTCTGAAGCACTTCTTCTAAGCTATGATATTTGTAGTAATTTTCTTTGGTTGTATTAAGAGGATTTGTTGAAATCCATTTGGTTTTTTATTTGTTTATATAGATATACACTAGCTTTCCTCAATACATTGTTATCATTCTAAGGCAACATCTGAGATCTAGCTTAAGTGCTGGATATGTTAGTTCTCCTTGTATACAGGGGTTCATTTAGCCATTTAGTTTTGTTTGGTCCCAACTAACACACTCTGTCTTTCTCTCATTTTTAGTGCCTGCAGCTTCTTACCCACACTTTCAACCGAGAATTGAACCAGGTACATGGCAGCATCAGTGACTGTAAGGTGAGCAGTGACTGAGGCCATTGCTTTTTACCATTGTGGTGATAACTATTCCTTCCCAGCTGTGTAGATGTCCTGTCACAGATTTTGCTGCTTTTAGGGTCTAACATGGGTATAGATTGTGTTTGAAGTGGTCTAACATTATGTTCTGGTATGTTTTTTATTTTGTCAGAACACTGACTTCTGAATGGTGGCAGACCCCTCTATGATGCATAGGGTCCCTGTCACACAGGAAAGATCTTGGTTTTTTTTTTTTGTTTGTTTTTTAGTCCCGTAGAAAAGCTTATGATGTAGGGAAGTGGTATGCTTTTGTGTGACACAAAAACATTGTGAGGCTGTTGGGATATCAAGCTTAATGCATTCAGCAAAGAGTGATAGTACTTGAGACTACTTGTGTGTCCTTCACAGCCTTGATCAGCTTGACCCTTTGGTTTTTCCTTCAGCCTTCCCAGCTGTTGCTTGCCTGGGTCTTTGTACACTTCACATCTAGACATTTACACGTTTAGCCCCCTCGTCGCTTGTGGGTTTTGCTCCAGCATTGCCTTATTGGGAATGAGCTCCCTTCAGCACCACAGCAAGTTAGCGATTCCCTAAAACTTTTGTTTGTTTTTTCATTTTTATTGTTTTCATTTTATATGTATGGTTATTTTGTATGCATGTAGCTCTATGCACCATGTTTGTGCCCGGTGCCTGTGGAGGACAGAAAAGGGCATTGATGCCCTAGAACTGAAGTGACATATAGTTGTGAACCACTATGTTGTGATGGGAATCAAACCCAGGTCCTCTGTAGCCAGTTCTTAACTGCTGAGGCATCTTTCTGGTCCCACTCTATGAACTTTTTATTTAACTTTTTGTTGTTGTTGTTTTTGAGGCATGGTCTAACTATGTAGCTCTGGCTGCTCTGGAACTATACAATTGTCTTGAACTCACAGAGATCTGCTTGCCTCTGCCTTCTAAGTACTGAGATTAAAGGCATGGGGCGAAATGCCTGGCCATGTGACACTTTTTAAAAGTCTGTCTACTTTCTTCATTAAGTAGTGTATGTTCCATGAGAGCAGGACTTTGCCATGTGCTTAGAACAATGCATGTATGCCATAGGTGCTTGATGTTTCTGTGTATAAGACTATTTAATAGCCAGAAGAATAAGCAACACAAAAAGTATCTCATTCTCCCCACCTCTGTCTCCCTCCCTACCTTCTTTTTCTCCCCACTCTGGGGATAGAACCAAGGGTCTGGTGCATTGTCTACAAACAGTAATAATAGTGTATAGGGGGTTGTTTTCTTTAATGACTTTGAATTATCTTTATGAAAATGAGGTGGTGGTTGTCTTGGACAACTGCTGCTGCTCCTCTTTACAGCAGAGGCTGAGGTAAAGTGCTTGCCATGCAAGCATGAAAGCCTGAGTTCAGATCCCCAGCATCCATGTAGAAAGCATTTGCAATGGAACATTCCTGTAATCCCAGTGCTGAGGAGGCAGAGACGGGGGTCCTGGGGGCTTGCTGGCCAACTAGTCTAGCTACTTGTTGAGCTCCATTGTTTTGCTGCTGAATCTCATCGGTGATGTCCTTGTTTTAGTTGTCTGATATCTCTCCAATCGGACGGGATCCCTCCGTGTCCAGTTTTAGCAGTTCAACCCTCACTCCTTCCTCTACATGCCCCTCTCTGGTGGACTCAAGGAGCAACTCCATGGATCAGAAGTAAGTACTTGGAGTTTGCAGAAATAAGCAAAGAAAAATGGCAGCTTTTCTGTAGTTCTGGTCTCAGCAAGGCTTCACTATCCTAGTAGGAACCACTCTAAAATATGTGGGTACTTTTTTCGTTAAATATTAAAGTAAGATATTTTTAACTGTATGAAATTGTTCTGTATGCTACTAAGAAAGGAAAAGCTAATTAAACACACCAATCAAATGTAAGCTGCATCCCAATTCTAGAAATGATAGTGCATGGAGGACCAGGGAGATGGCTCAGATGGTAAAGCGCTTGCTCTACAAGAGTGAGAACCTGAGTTCAGACCCATGTAAAAAGCATTTGCAGCCGGGCGCGGTGGCACATGCCTATAATGCCAGAGGCAGAGGCAGGGGGATCTCTGTGAGTTCAAGTCCTATGTGGTCTATAGAGCAAGTTCAATGACAGCAGTGGATACACAGAAAAACCCTGTCTCAAAAACAAAGAAAATTTGCAGTGGAACTAGCATATAATCCCAGTGCTGAGGAGGCAGAGATAGGGGGTTCCTGGAGGCTTGCTGGCCAACTAGTCTAGCTAAGAAATTCAGTAAGAGATCCTGTCTCAAGATATCCCCAAGGCTCCGCAAACATCACAGAAGAGGGAACAGAAGGAAATGGGGAGGGGGGGCAGGGGCTGTTAAGCCAGGCATTGGTGGCTCACACCTTTAATCCCAGCACTTGGGGGGCAGAGGTAGGCAGATCTCTGAGTTTGAGACCAGCCTGGTCTATAGAGTGAGTTCCCCTGTCTGGGGGATGGAAAGGAGTGCTTTGAAATGCTGCCTTCTGGATGTGACATGGCCATTGCACTCATGAACTCTGCAGTAGCTGTGGTTGCCTATCTGATCTCTACATAAGATGAAGTCAGTCAAAATTCTACCATGGATAGGGGTGAGGCTCACAATGCCTTATTCCTAGCTGAGGAGCCATTGGCAACTGATGGCTACTGGGAAAGAGTCATTTTTCTTTGAGGTGTGACCACTAGTAGGTTCCTATGCTCTGGTAGATGGCCCCACACCTATGTGAATGTAGACAGAGCTAATTGAACCCAGTGGATTGTTAACATGAAGTTGGAGGGGGCATGCATTGGTGAGTCAGAGGGAGGTGGGGGAAGTAGAGAGGTAGAGATGATCAAAACACATTGAAAACAAGTATAAAACTCCTAAAGAAAAAATAAGCACTACATAAAAGATAAAACTTCTAAAAATTAAGTGGAGAATGACAGGAAGGCATCCAGTGTGGGCCTCTGGCCTCTCCATGTGAGACTCATCCATATGCACACACAAGAAACAGTAAAGTTTGCAAAATGGAAGTTTGGAATCAGAAAGAAGCAGAATCTTCAGGCTGAGCTGTTCTAGGAGATCCCTGAGACAGCCAGGACAGAGACCTCAGGTCCCGGTCACTGCTCTGCTCCTGCGGTCGTAAGAACCTCCTCCAGGTCTGGTACTTCTTCCTCACTGTGGCTCTCTCTGCTGTCCCCTTTGATGGTGAACTTGTTAAAAAAAAAAAAAAACCTTGGAAACTTGCTGCAGTGCAGTGGCCAGGAGTCTCCCTGAGGTTCTGATTGTGAAGTCTGCCAGTCCCAGAGAGTGCTGCTGTCAGTCAGGGCCACACTCTGAGAACCAGCACCTCATGGCATTGATAGAAAGCTCACGAGGGAGTAGCGTTCATATGCTGGTGCTCTTAGGACAGCAGGGGAGGCTGTGATGCAGTGGTTCCTAGTGCCTTTTCTAAGGGAAGTACCAGTTTGTCTTAGCTGATGTTTGCTCTGGTCCTCAGGCAGGGGCATTTGTGTACTGTGAGGTCCTGTCTACAGATGGCTTGACCTTACTGAAATGCTTATTATCTCATTCTTCCTGTGTAAGGACCCCAGAAGCCAACTCTCGTGCCTCTAGTCCCTGCCAAGAATTTGAACAGTTTCAGATCATCCCAGCTGTGGAGACACCCTATTTGGCCCGAGCAGGAAAAAATGAATTTCTCAATCTTGTTCCAGACATTGAAGAAGTTAGAGCAGGGTGAGTACTGTGACACATAGCCTTGCCAGATATGAGGGACAAGCAGATATGAGGGAATGGATTTTCCAGCTCTTCTATGCATGGTTGTTCCAGCCTATAGTACACTGAGTGTGCTTGCTGTGTGCATCAGGCATCTGAGCCTGCACGGCATTTGCTCTTTTTCTGTGTTGCTTTGACCAATGAAAATGATAATGATAATCTAGGCCAGATAGATCATTTACCTGTCTGGTTGCATCAAAGGGCTTGCCTAGTAGAAGCATGTATTGATGGCTCAGCTTATTATCATTTACTTTGAGAGAAAGTGACTTCTTTTGCAATGTCCTTTTAGCTCAGTGGTGTCTAAGAAGGGATACCTGCATTTCAAGGAGCCACTTTCCAGTAACTGGGCTAAACATTTCGTTGTGGTTCGTCGCCCTTACGTCTTCATCTATAACAGTGACAAAGACCCAGTAGAGCGTGGCATCATTAACCTGTCTACAGCACAGGTGGAGTACAGTGAGGACCAGCAGGCCATGGTGAAGGTCAGTCTGTCCTGACTTTGCTTTCTGTTGCTACCTGTATCCTTCCCTTTTGGAGCTCTGGTCTGTGGCATGGATCCTACAGTGTGAAGTACTATGCACCCTGTGAATATGGCAAGATGGACCTGGCTGTTCATTCTCTACAGTAACTTTCTCACTCACTTAATGTTTCTTTCCAGACACCTAATACCTTTGCAGTATGCACAAAGCACCGTGGGGTCCTTCTGCAAGCACTCAATGACAAAGACATGAATGACTGGTTATATGCCTTTAACCCACTTCTGGCTGGCACAATAAGGTAAGACATTGATTCATTTTGCTTGTTGAGACAGTTCCCACCCCATACCTACCCCCTCCCCATGTCCTAGCCTCCCTCCCACACACAGCCTTTCTCTTAGCAATCCTGGCTGTCCTAGAACTCTCTAGACCAGGCTGGCCGTAAATTCACAGAGATCCACCTGCCTCTGCCTCCAGAGTGCTGGGATTATTACAAGCATATGCCTGCATACCCCGCTGAAGTATAATGAAGTTACAGGGTGAGAATGAATCCCCTGCTTCTAGCAAAGTATCACCTATGTTTTCAATGATAGGACATTGGCCACATTTTCACCACTTAATCCCCTTTGTTTTTAGTTTTCAAGAGGTCTGCAGGTGGGGTTCAGGGTACTGAGCAAAGGAAAGATCATGAATGCTTTAATGGACTCCCACAGTTCAGCCCTCTGTTTGAGTCATAATGTAAATATCTGATATGTGATCCTGTGAAAAGGTTGTCCAATCTTTAAAGGGGTTGAAACCCACAAGTTGAGAATGGCTGATCTATCCATTTGTTCAAGATCATAGAAATTTGGACCTGTAGATCACCTGTGAAGAGACCTACACCCAGTTTTCTAATCCTGCCTTCCATTTTTCTCATAGGTCAAAGCTCTCTCGCAGATGCCCAAGCCAGCCAAAATACTAAGTGATTCTGCTGAGCCTTGCTCACCTTCGACAGATAAAGAAAGTGTTACCTCTCATTCTGTTTGTGATTCTTGACGGTTATTCTTGTATGTAATCCTGTGGCTTAACTACTTCCCTTGTCATCCAGCGCTCCTCTAGTTCTCCTGTTCCCCATCTCCATGGTTTTGTACTCTTCTTTTTCTTGTGCTAAGACTTGTAGCATGTGGCCTAACAGAGGGGGGAAAATCATTACTCACATTTGTATACACTCACACTCACACACACCCTGAGGGGATCCAGCAAATCTCCAAATGAGTTTCCAGTGTACTTCAGCTTCCTTTGGATGGCAGATCCCCTTCATGGTCACTGTCTGGCTGTTTTCTCTGTATATCTCTAGTTTCAGGGTAGTTTCTTTCTCTTTCTCTTTTTCCCCCTGTTTATGATACTACTACTTTTTCATGGATGGCTTAGAGACCAAGGGAGGAGATACCTGCTATTGTCAGCCCTGAGAGAAAAACCTCTTTTCTTTCCTTCTGTCTCTTTTTTTTTTTTTTTAGTGGCTAATCCCTGTAGTCCTATTCAGGGAAAGCACTGTGGGAAGCTCAGAAATGGATTTATATTCTCTGTCCAAATCAAGGCTTAGAGCATGGATGTATAAAGTGGAAGATACAGAAGGGCCTTTGTGATAGGCCCAGAACAGTGGCTGCTGCTGGGCCCTTTAAGGCCCAGGCTGCCACAGTAGGTTGGGCAGTGGGTGATGAGGGTGATGGTTAGAGGCAACTGACTGTAGCTCCTCACAGCAGGAGCCTATAAACTTTTCTCCTCACTGGGAAGGAGGCATTTGTCTAGGAGTTTATCTAACTCTGTTTTCAGCATTACTGATGCTGGTACCATTGTTTGGAATTATGTGATGTCATGAACACATTTCCCACAAGGGGGAGTGTGGGAGTGCTTGACTTTCTGTTGAGAAACTGGCTCATTGTTGCTCAGGGGCGCTGAGTGCAACTTGTGATTGTTGAAGCTCCCTTTGATCAAAGAATTGTAGCTTCAGTATAAACTTTAAAGTCACCATCTGAACCCAGAGGCCATTTCTAATAATACTTGTCTCTATATAAGCAAACATGGCAGGCTTTGCTTTCTGTGTGCCAGAACTGACCAGCTTCTACCACCACTCCAGACAACTCAGGAGCCTCTTAAGGAAGAAAGAGAGTGTATCCAACTGTCCTGTGGTTTGCTACTGGATCCTGGCAACCCCATTCCCCTGTTCCCCGTCCACATGTGGTTAGGAAGAAGAGTTCACTGCCACTAGTTTCTGTGGCTTCTAACTAACCGGGTCTCTGGGTTCAAGAGGTTAGTTATCAGAGGAAAAAAAAAAAAAAAAGTTTGTTCTCTACCTGCCAGGGACTGAGGAGAGCACAGACTGCCCCTGGTTTTTGGTTACTCCGGTTGCTGTGCCAGTGACTTGCAGTTCATTCGTGCTGCTGTTCACTGGTCTTACCAGCCTGTTTTGCCATCACTCAGGCACCCAGGAAAGCATCTGCTCACCTCCACTCTGGGAAGGTTTCTGGCTACTTGAGGGTAGTGGAGGAATGGATTTCTTGCTTCCTCCTCTCAGCAGGGCTTCCCTCTGAAGAACAGGACTCCTGGCTCCTTTTGTTAAAACTGCCTTGCAATGAAAAGGAAAAGTGGACCATGGAGAAAAGAAAGGGCAGAAACCAGACTGTTCTTATCTAAACGATCAGCTCATTGGTGGATTTTTAAAACTTTCTTTCTCTCCTTTTAAAGCATAGGTCACTAACTGTAATGTTACTTGTTTTCTAAACAATATATATAAGATTTTTAATGTAGTTAGCAGTCTCTGTTGTCTAGTGAACACAACACGCCCTTCTGGTGTATACTCAAATTCAGCAGGTTCTGTCTGTGCTTGGAGACAGCTTCCTGAACCAGAACTAAATCTAATTTCAGGGAAATGAAGGTGAAGGATCGCTTTTAAATTGAATTGCTGATATTGCTGCTGTTACAAAGTAGATGTAAGGATCCATGTCAGTGACGAGCAGTGTGAAGCTTGAGAGAGAGTGAAATTGTGCTATATACTATACCCTGCAATGAGTGTTTTCTTTCTTTCTTTTTTGGTTTTCCAAGACAGGCTTTCTCTATGTAACAAGGCCTGGCTGTCCTTGACTCACTTTGCAGAGGAGGCTGACCTTGAACTCACAGAGATCCACCTGCCTCTGCCTCCTGAGTGCTGGGATTAAAGGCCTGTGCTACCGTGCCTGGTGTGTTTTCTTTTAACTCAAACAAAACTGGTTTAGAAAATCTTTGCTTTGCAAATATCAAATGTAAACATGAGCCAAACAGGACCGCCCCTTCATAAGCTGCCCCTTAAGGAGGCCTCAATAGGAAACCAGGGACGGGAAGGCTAGCCCTTGGGAACCTATGCTTCTACCTGCCCTGTCCCTCTTTCTGTAGGGCCCATGCTCAGACCAGAAGCTGAACATTTCCAGGATTTATGTTCTGTTTCCTGACAAGATCAGCTCTGCTTTGAAGCTCTGAAAGAGAAAGGGTTTTATGCAGCACCTGTTCATAAGATTTTTTTTGTTGTTGCCATGGTAGCAGGAAAGTTAAGACAACTACCTTTTATGGACAATTACCTTTTAAGGTAATTTTTTTTAATTTTCAAAGCACTCTTTTAAACAATAACAACAACAAAAACCTAGAATGAAAATATACAAAGTATAGAAAAGTGAGAGCTACTTAAAACCTTATCCTCCCCTTCCTTTACATCTTCATCCTCCTTTCTCCCACATAAATATGGCCTCATAACTCTCCCCCTGACCAGTGCTCATGCCTTGCCTGCTTCTGTGAGACTATCCTGGGAGTCAGTCAGCTTTCAGGTGCAGACTGTGCGGGGATCAGGCAGTCCCTGCACAAGGTTAGGCAAGAGCACAGGCCAGGCTGCTTCCAAGCAAGCCCCTGACTCCATCCGTAAGTGAGAAACTTGGTGAGACTCCTCAACTAAGAAACCATTGTGTTTTTGTTTTTTGTTTTTCCCTTCAGCTATATATCTGTTAATTTTGCAAAATTTTTTTTCATCTTATTTGGGTGAAGAAATGAATGATGACTGTGAAAGGTCTTCAGGGTCTAAAGACAGATAACTTTTCCTGACACATATTTCAAACCATAGACTTTGTTATCTGCTGCTTCTTGTCTAATTTTGGGATATTTAATTTTGTAGGTATTTGTATATTTATACAGCTGTGATGAGTTGCACATTGGACTGAAAGGAGATGGTTCTGCCCTATGTGGCTCCTGTTGGGACTCTAGCATTTCCCTCTTGGGCGCTATACTCTGAGGTCTTGTGAACAGCCCCCAGGGATGGGTGGTTTGTTTGACATGGGTCCTTCACTTTTCATTTGGGTTCCTTTTTGAAATTGTAATCTTTAACTTGCTCTATGAGAAGAAAAGAATAATCCTGTTGCTGCTCTTGGAAGGTCTGCTAAATGCATGTGAATAAAACTCTGGCGCTATGCACTGCAGCCATCCACAGTGACCAGTGGTCCACCACGAGTAAGACCAGGACTGTGGAGCAAGTCAGAGATCGTCGGCTGAGAGATTGTTGCTGTTAACTGTTCAGAAGGCTATTTATGAAATAGGCATTCGAGCTCTAAAAATATCTCAAGAGAGCCCCTAATTACTTAAAAAAAAAAAGAAATTGAGAAATTTCTACCATAAGAAAGAGATTAAAAGTTGATACAGAACTGGTGTTAAAAACTCACAGCCAGAGGTTAGGGGTGTCGCTTAGTGGTAGAGCACTTGGCAATTATATGTGATGTTTGGTTCAGTTCCCAGTACTGCAAATCAGACAGACGGAAGGCCTCACAGTAGAGAGCTGCTCCGATAGAAAGTACAGGCAGAGGTTGGTCTCATGTGAGATCCTGGATGTTCTGTGTTGTTTGTCATGTCTTTAATTGATTTTTTTTTTCTCATGCTGTGTATTCTGGCATCAGTTCACCTAAGGGATCCACCAGCCTTCTCATGTTTAAGCATTGTCTCAGACTTTGTGGCTCTGACGCATTTGTCTGTTGAGAGTCAAGTCTCTTGTCACCATCCCCATGCTATAACAGAATCCATGAAGCATAAGTGGCCTTTCTGAACCAAGACTTCGCAAACTGATCTCTCCCCAGTGAAGGAGTTGAGCACAAGCAACAATGTACATTATTAATTTTGGATTTCATTTTCATGTTTTATTTTGTAAATATCTGATGTTTGGAGCTTGAGTATACAAAATGTAAATACAGTTCTTGTATTTGTACTAATCCTGATTCTTTTGCTGTATAGCTTAGATGTGTAATGCAGACATTATCTAACTGTGTATGGTAACCTTGCATCACAGAACTGCTAGTGAACGAGGTAAAAGTAATAAAGGTACAACCAGTGCATCAGATGACTTGTGTTTTGTTTTGTTTTGTTTTTGAGGCAGAGTTTCTCTGTGTAGCCTTGGCCATCCTGGAACTCATTCTGTAGGCTGGCCTCAAACTCAGAGATCTGCGTTCAGAGTAGTGGGATTCTTGTGCCCTTTTGAAAGCCAGTGCATACTAATTTTGCTTCTTACAGAGATAATTATTTTATTTATTTTGGTTTCTTTTTGTTTTGTTGTTGTTTCTTTAGACATGGTTTCTCTGTGTAGTCCTAGCTATCCTGGAATTTACATTGTAAACCAAGCTGGCTGGCGTTGAACTCAGAAGTCTGCTGCCTCTGCTGCCGCTCTCTGAGTACTGGGATTAAAGGAGTGTGCTACCACTGCACAGCTTCTTTATTTTCTTTTTATGAGACAGGGTCTCACAATGTGATCCTGGTTCACTTGGAACTTAATATATAGACCAGGCTGGCCTCACACTCACAGAGATCTGCCTATAGCTCAGTTAATAGACTGTTGACTTAGTAATCACAAAGCCTCCAGCAACACATAAACTAGGTATGGTGGCACACACCTGTAATCTCAGCCCTCAGGAAGGATTAAGAGTTCATATCAAATTCCAGGCCGGCCTACCCTACCAAAAACAAAACCAAAAACAGTGCTGTGTTCACTTGAGTGCCTATCCGACACCCTGTGTGCCGCCTGAATGCAGTGTTTGCACCACAGACAGAGAGCACACACGCCTGTGGCCTCCACTGCAGCGAGAACTGTTCAGATGTGACACTAAGTGACAAATGCTGAATATTAACTGTGGTGTCAGTTCAAGAAGGAAGCTGGCACAGAGCTACCCTTCAGAAATGAGGGTTATTAGGAAAGAGACTCTCAAGATCAAGATCAGGCTAGGAAGTGGGAGAGAAATCATTAGAAAGAAAATGGGCTATGAGGGTGCACAGACATAAATGAGGCAAATGTAAAAGGGGCCTTAAAAGCCTAGAGAGGTACTCTATTAAGAATAAAGGGTCTGGAGAGATGGCTCAGAGGTTAAGAGCACTAGCTCCTCTTCTAGGGGACCCAGTTCAATTCCCAGCACCCACATGGCAGCTCACAACTGTCTGTAACTCCTCTTCCAGGGGATCTGACACCCTCACACAGACATACATGCAGTAAAAGCACCAATGTACATACAATAAAAATAAATTATAAAAAATGTTTAAAGTAAGAATAAAGCTGAGCGTGGTGGCACACATCTTTAATCCCAGCACCCGAGAGGCAGAGGTAGTTGGGTCTCTGAGTTCAAGACCAGCCTGGTCTGCAGAGTGAGTTTCAGGACAATCAGGACTACATAGAGACACTATCTCAAAAACACAAACGATTAAGAATAAGGAGAGGGAAAGGTGAGAATGATAGGGGTACAAAGAAAAATCTTTCAGAGAAAATCCCTAGAGCAATCCCCAGAACAAAGAGGGTGTTTGACACAAGCTTTAGGGATGGTGGGAAATTTAACACATGATTTAGTAGAATATAGAGGAGTCAGGTACTTATTAGGACCATAAATTATGGGTTCCTGTTAGGTTATAGTACCAACAGTGTCTGTCCTCTGGAGGCCTGGCCTGATCTCTTCAGGCTGTGGGATCTGGCCAGAACCATGCTTTAACAGTGAATGTGAATGTAGGAAACAAAGCTAAATTGAAAGCTGAGAGGGATGGTTAGACAAGAGGCATCTAGGTAAGACAGGCCTTTTTAGGAGATGGCACTCAAGTGAGTCCTGCATCATATGGGTAGGCCATGTAACCACTACCACACCCCCCAGTTAGGGAAGTTGCCAAGCAAAGAAATCAGATCCTTTGGACAGAGCTGCCAGTGTGACGCCAATAAAGGGGAGAGTGCCAAGAGTAACCAGGAAGCTGCTAGGACATGGTGACATAGGGCTAGAGTGAAATGGGAAGCTAGTGAAGGCATCTGAGAGGCCCATGACATGTTCCTAAACAGTCTGGGATTCACAGAGGCAAGACTAGGAAGTAGGCCCGTATTCCAGAGACTGTGGCATGAATGATATGGCAGCAGGATATGCAGAGAGGTAAGGTCAGACTCAGTATGTGTTAAAGATGAAACTAACATATTTAAAGCTGAGTGTGTTGGGCCATCAAGATGACCTGGCCAGTAAAGGCACTGGCCGCCAAGCCTGATGATCCGGTGCTGTCAGCATTTTCCCACATGGCAGAAGAAGAAAACCAACTTCTATAAGCTGTCCCTTGACCTCTACATGCACACCCTGGCACCCATGCCCACATACATAAAAAATAAATGCAGTTTAATTTTTTCTAATAAAATTAGGCTGGGTGTGATGGTTCATGCTGTAATCCTAGCATTTATGGAGGCTAAGACAGGATTTTAAATTCAAGCCCTGTTAGGGTTACATAGTGAAATCTTAATCACAAAACAAGAACTAACATGTTTGCCAAAAATCTGCATGGAGCTACAGAGGAGAAAGGAGAGTTAATGGGTATGTTCAGCAAAACAACAGTGTTCCTGGGGTGTTGAAGATGGTAGACCGTCTTTGTGGACATGAAGGCTCCAGACAAGCAAGGAGGGCTGAGCTTCCGAGCACATCATACATAGAAGTCAGGATGAAGACTTCAATACATAAAGGTCCCACAAAGAGGAAGAAGAATGACCTTGGAAGTCTCTAAAGGGTCACTCGGCCACCAGAGTTAAGGAAGTATTGATGAGGAAGGGCTCAGTTGCCACATCGTGTGAGGCTGATGAGCCAAAAACAAGGACTGAGCAATGACCACAGGCTTGGGCAACAGGAGATGGTAAGGAGTTTGAGGGAGCCACACAGTACCATCACTATTCATTTCAAAATAAACTGAGAGAAGAAAAAGGTAGATGGAGAGAGACCACATCATCATCATCTTTTTATCATGTTTCTTTATCATGTGTGTGTTCAGGCAATGGATCTGTGTGGAGGTAGCAGGACACTTTGTAGGAGTCCATTCTCTAATAGGTATCAAACTCTAGGTTTTCAAGTTTGGTAGCAAGTGCCTTAACCCACTGAGCCATCCTACTGGCCCCAGTTACTGTTACTATTAATAAAACTGATATTAGAGGATGCAAATTAGGTTTGGGGCAAATATAGTTCAACTAACTCTGAACCTCAGTAGCTGAAGTGTTGCGGTTTTGGAGCAGCTGTTTTGTTTATGAAACAGCGTCTCCTGTAGCCCAGGTAGCTTGTTATTGAGCTAAAGATGGCCTTGAACTCCTGATCCTTCACCTTCCAAATGCTAAGACTTTAACCCTGCCCTACCTTGCCCAGTCTATAAGGTGTGGAGCCAACACCAGGGCTGTTTATACTAGGCAGACATTCTCAGCTGAGCTATGTCCTGTGTCCCCAGCCAGCCCTCACTTCTAGAACTTTGAGGATCCTGTTAAAGTATAGATTGGGAGAGGTGGGGGGGAAGGGATGCTGGAGGGTTGGTTGGCTTTTGCACCACGTGCATACCGGGTACTTGAGAAAACCAGAAAAGGGCAACAGATCCCCCGGGACTGGAATTGTGAGCTTATTTGTGGGTTCTGGGATCTTCACAAGTCCTCCGGAAGAGTAGTAAGTGTTCTTAACCACAGTTATCTCTCCAGCCCAAGTATGACTCTTTACCTCCTTATCTACTTCCTGAGTGCTGGGGTTACGTGTGTGTCTGTGTGTGTGTTTGCACACGCTTTCCAGCGCCCTACCATGCCTGGCTTTATGCAGTGCTGAGAAATGAACCAGGACCCTCTGGAAGAGCAACCAGTGCTCTTAATCGTGAGCCAGCTCCCTGGCCTACAAGTCTTTAGCTTCCAGCCTCAGCTTCCTAAAGTCAGGTGTGTGCCACCAGGTTCAGCTTTACTGACAATTGCTGCGGAGATTTTTATTGCAAAAGGGAGAAAGGAAATAGTGTAACTGGAAGGAGATACTGGAGCCTGGAAGAATTAAATCACTGTCTGTGTGCTCTAGGTAGAATATCAGGCCATGTCTTCCTTAAACTCTGCCAGACTTCAGTTTGAAGTCTGAAACAAACTAGTTTGTTTTCACAAAGGTGGTCACCTACATTTCAGTCTCGTCTAGGACTGCCCTGTCTCCAACCTGAGAGCAGGAAAGGCAGGCAGTCTCGTGGAACTGTACATTTTTTGTTATTTCTTTACTTTTTTGACCTTTATTTTGGTGTGTGTATGTACTTCTGTGTCATTTGTCGGGTACATTTTAACATCTCTCTCTCTCTCCCTCCCTACCTGAGACAGGGTCTCTCCTGAGCCTGGAGCTCACAGAGTAGGCTGAGCTGGCCGAGCACCCCGACTCCACCACCCCTGCACTGGGATTACAGAAGTCACCATGCTTGCTTGGGACTTAGGTCCTAACACTTTACCAACTAAGCTACACTCCAGCCCAGTGTTCTGTTTTTTTCTTAACATTCTACTTTTAATTGGATAGGAAGAGTTTGCAGTCTCCCTTTGGAACTGCCTTGTCCCTGCAGAACCCTGAGTACCTCCTGTGAGCACTTCACAACCTCAGTTATCTGGGGACGGAGTGTCTGGAGAGAAAAAGAGAGATTGTGTTTCCAAAATGCTTTCTCCCTGGCCTGCCTCCAGCCACGCAAGTTAAAGTTACAGGAATTACACAGCAAGGCTGGTGGCAGGGCTGAACCAGTAAGTCATTGCTGACACACCCTCTTACATAAGTTAGGCAGGGAGCTCCGCCCTGGCAGGACTTGCTCTGAGGGACGAGGTTTTGGTTGATTTTGTTGGTTTGTCTGTTTGTTTTGTCTTTGGGGTGATAGGGCTTGAACCCAGGACCTTGTACACGCTAGGCAAGTACTCTGCCACAGAGCTACACTCCCAGCCCTTTACTGTTTGAGGCGAGGTCTCTCTACTCTCGGTACTGTGTTTCTGACATTTCTTGATGTAAGATCCAAGCCAAAAAGGTTTTGAAGAAAATTAAGCTTTAAGCACACCTGTCAGTGTGACTAGGGCCCCAGGGTCACTGGCCTTGGTCTCCTAAGCCTTTCTACTCTAGTTTTCCAACAATCCTGGGAAGCAGTGATATTTTCCTTTAGTACCTTAACATAAAGCTGAACAATCCAAGTAAAGGTTTAACAATAATTAATTAAGAAAACAGCTATTTAATGTCTAAATATGTGTGTATAAAGTCTATTCAGTGGTGACTTAGGGAAGTCCAGATGTTTAGTCACATTGACTCAGCATAATTCCTCCCCTGTTAAATCTCAGACTAAAGCAATCAATCTGTTCCTGTAACAAAATGTGATGGCAATCTTCTGTTGGAAGTAAGCCCACAGAAGGAGGAAGAAGTTGCTGTGAAGTTGAAAGGTATATCTGTCACCACGGCTCTCTTAAAAGAGCCAGGCTTCCTAACAATGGCTGCTCTCCCTCACTGAGAAAGGCAATGCTGCCTAAACCCTCTAACACAGAGATGTAGCCAGTTTCACAAGTTTGAAGTAGGCATGATCGTGTGTTGCTGCTCCTGTTAAGAAAGTCCCAGCTGGGCCCAAGGTTCTGTTCTGTCACTGACTGGCTGGGAAAGTCAGTTCCATGAGCTCCTAGCCACTGAGCCATCATTCAAGCCACAACAATGGTTTCTTAGTCAGAAAATGTATGGTGGTAGAATGCTTTCCTAGTATACTTAAAGCCCTCAACTTAATCTCCAGCACTTTGTGAAATGGGGTGCGGTGGTACACACGTCTGTAATCCCAGCACTTGGCACAGGAAGATCAGACTTGAGTTAGTTCCAGGCCAGCCTGAGCTATATGAGACTGTGTGTGTATGTGTGTAGTGCATCGTATATCCATATGCATACATATTTGTTATGTAATAGTATGTGTGAGAGACAGAGGGTTGTTTTGTTGTTTTTGAGACAGTCTCAGCCAGGTGACGATGGTGCACGCCTTTGATTCCAGCACTTAGGAGGCAGAGGCAGAGGTAGGCAGAGATCCAGGTCTGAGGCCAGCCTGGTATAGAGAGTGAGTTCCAAGGCAGCTAGAGCTGCACAAAGGATCCCTGTCTCAGACAAACAAAAGACACTCCCATTGACCTTGAGCTTAAAGCATGCTTCTGCCTCTGCTGGACAGGTGCTGGAATCACAGGAAGAGCAACCTCGCCCACTCCGCTCACTTGCCTTCATGTGTATGTGCTTTGGGAATATGGAAGCTTGAACCTGGGCTTCACACCCATGACAGTGTTATGCACGACTCCCTCATCTTACCCCCTGTCCTGGGAAAGCAGCAAGAGAGGCAGGTGCCCATGGTCACAGCCTGAGGACCATCGTGAGCCAGTGGAGGGCCATCCTTTTATCTGTGTGAAGCCTTCTCCTAGATTTTCTGAACCATGGTTTACCCTCATTTGCTATAAGGCTAAGGTGTAACAGAGATGCCTGTGGTGGTGGCATCCAGTACAGGAGTAACTGCAAAGTGTCCTGGTCCTCCAGGACAGCCGTGCTCCAGCTCCTCCCCAGTGGGCCCACTACTTTGGACTTAAGAGGAAGGCCTTAGAGCTGGTGTCAACCCCAGGAGGTGTAGCTGAGAATTCAAACTTGAGGCCAGCCTGAGTTATACAGTAAGATGCTGCCTCAAAAAAGAAAAAGAAAAACAAAACAAAACAAAAACCCTAGTAACTGTAGACCTGTGGACCAAGAGAAGGTTCAATAGCCAAGAGCACATGCTGTACTTCCACAGGACAGGAGTTTGGATCCCAGCACCCATGTTAGGCACCTCACAACAGCCCACAACTCCAGCTCCCTCTTCTGGCTTTCTCAGGAACCTGCACACATTTGCCTATATACACAAAAACTAAATAAGCAAAAACAAAAACACAACAGCTAAGTACTAGGGCCAATGAAATAACTCAGTAGGTAAAGTGCCTGCTGCTAAGCCTGATGACATGAGTTTGGTCACCAGAACCCACATGGTAGAGGAAGAACACAACTGACTCCCATGTGTGCCCAAACACAAACACATACAAGCACACAGAATGAACAAGCGTGGGGGTGCACAACAACTAAGGCAGAGACGCAGTTCATGGTCAGTACTAACGTGGCCCTCACAAGGCCTGGGTGGGGGCCTCCTCTGTAGACTTACAGTGCCAAGACTGGGCATATTCTATAAAAACATAAGGCTGCACTTTATGGTACATGGCTGCTATTTCAGCACTGGGAAGGCTGAGGCAGGAGGACTGATGGGAGTCTGAGGTTACCCTAGGCTACAAAGTGAGACTGCAAAAAGAAAAAAAAATAGTTCAAGCTCCACAAAACACCCACAAAAACAGTCAAAAGCCTGGAAGCCAGGGCTGTGTACTGAGGCCTTGTCTCAAAAATCAATCAATTATTTAATTAAAGCAAAATATAAACTTGGAAACCTAACATGTGTTTTTTTTTTTTTTCCCTGAGGTCCTTGCACAGGCTAAGCTGCCTGGAGCAGCTCCTACCTGGACCCAGTCTCCATCCTTGTCCTGGAAATAAGGGTCTGACAAGCTCAGAGTCAGAACAGATCTGACTGTTGGTGTTTACCGGGGGCTGGAGGAGTAGGGGCAGCAGGCACCTGTCAGACAGAGACAGACAGACAGAGAGACACACATAGAAACAGGGACAGAAAGCCACACAGGGCAGGCCATGTGGCTCAGTGGAAAGCGTTTTGCCTAGAATGCTCAAAGCCTGCGGTTAGATCTCTAGTACTGGAGTGAGGGGAAAACAAACAAAACAAAAACTCAAAAACTGGTACAAACCAGTTTCTTCATTTGCCATCAAGTGTTTATGCCTATGTACTGTGTGCAAAACTTGTGAAAGATGAAAGGAATTCACTGAAGGACACGATAGACACTCCTGGAGAGAGATGGCCACAGCAGAAGGCACGAGAAAGCACCACACTGACACCCAAATCTGAATGGGAAAGAAAACTGAGACTAAAAGGTGATAGGATCCAGCAGGCAAAACAGCACCCTGGACCTCACCCAGGAGCCACAAACTCAGAATCTGCAATGTGGCGGCCGAGGAAAGGATGCGTCTGTATGTTTCGCAGCCTGCACAGTGAAGAAGAGCTGGCCGGGCCAGGACATAATCCTCTGAGGACCCCGTTGAGGAAGGGTTGTGCTTTCATCCTGGCTAACATGCAGATGGAAGCTCAGGCTGAGGCAGGCAGTCACAGACGATGCACTGGTTTTCGCTCCAGAAGAAGATAGTAGAGTAGTGATGTATGCTTTTCGGAGGCTGGGAATTGCTGGAGTCCAGGAGCTCTAGGCTACCTCAGGGAAGACGGCAAACGAGACATATCTAACTAAAGTGGGGCTTGAGGGTGCAGCTCAGTTGGTAGTGCTCACCTGGCACGCATCCTCAGCACGATATAAAAGCAGGAGTCATGACTGGTGAGATGCTTGTTAAGGGCCTTGTGAAGCAAGCACGGAGACCTGGGTTCAGATCCCCAGTACCCAGAGCATGAGTAGGACGGCAACCCCAGTGTTCCTACGTGGAGGAGGGAGGCACAAGACACACACAGGGGAACCACAGCAAAGAAAGCGGGACTGAGGCTATCCACCACAGCTGCTGCAGAGGCTGGACCCAGGCTTCGTGCACACTAGGGAAGCACTCTGCCAGCTGAACAACAGGCCACGACCCCTGAGTTTAGATTAGAAACCACGGGCTGCTCCTCCAGAGGACCCAGGCCTGAGTCCCGGGGGTGGCTAACAACTGCCTGCAACTCCAGTCACAGGGGATCCCACGGCCCCTTCCTGACCTCCCGGGCCCTAGGCACAGCCCGAACTACACGGACATACATGCAGGCAAAAGCCATGCGCATAAACTAGAACAATAATAACTAAAGCCAAAACAAAACCGAAAACCCCTCAAGCCTCTCCTCCACGCCCCTCTTTTCTCTTCTTTCGGTGCCTCTGGGCGCACGCGCCACTGCTGCACGCGGAGCTCAGAAGCCAAACTCGGTGGAGCAGGTTCTATTTCCACCCTGTCGGCGCTTTACCTGCTGACCACCGCGCCCCAGTGTGCGCCGCTGTTTCTTGACCTGCAAAAATGGTACACGCTGACCACAGCGGGTTCCCACAGGAAGGACAATGTGATTCCTGCCTCCGAGCTGAGGAACATACAGTGAGGGGAGGTTGCAACCAAGGAGCAGGCGCGCCTGTGGGCTCGGTGAATTGTGATGTGTGGTCTAACCAGAGTTACCGCATTCGAGCTGCACTAAGCCGGGGTCTTCTCTCTCACGCAGAGCCGCGGAGCCGAGCCGCGCACCGGCGGTCGGCCTCCGGCAGCCGGCTACCCGCTTACGCACACCCCGCGTACGCACCTCTCCTGCTCAGTGCGCCATCGACCGCTCGGCGCTCCACAGATCTGGCTCCGGGGGTGGGCGGGCCCGTTTGCCCTCAGGTGGTGTAACAGGCGCCGGAGAGAACCAATAGCGTGCGGCATCGCCCCGCCCCTGCCTTCCGATTGGCGGGCGTGGCGGTAAGGCTCTGGAGGCGCCGGGAGCCGGACCTCGCCACTCTCGCCGCGGACCGCTCAGTCTTTCGTGCTTCTTCCTGCTCGGCTCTGCTCTGCCGCCCGCCGCCGCCATGGCTCAGTGAGTGACCGGCACGCGCAGCCGGGCCCGGGAGACTTCCGGGGCCCAGCGCGGCGATGGCGGGGCTCTGCCTCCCTGCTCTCCTCAGCCCCGGGGGTCGCCTGGCCCCCTCGCGCAGCAGGGACCCCTGCACCTCAGGGCCCCCCGCCGTGGGTGGCAGAAGCGCGGCCGCCCTGGGAGCTCGCGGCTGCGACCTGCTCGCGGGGAAGGAAGGGCGCACTGGGTGGGGGGCTGCCCGCAGGCCAGCAGGAGTGATGGCCAGGGGCAGGGCACTAGAAGCTCCGTGTGGCCAGACGCCCATTAGAAGGGACTTTAAGGTCCCTGGAGCAGCAGGGTGCGGGCATTCCCCGGTGCGTGCTGTGCTGTGCGGCCGCAGTCAGTGGGGAGGGTGTGGGCTATCTACCTGGCTTATTAAAAGCGATCAAGTGGCACTAACGTCCTTTCTTTTCTTTTTCCGGCGTTTCAGAGCTGACATTGCACTGATTGGACTGGCTGTCATGGGACAGAACTTAATTTTGAACATGAATGACCATGGATTTGTGGTAAGTGCTGGAGACACCTTGCCTTCCCGCTGTGAGCATTGACTCGGTTTTTCACAGATCCCAAGGCGTCTGGATCGTGCTTCTCAGTAAGCCCTGTTGCGGCTTACTGTCTTTGTAAAAGAATTTCTGCAGCCTTGCTTGGTGGCCACACCTTTTATCCCAGCACTGTGGGAGGCAGAGGCAGGCGCATCTCTGTGAGGTTGAGGCCAGCCTGATCTACAGAGTGTGTCTAAGACAGCCGGAATTTCTGCTTTATCCATGCTATCCTTGAAGAAAAAGCCTGCTTGGAGAGAAAACATAAAGCAGTGGTTCTCAAGCTGCAGGTCCACATCCCTTTGGCAAATCTTTATCTTCATAAATATTTACATTGTGATTTGTAACAGTAGCAGATTTACAGTTACAAAGTTGTTATGCAAATGGTTCTAAGGTTGGGGGTCACCACAACATGAGGAACTGTATTACAGGGCTGCAGCAGTAGGAAGGTTGAGGACCACAGATGTAAAGGGAGCCAGATCTTGGAGGATGTAGAGCTGTAGCTCAGTTGGCTAGTGAGACTTGGGGTAAGTGAAAATGGGGTTTCTTTTTCTTTGTAGACAGTGTCTCATGATGTTGCCACACTGGAATCTCACCTTCAGGACTCAAGGGATTCTCTCAGCCTTCTGAGTTGCTGGTGCTAGAGGATCCTCCTGCCTGTAGGCTCTGAATGTTCTTTCTAAATAGTTACATGGCTTAGATACCAGTATTACCAGGGACAGAGGACCAGGCAGTGACAGGCTCGACCTGATAAGCAACAAGTGGCAACTGGCCTTTGCCTTGGTTCCCTGCTGTTTCATCCTGCTGGGATCACCCAGCACTTAAAGAGAAGGCAGGTCAGCCCTCTTTAGACCTTGGGCGGATAGATATTTCTCTGTTGCTGAGAGCCATGTGTGTCCCAGATCCGCTAACAAGCCTTTTGTCCTTCCAGGTCTGTGCTTTCAATAGGACAGTCTCCAAAGTTGATGACTTCTTGGCCAATGAGGCAAAGGGAACCAAAGTGGTTGGTGCACAGTCCTTGAAGGAGATGGTCTCCAAGCTGAAGAAGCCCCGCCGGATCATAATTCTTGTGAAGGCTGGGCAAGCTGTTGATGATTTCATCGAGAAACTGGTAAGGCCAGCTCTGTTCTCAGAAACTGCTAGCAACTCAGAGCTTTTGTCTTTTCTTCCTTCTAACTTGTCCTACTTTAGAGATGTGTTTCAGTTTCTGAATTCAAACTGATCAGTTCTGATGAAGTGAATGCTTAAATGTTTCCGTCTTGGTTGGCTTGATTGGCACTTATGTAATAGTAATTCTTTTTATGTTCTTTTGATATTGCTTTTTTGTTTTTCACAGTTTCTCTGTGCAGCCTTGGCTGTCCTGGACTCACTTTGTAGAGCAGGCTGGCCTCGAACTCAGAGATCCTCCTGTCTCTCCACCTCTTACTGCCCCCAGTGCTGGGATTATAGGTGTGCACTACCATGCCCAGCTTGTTTTGTTGTTTTTGGAGACACGATTTTTCTTTTTCCTTTTTTTAAGATTTTTTAATTTATACATATGAGCACTCTATTTGCATGTATGCCTTCATGACAGAAGAGAGCATCAGATCCCATTATAGATGATTGTGAGCCACCATGTAGTTGCTGGGAATTGAACTCAGGATCTCTGGAGGAGCAGACAGTGCTCTTAATCACTGAGCCATCTCTCCAGCCCCTGAGACAGAGTTTTTCTACCTAGCCCTAGCTATCCTGGAACTTGCTCTATAGACCTCAAACTCTCAGAGATCTGCCTGCCTCTGCCTCCCAAGTGCTGGGGTTAACAGGTGTGAGCCACCACCACCCAACTATATTTTTTTCTAAAAAGTTTTCATTTGATTTTATGTGTGTGAGTGTTTTGCCTGCATGTGTATTTGCAAACCACATGCATGAAGTGCCTGAGGAAACCAGAAGAGACAGTTGGATTCCTTAGGATTGGAGTTAGTAGGCAGTTATGAGCTGCCATGTGGATGCTAGAAATCGAACCCAGGCCCCCTGCAAGAGCAGCTAGTGCCCTAACCCTTGAGCCATGTCTCCAGCCCCTTTTAAAAACAACAAAAAACAAAACAAAATGACCTTTCGTTTATTTAGTATTTGTGTGGGTATGACAAAGTTTAATGTGGAAGTCAGGGGCTTTTGTGCGAGCAGGTTCTCTTCCACCACCATGGGGGTTCTGGAAAGACTCAGGTTGTGTAGCTTGATGGCAGATGCCTTTATCTGCTGAGCCTTCTCACTGGCTCAAGATTTTATTTTTACTTATTATTGTTGTGATGTGGAGCATGAAAGCGTGCAGGCGGAGGTCAGAAGACAACTTTGTGGAGACAGCTTTCTTCCTGCCTTGCTTTGGTGTCCGGGATCAAGCTTGAGTCATCAGCTTGATGACTCAGCAAGTGCTTTCACCCCCTGAGCCATCTTGCTGGCCCATGATGGTGTATTCTTGGGTGGTCATAGTTGTGGGACACTAAGGATGTTTCACTTAGAGCTTTTGAAGACTAGTAGCATCTGAATAATAGTCATCCATGTACTGTCTTTGATTTACAGTTGTGTGTGTTCCTGTTCCTCTGGCTCTAGAGCCAGAGACCTATTGGAGGGCTTTACACATGATGGCTGAACGCAAGCACCCTGCCCCTCAGGCACATCCCAGCTGTTTTTCTGTTTTGTTTATTTTATTTTTTCTTTGTTTTTGGGACAGGGTATTACTATGTTGTTTTTTGGGGGGTAGGGGTTTGTTTCAAGATAGGGGTTTGCTGTGTAGCCCTGGCTGTTCTGGAACTCACTTTGTAGACCAGGCTAGCCTCCAGCTCAAAAAGATCTGCCTGCCTCTGCCTCTCAAGTGCTGGGATTAAAGGCATGCACCACTACCCGGCTTACTATGTATTTCCATTTCTAGCTGACCTGGTACTTACTATATATTAGCCCAAGCTGGCCTTGATCTTCACAGTTCTCCTGCCTCAGTCTACTTAGTGCTAGGGTTCCAGGCACCATCTGCCACACCTCTGTGTTTTCTGGTTTTGTTTTGGTCCTGAGGAATAGAACCCAGGGCTTTTCATTTTTGCACACACTTTACCACTGAGGTCTACCCCCAGCTTTGGTATGTTGTAGTGTTGACTGATATTTGTGAATGTTTGGTGCTACTTGCTATTAAACTATAGTATCCAGTATGGGTTTCACTCACACACGAGTTGGAGTGGTTGTTTTTCCTTCAGTACTCCTATAAGATAAATCTCCATAAAGAAATGTTATATTTAACAGACGTCTATCAATTTGTTGGCTTTGCTGGAGAGATGCCTCAGCAGTTAAGAGCACGGGCTGCTCTTCCAGAGGACCTGAGTGTGTTGTTTCCCAGCATACACACGGTGGTTCACAAGCATATGTAATGGCAGATCTAAGGCATCCAACATCTGGCCTCCATGAGAATGTATACATGTGGCATTCATTCACACACACATAAATCAAAATTTTACTATTTATTTATTATTTTTACAGTATTCTGCCTGCAGGCCAGAAGAGGGCATCAGATCTCATTATAGATGGTTGGGAGCCACCATCTGGGACTAGAACTCATGACCTCTAGAAGAGCTGCCAGTGCTCTTAACCTCTGAGCCATCTCTCCAGCCTATAAGATTATTTTCAAAAGAAGAGTACTTTGGGGAGAAAAATATACTTGCAAATGAAGGGAAACAGGTAGAAAATTTATTTTAGGTATTCAGAAATAACTGTAATAACCACTGGGGAAAAACCAAGACACTGACTTAGAAATGATGTGGAAATAATGTGATCACAGAGGAAGAGTGTTGCTATTGGGGACTTGTTTCGAAGAGAGAAAAAGCTGTAACCAGCTGGCAACCTTTTCAGTAAGTGGCTTAGGTAGGACACCGAGAAAAAAGACATGCTAAGCTTCCTGTGTAGAAAGATGCCAAACTGCCCACCGTTAGCTCCCAAACAGCCGGCTGAGAGCTGCTTGATTGTTCTGTAACCTGGGAAAGGGATCTCAGGTGGATCTCTGGAAGGGGTGCCAAGCAATAAAGAGTAAAACTCAGCTAGGAGAGAGGTGCGTGTCTTTAATCCTAGAGCTCTAGGTCTGTTTGAAGGAGGCCATTGCAAATTCCAGGCCACCCAGGACTGAGCGGCGAGACCCTGTCTCAGAAGAGAAGGGACAGAGGAGAGGGAGGGAAGGAAAGAACAAGTGTGCTGTGCAGGGGTCTGACTGGGTTAGGCAGCCACAAACTTAAAGGTGCCATTCTGGCCAAAGAAGATTATTGGAATTTACATAATGAATGTTTTTCTTCTGTTTATATGTGATAAATTTTTGCTTTTAGTGGCCACGGTATGTTTTATTTCTGCCTTTGGTCCATCCTAAGGTAGTATTTGGTTACAGGTACCCTTGTTGGACACTGGTGATATCATCATTGATGGAGGAAATTCTGAGTACCGGGATACGACAGTAAGTGTTCAGATTCCTTCAGGTCTTGAGAACATTCTAGAAAGATATAGTAGCATCGCACATGTGACGAAAGAGTGAACTGTCTTGTGATCCTTTGGGGATTGGTATTGGCATGCTGGATCCCAGCCTTTTTCTGCTAAGACACTTGATGAATGAAACTCCCAGTTGCACGAGTTTATAACTCAAGAGAGATGGCTTAGATACAGCATGCTAGGAGCCTCTGCAGGAGCCCTGTTTCTATAATGCGTGACATGCTACCACTGTACAGCATGGTTGTATTTTTATTTTGTGTACATTGGTGTTCTGCCTGCTTGTATGCGTGTGTGTGAGAGACAGTGTCAGATCCCCTGAAAATGGAGTTACAGACATTTGTGAGCTGCCGTGTGGGTGTTGGGAATTGAACTAGGTCCTTTGGAAGAGTAGCCAGTGCTTTTAACTGCTGAGCCAACTCTCAAGCTCCCGTAATCCTCCTGCCTTGGCCTCCTGAGTGTTTGAGTTAGAGGAGTCTGTTACTGCAGCACTGAATGAATAAACTGCCTTGAATGGTTGCTCCTAAGCCCTTGGGTCATTTACTTGCAAATGCAAACTCTCTCTACTGGCCTCATACCTCCTCTCATTCTTCAGAAGGAATTTATTTTGTGAGACAACCTGAAGTTATTTTTCTCTGTTTTAGAGAAGATGTCGGGACCTCAAGTCCAAGGGGATCTTGTTTGTAGGGAGCGGAGTCAGCGGTGGTGAGGAAGGGGCCCGGTATGGGCCATCGCTCATGCCAGGAGGGAACAAAGAGGCTTGGTGAGTACGTACGTGTGCATTTCAGCACAGGGCAAGCCTGGTGTGAGCTGGGCACGGGGCACCTTTCTGTCGTCTAGACACTGTTCTTCCATCATGTATGTGTATGCTCTCTTACATTTGTCCTGTCAGAGACAGGTTCCTGACCTTTGGAAGTTTAAGGTATAGCTACCCTAACCCAGTCCTAGCATTGACTTTGCAGATGTCAGGTTTTAGGGTCTGTACCAAAACGTTTTTGAGAAGACGTGCCTTTCTTTGGTAGAGAGTAGACTGGTGAAGGGATGGGCTTAGGGAACACTGTGAGCCCATAGGGAGGGCAGGATGAAAGGAAGAGTTTTTTTTGCTCCAGACAGAACATCTCTGAAAGTGCCTCACAGTCCCGGCTTGTCTGACCCTGATGTGCAGGGTCATGTCATGGTAACAGATGTCCAGACAGTGCTTTTGTATTGCTTGCTCAGCTTGTTCTGATAAAGTGGTAGGTGATTCTTCTGGTGCTCTGTGGGGTTGGGTTGGTGAGGTGCTGGGGTGGAGCCCAAGGCCTCTTGCATGGTAACTGTGCACCTTGTCCCTCTTGTGCTTCTGCCTTGCCTTCTCCTTTGACTCAGGTGTTGTACAGCCTGTACTCTGAGCCCACACCCAGGGCATGGAGGTGCACACTTGTCAGCAGTCGGACTGCAGCTTCTCTGGAAAGTTTAGCACATCCATTACTCTGGGTGGTGTCCTTGAGCACTGAACTGAAAGCTCAGGCCTTCTCTTGTTGGCTGAACCATACTTCTCCTTTCCGCAGGCCCCACATCAAGACGATCTTCCAGGCCATCGCTGCAAAAGTAGGAACTGGAGAACCCTGCTGTGACTGGGCAAGTTCTGGGTTACCCTTTGACGAAGTACACAGCTGAAGAAAGACTACCGTGGTCCCAGTGGTTAGCTCTGTGCTCTAAGCTTCTCAGTCTAAGTCACTCCCAGCTGTCTAATGTCCCTCTGCTTTAACCAACCTTTCAGGGCCTGGAGGTTACTGTGTTAAAAGCAGCTTCCTAAAGCCTGCTAAAAAGGAGATTCCATAAATAACAGGAAAGACGAAGGGAAGTGAGGGGTCTCTGTGCTGTTTACTCCATGGCCAAAGAATGCTGAAATTAACCTGGGTTTGCCGCCCTGCCACATCCGATGCTTCAAGCCATGGGTTTTTGCATAACCTGGGTTTTGGTTTTTTTGTACTTGGGTGTTCACCAAAGATCAGGAATCTGGCCACAGACAGTTTCTCTCCTGTTTGGTAATGCTGTGAGAATAAATATTCCATCTGTGGCTCCAGTACAATGGATGAGAAAAGCACACCAGCCCAGGGAGGCAAGGTTGCCATTAGGACTCGTTAACCAATGGTGATAGTTAACAGGTCTGTCTCCGTCCCTGGGACAGATCACTACACAAAGGCTTGTCTGAGAGGAACCCAGTTGTGCTGGGTTATCCCTACACCGCCACCAGCTTTTCTCCCTCTCTTTCCCTTCTCTTTTCCTTAATTTTACTTGTTTCCCTTTATTCCTCTTCCATTTTCTCTTTTTCCTTGTCTGTCTCTGATTCATGTTTATCTTGTGTATGCATGGGAGGGTGTGAAGAAGCTGCGTGTGAAGGTCAGAGGAGTCACTTGTCTCCTTCCACCATGTTTGTGCCACAGTCAAACTCGGATCTTCAGGCTTGGCAGCAAGCACCTTTCTCTCCTGAGCCATCTTCCTAGCCCCGGCGCCCAGTGTCTCCTCACTGTGTAGCCCAGGCAGGCTTCGGGTCTCAGTCTCCTGAATTACAGACCCATGCCCACCACATCTCAGTCCCCTTTTTTAAACCTATAATTTTATGTGCTCACTTTATTATTTTACTAATGTGTATGATTAAGTGTAAGGATAACATAAGGACCCAGGCATGTGGGCTCAAGGGAAACACTCCCACTAATCTGCCAGCTTCGGTGTCTGCCTTTCCCCAAGAACCAGTATCAAGTTCCATCATCCTCTGCTAAGTGTGGTCAAAGGCTGTGATGTGAAAAGCCGCTCAATCTTTCCAATCTTCTTAGCGTAAGGGACTAGAAAGGGACTACTCCCTTGATGCAGGGCATTACCATTAGAGTGCAGTGACAATAATTTCCTTTTAACTCCCTCTAGGACAAAGTCAAAAGGAGAAGCCAGCTTGCACTAGTGGGTCTTGACTCAGCTATAGTCAACTCCTGTGGCCTGCAGGCTTGGGTTCAGGTCAAGAATAAATAGTATAGATTGAAAGTGTGTGATCCTAGGCTCATTCACTTCTGGAGCAATAGGAAGGATGAAGATGTTCTCATACTGCACAGTTAGTGTCCAAATTGGAAGGGGCTGGCCAGCCATAAAGGTAGATAGGAAGTCTCTGAGAGAAACACCGTACTATCGTATGAGCAGCTTAACACAAGTGAAAGATCCTTTTTTTTTTTTTAATTATGTTTTATTACATGTACATTGGTGTTTTGCCTGCATCTATGTCTGAGGGTGTTGACTTGTTGACTTCCCTGGAACTACAATTACAGACAGTTGTGAGCTCCCATGTGGGTGCTAGGAATTGAACCTGGGTCCTCTGGAAGAACAGCCAGTGCTCTTAACTGCTGAGCCATCTCTCCAGCCCCTGAAAGGGCCTTCCTTAAATGCTGTGATAAATTGATAAGCTGGACACATCCTACCAACTTACTAAATACCTTACCAGTGATGGGACCATCAGAGAATGTGCTTACAGATTTAAAAGGCCCACGCCAGACCTTGATATTGCTCACTTCACCCTTAGTAGCTGTTAGGAAAAATTGTATTACATTTGTATCTAGGAAAAATACAAGTAATTTAATTTATTTTAACCAGCAGTTGCCAGAGAAGTGTTAACTTGAAGACCATTAGGACTAACCTGTGCTAGAGCTGGGAGGAGCGAGTTGCTTTAGTAATGAGGAGTAGTGGGAAATACAGGATAAAGGGCTTTGGGGGTGTTGGGAGTTCCTGTTAAAAAACAGTTTTCTCATGATACATTTTGTATGAGAGGAAGCCTTTCTGAAGTCTTTCAGGTCCACTGAGGGTTTTCTTTAGTAGTCTATTGCTCTGAATGCCTCGTTGCTCTTCGCCCTGGCAGGTGGGAGATGAGGGTGCTGGGCACTTTGTGAAGATGGTACATAACGGGATAGAGTATGGTGACATGCAGCTGATCTGCGAGGCTTACCACTTGATGAAGGATGTTCTGGGCATGCCGCACAAGGAGATGGCCCAGGTGAGTCCCAGGCACTGTCTCCACCCAGGCAGTCACAGCTCGGATTAGAGCAAGATTGCTACTGACAATTAACCCTTCCTCATTCCTGTTTGCCTGGCTGTCTGGTGGCCTGCAGGGACTCAGCTTAATGTAAGGGAAGCCACAGTAATGGCATCATAAAGCATGATGGGCAGCCATGAAGCAGTAATCATTGGCGGCAGTTAGTGAGCCAGGCTTTGTCAGGCACTGAGTGTGACCTCATGTACATCCCTCCATGGACAGCAGGGCCTCGCCTTAGGCATGGTAGGCAAGTACTCTGCCACCGAGCCCATCCTCATTCTCTTTCTTACTCCTACCTGTGTTCCCAAAGGGAGCTAAGTAGCTGTCTTTGTTGACCAAGGTAGGATTGGAGCTCTGGAAGTTACTCAAAAAAGTTCATCCCAGGGTCTAGAGCTAATAGCTCAGTGGTTGAGGTCACTTGGTACTCTTGGAGTAGGGTGGCAGGGTTGGGTTTCCAGAACCCATGTGGAGGTTCACAGTCATCCAGGGTATCTGGTGTCCTTTGCTGACCTCTGTGGGCCTTGAATACAGATGGAACATGCTGGGAAAATACCCAAACACACAAGAAATAAACATAATAATAAACAATAATATTTTTTTTTAATTAAGTTCATTCCACTGGGGAAGCACAAGCTTTTTTCAAACATTTTGTTAGGAAAATATTAAAATGCAGAATACCCTCACTGTCCAACACTGAGCAGTACTCAGTCCCAGGAGGTGGATTTTGAGATAAAGCAAGAAGGTAACATTGTGCACAGACCCAGATGAAGGGTAGGCTGGAGAAGGAGTCTGCAGGCTGCCAGGGAGAGCGCCTGCTGGCCCCATTGCTCAACAGTGCACCCAGCAGCTATATGGAGAAGCCAGGATATGGCAGCTGAGTCTGGGAGCCCACAGAACCCTCTGACCTGGCTTTATCTTCTGTATGTAGGCATTTGAAGCATGGAACAAGACAGAGCTGGACTCGTTCCTTATTGAAATCACTGCTAATATTCTCAAGTTCCTGGACAGTGATGGCAAAGAGCTGTTACCAAAGATCCGGGACAGTGCTGGGCAGAAGGGCACGGGCAAGTGGACCGCTATCTCAGCACTGGAATACGGCATGCCCGTCACCCTCATCGGTAATGTTGCACTTCTCCCCTGCGCCCTTGGTCCTACCCCACTGACCCTGCTGTCCTGCTGGAGCTCCACCGCCGGCAGGTGCTGGAGATGGTCTGATGGCCCCGGGCAAGTTTCTCTGCCCCCTTCTTCTCTGCACATGGGAAACTGTCTTCTTACGGGTACTGGGGTAAATGTCCTTGCTGTATGGTTTTAACTTTGGGATTCTTTATCATCTGACTTAACTGTAGTCAGTAACCTGAGACCTTTGTCTAGTTGGTTCTTGAGACAGTCTTGATAAGTAGCCCAGGTTAGCCATCAGTGCACATTTCTTGCCTCAACCTCCTGAGAACCAGGAATGTAGGCATGTTGGCTTATTTGTTGGTTTTCTAAGATTTCTTTAATGGGTTCAGTAACAAAAGTTCACAGACTAAAACATTTTGTTTGTGTAGTCAGCATTTATTAATATTTTACAGGTTCTGCTCACAGATACTGGAAAAAACAACCTAGGTTCCTTCTCAATTTAGAAGAAAACCACTGTTTTGTATTAATTACTTTTGTATTAATGTACTATACATCCAACTCAAAGAGCTCAAAGGTTAGAGCTCCGGTGGTGGAGTGCTCGCCTGTCACGTCTGAGGCTCTGGGTTTGATCCCAGCAAAACACCAAACCCAGAAATAAGAGAATAAGAAAACAAAAGCTAGTTGAGTCTTACTATGTCTTTGTGTCCCTGTGTTCCTGGCTGGCCTAGAATTTGTGGAGATCTGTCTGTCTATGCCTCTTGAGTGCAAATCTGGTTCTTTAAGAATAAAATCAGCTGGGCACGATGGCACATGCCTGTAATCCCAGTTCTTGGGGAGGCAGAGGCAGGTGTACCTCTGTGAGTTCGAGGCCAGCCTTGTCTACAAAGCGAGTCCAGGACAGCCAGTGCTACACAGAGAAACCCTGTCTTGAAAAAAGAATAAAAAGGCTCAGTACCACAGAATGTATGTCAGGACAACCTCAGGAGTCAGCTCTCTTTCTACCTAGTGGTCAAACTCAGCTTGTCAAGCTTGGCAGCAGGTACCTTTACAAAGCTGCTGATCCATCTCAGTGGCCCCTGCCTGTGGCTCTTAAGACAATGGGGCTAGGTGTGATAGTGCACATATTTAATCATAGGTCTGGGAGGCACAGGCAGGTGGATCTTTGAGTTTGAAGTCAGCCTGCTCTACAGAGCGAGTTCCAGGACAGCCAAGGCTACACAGTGAAACCCTGTCTTGAAAAAATAAATAAGTGAATGAATGAATGAAATAAAAGAAGCTGGGTGCTGGTAAGATGGCTCAGCAGGAGAAGGCTCTTGCTACCAAGGCTGATGATCTAGTTCAAGCCCTGAGAGCCACATGGTAGGAAAAGGAAACCAACTTCCACAAGTTGTTTTCTGACCTCCATACGCATTCATATGTCTATCTACTCACAGAGAAATAGTGTAATAAAAATTTTAAGGGAATAAAATAAAAGCCAGGTACACTCAGCCTCTGTAGCCGTAGATACTCAGGAAGCTATGACAAGCTCAGGATCACCTTGGGCATGTGTGTATGGTGTACATGTGTGTACATACGTGTAGGGTGCAGGTGGCCATCCCCATGCATACAGATACTCAAACCAGAGGTGGCATCAGTTGTCTTCCTCAGTCACTCTCTGCCTTTACTTACTTACTTTACTATTTTGAGACATTCTCTTCATTGATTGGCTAGAGTAGCTGGAACCACCGATTTCTGACACCCATGGGCTGTTGTCATAGGTATGTGTGGCCACCTCTGGCATGTTGGGGGATCTGAACTCAGTTTCGTGCTTACATGACAAGCGCTCTACCCACCCTGGCTTTTTCTTTAAGGGATAGACTGCCCCTCCACCCAGGTGGGAAAAAGATAGAGCCAAGTGCTGCCAGGAGAGCCAGGAGGCTGCCGCAGAATTAAGGCAGGCACTCTGCTTATTCTCTGAATAGGGATGACTCTCTCCTCCTCCTGTATTTTATGATGGGTCAGGCCTCACCCTATAAGACAGGTGGGGTTGCTGAGGCCTGCTCGAGGAGGAGGAGGAGGAAGTTGACTGCATTTTGGTCAATCCCAGCGGTGCTGTGTACAGGGAACATCTGTCCACCACAGTCTCAGCTCTATGTAACAGTGTTAACTGTCTTCAAAAGCACCCTCCTCAAGTTCAGAGACTGGGTTCACTCCTACCAAGCAGGCTGGCTGTGGTCCTGAAGGGGAATACCTAATGAACCATGGGAAGCTGTCCCCATCAGGTCCCTTCCTGTAACTCAGTAGGTTTGCCACACTTGCTGTTGCACAGTTGTCTTACAGTGTTTCCTTCCACAAATGTCAAGTCACGCTGAAGGGAAGGAAAGTGTTTAGGTAAGGGCAGGAAGACATCTCCTTAGCACCTTGTTCTCAAGTTACAGCTAGTACCTTTTTCCCAAAACTGAAATGCATGTTAGTTCCCAGAGAGTCAGCCCATCTTGTTTGGAGGAAAAGAAAATTCATTCATCTTAAGTAAATTGAGCAAGTGTGTCCGGAAGGGGTGGTTTGTGAAAGTGTTAAATGTCTCAGTGTACCGTGTCGAAGGATATTGTGAAACCAGTGGTTCTGAGTCTCGGGGCTGGAGAGGTGGCTTAGCAGTTAAGAGCACGTAGCCCTCTTAGAGACTGGGTTCCTAGCACCCACATCAGGTTGATTACGACACACTAACTCCAGCACAGGAGAGATGTGACTGCTCTGGCCTCTGGGGGCACTTGCACTCATGTGTACATAGTTACACATACATAATTAAAATAAATCTTACAGGGGAGGGGAGGGGCTTAAGCCTGGGCTTGTGAAACTGCCTCTTGGGGTTAAGGGTGCTTGCTCTTGCAGATGGTTTGGGCTTGGCTCCCAGCACCCACATGGTTGCCAGTGTTGGTTTGAAACTCCAGCTCTAAGGGATCGGATGGTCTCCTCTGGCCTCTGAAGGCACTGCATGCAGGTAGTGCATAGACACAGGAAGGCAAAGCACCCATACACACGAGATAGTGAATTTAAAATAGCCGGGCATAGGGGCACACACAGTTTAATGCCAGCACTTGGGAGGTAGGGGCAGGCGGATCTCTGAGCTTGAGGCCAGCCCGGTCTACAGAGGGAGTTCCAGGACATCGAGAACTATGTGACAAACAAACTGACAAAAATAAACATCCTTTTTTTTTTTTTTCCAAGACAATAAGTTGCATCTTTGGTGAGCAATTAAAAATCAAATTTCTCAGGAGAAATGGAGCGATGACTCAGTGGTTAAGAGCACTGTCTGTGTTTCCAAAGGACCGGGGTTCAATTCCCAGCACCCACATAGCAGCTCACAACTGTCTGTACAGCCAGTTCCAAGGGATCTGACATCTTCACACTAATGCACATTAAAAAAATCAAATTTCTCAAGTCAGGTGTGGTAACACCTATCATCAGTTGGGAGTTGGAGCAGAAGGACCCAGGGATCAAGGCCATTCTCTGCCATGTATTGAGTTAGAGGTCAGCTTGTACTTTATGAAATCCCATCTTACAACAAAATTTCTTCTGAATAGAAACTGATGTTTTACTCTTGGGTTAACATTGAGTAATGATATGTAATCATTGACTTATCTGTTTCAGCTGGAGACTTGCCTTTGCATTTCAAGTTGAACTTTGTAGTTGAATACCTGCATTTGTGTAGGGAGGCTAACTGAGAGTTTTATGGTGGAAGTAACAGTTTAGAGCTTCCTTAACACTTCTCCCAACCCTGCTATGGTCAAAGCGTTCAGTTAGATCTCTCTCTGGCCCCTACTCTGGCTGTCTGTACTCCTTTCCTCTGGTTTCAGGTGTTTCTGATTGGCCTTCTCTTCCCCACTAGGAGAAGCTGTCTTTGCTCGGTGCTTGTCTTCTCTGAAGGAGGAGCGAGTTCAGGCCAGCAGAAAGCTGAAGGGCCCCCAGCAGGTCCAGCTGGACAGCAGTAAGCAGTCGTTCCTGGAGGACATTCGCAAGGTGGGCTGCCCCTAACCTTGTGGTAAGGTTTATAGAGATCCTTTGCCATGTTCTCATTTCTGGCCTTTCCCTGTCAGCCTTTCTGGGTTCTCTGAGGCGAGAGTGAAGCTGAGGGGTGGGTGTGGCTACTCCACTTACCATAGCACTGAAGTCTGGTGTCACTTTCTAGGCCCTCTATGCTTCCAAGATCATCTCCTACGCCCAAGGCTTTATGCTGCTCAGACAGGCAGCCACTGAGTTTGGCTGGACACTCAATTATGGTGGCATTGCCCTGATGTGGAGAGGGGGCTGTATCATCAGAAGGTAAGTGAGAGGCAAGCTCAGGGCTGCTGGCACCTGCCAGGACAGTGCTTGCATTTCCCTGTAACTGCGACAGGCCCTGTCACTCAACACTAGCAACAATGTAGGTTACATTGTCACAGCTCACTCTTGTCTTATGCTGCGCCCCCTTCTGTATAAGTGTCCACACCGTAAAACAACTGTAGGTCAAAAGTATTAAAATAATAATAATAAATGAGTGGGGGTGATGGTGTACACACCTTTAATCCCTGCACTGGGGAGGGAGTCAGATCTCTAGGCCAGCCTGGCTTATAGTGAGTTCCAGAACAGCCAGGACTACAGAGAGAAATTCTGTCTCTAAACCAAAGACAGAAAAAAAAAATCTGGACCCTAGTGAAGTGCTGTAAGCCTTTAATCCCTGCACGGGGTGGGGAGGGGTATGGGGGGGGCAGCAGCAGGTGAATGTCTGTAAGGTGGAGGCCTCCATGGTCTACAGAGTGAGTTCCAGGATAACCAGGGTTACACAGAGAAACTCTGTCTCAAAAATAAAATAAAACAAAACCAACAAAAAACAAGTAAACGAACAGCGTGTAGAGAGAGCTTGCTAGGCCCCAGAATCCAGCACCAGAAAAGGTTCTGGCATTTGGAGACTGCTTTTTGTGGCATTGTTCCCCGGGCAGAACAGTGACCCCCCCCCCTTTTGTAGCATTGACATAGTGAGTATTGTATATTGATCCCAGTTATACATCTGGAACTGGGGAAGTAACCACAGGAAGAGTTTAGTGAGCCACTGGACCTCCTCAGCCAGAACTGCACTAGACCTGACCTTCACAAGCCCTGCCTTAGCTAGAGGACCACAGTACTTCTTGGGATCTCCTAGAGTTAATCAGCTCAGAACCGGTGTTCAGTAGCCCTGGGAAAGTGGTTCTCCCCAGCCCCCGTGCACAGTTACCCTTCTAAAAGGCTTTAGGTCTTCCTTTAGTCAACGGGTTCTGGGTCTGAAAATTGACTAAGGAGCTGAGATTCCATTTTATTAAGATCCGGTATAAAACCTTTCTTTCATTTGAGTGTTTTTCTGCTTGCCTGTTTCATTCCTGGAAATCCCACGACTGATTAGCCAGTACCGAAAGTCCATACAAGTCACATCACTGTAAATTTAATTTACTGTGCTGTCCATTACAATACCTACACTAACCTTCAGTTCTTCCCTTCTACCTCATGGGTCCAGGGGATTAAACTCCATTCTCTGCGATTGGCAGTAGGCCCTTTACCACTGCGCCGAGTCACTGACCCATTAAATACTAGGCTGTTTTATGAGGAGCTTGAGCACCCAGGAATTTTGACTGAACCCATCTCCTGTCCACACTTGAGGGACAGCTCAGTCTCCAACTCAGTTGCCTCTAGCACACCTGTAAGTAGCTCTGTGACAAGTGTCATGTCCCTGGGCTTGCCTCCTAGGGCTGACTCCCTCTTTTGTTTGATAGGGGTTAGGTCTCACATAGCCGTTGGCCTTGGGCTCCTGATTCTTCTGTCTTCTCCTCCCTCTTTGCACTTTTAAAACAATTCGTTTTTTAAATCATTCTAATGGGGCTGCTCAGCAGTTAAGAGCACTGACTGCTCTTCCAGAGGACCCAGTTTCAATACCTAGCACCCGCATAGTGACTCACAGACATCTGTGACTCCAATACAAAGGGTACAATGCCTCTTAGGGCTTCCCTGAGTGTGCACTTGGTGCACAGATGTTCATGCAGACTACACACACACACACATACACTGTGCATTTGTAGGGTAGTACACGTGTGCCTCAGTTGTACATAGAGCTCAGAAGACCATTTGTGGGGTCAATTTTCTCATTCCACCATGTGGGGCCGGGAATGAATTCAGAATTACCCGCTGAACCACCTTATTGGTTCTTCTGTATTCTGAAGGTCATTCAACTAGCTCTGGGGTGTGAGAACTGACTTCACCTCTGCAGAGTACTCAGGAGCTTATTATTTAAGATTGATTTCTTGCAAACTGTTTCAGTGTGTTCCTGGGGAAAATTAAAGATGCATTTGAGCGAAACCCAGAACTTCAGAACCTACTGCTAGATGACTTCTTTAAGTCAGCAGTTGACAACTGCCAGGTATGTAGCTGGCATCGGTGGTGCTGGGCTCTCTGGGTCTCACAGCATTGACCGGAGCGGCAGCATCTCTGGGCATGGCCAGCCACTGACCTTGTGCTCTCTGTGCTCAGGACTCCTGGCGGCGGGTGGTCAGCACTGGGGTGCAAGCCGGCATCCCCATGCCCTGTTTCACCACTGCCCTCTCCTTCTATGATGGGTACCGACATGAAGTGCTGCCAGCCAACCTCATCCAGGTGAGCTTGGGAGTGGGAACCCTTTACCTTGGCTGCTTCCTGAGGGTGTGTGCCTGTGAGTCACCTGACCGACTGTATTTCTCTTCTAGGCTCAGCGGGATTACTTTGGGGCTCACACCTATGAACTCTTATCCAAACCAGGAGAATTTATCCACACCAACTGGACAGGCCACGGTGGCAGTGTGTCTTCCTCTTCATACAATGCCTAGTGGGCCTGGGCTCCGCCCCCTCTCTCTTCCTCCCTCCCAGCAACTGAACAGCCCCCATGGGGCTGCCACACAGCATTCCTCTCTGCCCTAGTTCCTGCTCAAATCTTTTAGCCAAGTGTTGGCTGTGATTGCTGAAGAAGTCACCAGGGTCTCTTGTCCAGTAGTTTCTGAACCACCATGTATTCTGCCTTGACCTTTTACACTGCCCAGGAACTGACCTTGTGCGCCACTGCGTGACTGCTCCCTGACTGAGCTATGCCATATGGGTCAGACAGGCTGCGCTCTTAGCACACAGAGAGCATGGGTGTGTGGGATTGTACAGCCTGGAGCGTGGATCATGCGTGTGGGTTCTGCTGCCCTCCACTCGGTAACAGATGTATATTGTTACACTCTTCTACACTGGCTTCTGGGTGTGCCTGGACATACCAATTGCTGTCCTGTTAGCAGAAAGTTGTACACTGAGTTCATTACATGGGAAGTGATTTGTTTTGCTTTTGAGTCTGGTTATTTTTTTTCCTTGTAAGCCTCCAAATGAAACAGGACACATTAAATTGAGGGTAATGATGAAGCCTGGAGGAAGGTGAGGAATAGGTGGACAGGGCCTCTCATGTTGGGTCTTTTTTTCTGGGTACCTGCATATAACATCTTCCCTGTCACACATTTGTAATAAACTTTTTAGACTGGCTTGGTCCTCTTTGTGTCTCATACACCATATCTATCTGCGTCCCACCCTGGTCTGCCCTGGGATTTATAGTGCCCTCAGTCTGTTCCTGAACCAGGCCTTTCGTTTGTTTACTGACCGCATCACCTGGCCTGGGGCTGTCTGCCTGTTAGACCGCAGCGGGCTCTGCTGGGTGGTGCCTTTTCTGGACTGTTAGAGTCCCGAGAGCCACCTGACAGCAGAGCAAACAGCCTGTTTGAACAGCTTCTCATCTCTCTGGCTTCCGCCTCAGAGCCGACGTGGGAAAGCAGCTTCTCATCAAATCTTCCTGACCCTCCTGCTTCAAGCCTCCTGGGGTACAGAGTACATCCCCACACCCCCTTCCTAGATGTGAGGGCTGGGGCTCACCTAACTACAGGCTACTTGGCCCGTTGTCCTTGCTCAGAGGCAGGTGGATGCTTGGAGAAGAGAGCAGAATCTAGGGAGGAAGAAGGGGGCCGGAGGCTGCAGGAGACCAGCCAGTTCACCCTCGGAGAACCTCTGGAGGCTAGGGTCAGGTTTCTAACCCAGCCCCATTCCTTACTAGCTCTGTAACCGGGGAAAATCCTTTCCTGTCCGGGGTGTGTTCTCTCCTGGGAAAAGGTCCTCAGGGTCTCCCTCGAGAGCACCTGCACAAGCGGCAGCAGCTGCCGTGTGGGGTGTGGCCTGCCTTGTACCAGGGGCAGGCTGCATTGGTGAGGAGCTCACTCTACCCATGTTCAGAAGGCCTCTGGCCAGTGTCCTGTGTGCAGCACACAGGTGTACTAATTAAGAACAGACTGGAACTTCTTGTACTACTGTGTCACCAGCATGATGTCCCCCTGGAGAGTGAAAAAGTGCTGCATTTCCAACAAGCTCTCAGCTGCTGTCCATGCTTCTGGGCACACACACAAATAAGCAAATCCACACAAGAGAAACCAAGAAGCAAAGCTGCCAGGGCACTACCATGCAATCTCACTGAGGCCGTGTGGGTAGGGTTTGACTTCAGAGCTGTCCGAATGGCATTTTCCTTATGCAGCCAGGCACTCTGCAGTGTGAGCACGAATGTGTGTACTCACCCATGTGGAGGCCTATTGCTTTTCTGAGATGAGGTCTCACTGTGACCCAAGGCTCACCGGATTCAGCTAGGCTGCCTGGCCTGTGAGCCCCAGGGATCCACCTGCCCCTGCCTCCCTCCGCAGCACTGAGATTTCAAGCTTATGCCTGGTGCTTGCTGATCTTGGCTTTTTTATGTGGGTTCTGGTCTGCCCCCATCTCTTAGTAGCTGTGGTCACAGCACTTCCTGACAGTGGGAGGATGGCTCAGCGGGGAAAGGCCAAGCCTGACCACCCGAACTAGTCTCTGGGACCCAAAAGGAAGAAGCCGGAGTCAGCCCCTGAAAGCTGTCCTCTGTGCACACTTGTGCCAGTGTGTGTAGTGGGCATGATGACACACTCGCCTAACTCCAGCAGGAAGGAGCTGAGAGGCGGAGGGGGACAGTTCAAGGCCAGCCTACACATACCAAGACCCTCTTAGATCCCTTCCTCCAGGAAGAAGGCACCAGCAGAACACACAGTAGCACGGTTCGACGGTACCTACTTGTCCTGCAGTTTGCCATTGTATTTAATTAGTAAAACAACAGGTAGGTTTTTTTTCTCAGAGCCTGTGACCTGGGCTTTTCTTCTTTTTAAACAAGGTTTCACTGTGTAGGTCCTGGCTTGTCTGGAACTCTGTGTATAAACCATACTGGCCTTGAAGTTGCAGAGATTTGCCAGTCTCTGCCTCCCAAATGCTGGGATCAAAAGGTATTTGTGAAGCCCAGGGAATCCAATGCCCTATTCTGACGTCTAAGGCACACAGAGAACACATACATACTTGCAGGCAAAACACCCTATATGTAAAATAAATCTTAAAGAAAAACTTTAAGATCACTCTGAGCTACACAGCCAGTGTGAGATGCACAGACAACCCTGTCTCAAAAAAAACACAGAAGGAGAGAGGTGGAAGCCAGGCCCGTCTCAGGAGCAGAAGCGCCTGTCATAGCTCGCTTCTGCAATCTTCAGAAAATACACCTGCCAGCGGGCCACTGGTGGTGCACGCTTTAATCCCAGCACTGGGGAGGCAGAGGCAGGTGGATCTCCCAGCTTGAGTCCAGCCTGGTCTGCAGAGTGAATTTTCCAGGACAGCCTGGGCTAAACAGAAAAACTGGCTTAAAAAATAAAATAGAATAAAATAAAAATGAAAAAAAAAAAGAAAAAGAAAATACCACCTGCCATTCACACCTCTTAATGGTATCTGGCAGTAATGGGCAATCTATGCCTTGTTTTGGGTTTCCTGAGGGCACATACATAAGACAGTGTGTGTCAAACCTGAGTGGGCCACGTGTTAAGTGACTTCTGACGTCTCTACTCCCTGAACTCAGCGGTATCAAATTGCCAAATGAATCACAGGAGTTTAAGTTGTTCAACAATACAGCAGGAACTTGAACCCTAGCGATCTGAGACCAGGGGCCAGGCAATGAGACTGCCTTACCTCTTATGTTCAAACCAGATATCTGTACATAAATACCTCTCAGTCACTTGTCATATTAACCACACACTCGCTGTGCCGGGTGCCATTTCCCCAGTGGCGAGAGAAGCAGGAAGTCCTGACATGTGCTATTCATTAATGGAGACTGCTTTCCAAATCCTTCCTTTACAGTTCAGTGTAAGGGAGAACCAATGATAGGTGCTATTGAACTAATGTTTGTGGTGTCCTGTTTAATGCAGCTGAAAAGGGCTCAAAAAGTCTTATTTGTCCCAAGGAGGATGGGAATGAGTTGTTGACACAGGGTCTAGGCTGTTCAGGATCAAATCTGGCCTTTACCCGCTCCAATGCAGTTTATTCCTGTGAAAAACTCTGGTCCTTGTAGGTATTTCTACGGGTAAAGTGGGCCTCACATGGGCAGAGGGGACAGAAAGCAAGCAAGATTATGAAGGAAGCCAGCGCTCAGGGCTAACTGCAGTATTACAACCAGGCAGCCCTGACCTTGATCAGCAGTGGCACAGTACTGACCTCTACTGGCCAGTCTACGCTTCTGTGCTATCAGTTAATAGTTTCCAAGTAGGCCAGTATCCTACAATATGCTGCCCCAGACCCTGTCTGTTTAGTCTGTTCTCTCAAGTTCCACACATCACCACAGTGATGTTCATTAACCCTGGGAATTGGTCCCTTCAGCAAGAGGTAGCCTGTGGGGACAAAGAGTGGGGACTGATTGAGAACTAAGTGTCATTTGTTTTGTCTTTCCGAGACAGTTTTGCTCAGTAGCCCAAGTTGCTCTTGAGCTCACTATCCCCCTGCCTCAGCCCAAGGTGTTCTCCACCATCCTGGCAACATAGATGATTTGTGTGGGGAGAAGCTGCTGTGAAAATCGGGGAGACAGCTGGGTGATGATGGTGCAAGCCTTTAATCCCAGCACTCGGGAGGTCAAGGAAGACCGATCTCTGAGTTCGAGGCCAACCTGTTCCACAGAGAAAGTCCAGGATAGCCAAAGCTGTCTCAAAAAAAAAAAAAAAAGCGGGGAGACTGTGTAGATTAAAACCCTCAAAGGCTTAAAAAGAAAAAGGAATCATTAAAGCTCATTGATGTGTGTGGTCCTATTGCTGTAAAGAATAGAATCTACATCCCTGATTTCAAGCTGTACTACAGAGCTAATAAAAAAACCTGCACGGCACTGGCATAGACACAGACTGGTTGATTGATGGAATCAAATTTTAGACCCAGAAATAAACTCACACACCTAGGGACACTTGATTTTTGACAAATAAGCTAAAACCATACAATGGAAAAAAAGAAAGTATCAACAAATGACACTGGTCTAACTGGTTGTCTACATGTGTAGAAAAATGCAAATAGATTCATATTTACCATCCTGCACAAAACTCAAGTCCAAGTGGATCAAAGACATAAACATAGCTAGGCATGGTGGTGAACGCCTGTAATCCCAGCACTCTGGAAGGCAGAGACAGGCAGATCTCTGTGAGTTTGAAGCCAGCCTGGTGCACAAAATGAGTCCGGGACAGTCAAGGCTACACAGTGGAACCCTGTTTCAAAAAAAAAAGCAACCCACCAACAAACCAAATAATCCCGTTTAAAAATGGGGTACAGAGCTAACTCAAAAATTCTCAACAGAGAAATTTCTAATGGCTGAGAAGCACTTAAAGAAATGCTTAATTTCCTTAGTCATCAGGGAACTGCAAACCAAAATGACTCTGAGGTTCCATCTTACAACTGTCAGAATGGCTAAGATAAAAAACTCAAGTGAGGGGATGGAGACATGGCTCAATGGTTAAGAGCATGGGCTGCTCTTCCAAAGGACCTGGGTTCAATTCCCAGCACCCACATGGCATCTCACAACTGTCTGCAACTCCAGTACCAGAGGATCTGACACTCTTTCACAGACATACAAACAGGCAAAACACTGATGCACATAAAATTAAAAATACTTTTAAAAAACCTCAAGTAACAGCTCACGCTGGGGAGGATGTGGAGCAAGGGGAACCCTCCTCCATTGCTGATAGGAGTGCAAACTTGTACAGCCACTGTGGAAATCAATCTGGAGGTTTCTCAGAAAATTGAGAATAGTTCTACCTCACGATCCAGGTATACCACCCTGGGCATATACCCAAAAGATGCTCCATTATACCACAAGGACTTTTGCTCAACTATGTTCATAGCAGCTTTAGTCATAATAGCCAGAAACTAGAAATAACCTAAATGTTCCTCAACTGAAGAATGGCTAAAGAAAATGTGATACATTTACACAATGGAATACAGCTCAGCTATTAAAAACAAGGGAATAACGAAATTTGTAGGCAAATAGATGGAACTAAAATATCATCTGAATGAGGTAACCCAGACCCAAAAGGATACACATGGTATGTACTCACTTATAAGTGGATAGTAACCATATGGTACAGGATAAGCATACTAATCCACAGACCCAAAGAAGCTAAGTAGCAAGGAGGGCCCAAAGGAGGTTGCTTGAATCTCACTTTGAAGGGGAAACAGAATAGAGAGAGGAAGTGGATGAAGAGAGGGAACTGGGCAGGAGATGGTATAGAAAGAGATGCGGGGAGAGTAGGGGCAGGAGGTAAGAGCTGGAAGAGAGAAGGGAAAGTGGGGGAGGGGCATCTCTGAGACAAGCTGAAGGCCATCCACAGGGTAGGCTTCTGGGAGGACATGAGGATGACTGTAGCTGAGGCTCTTAGCAGTGGTGGACATGGAGACCGAAGTGGCCGTCACTTTCTAGCCAGGCAGGACTTCTAGTGGAAGGAGGGGAACGCTAACCCTCTCACCCCCACCAAAAAACCCTCAACCCAAAATTTATCCTGCCTATAAGAAGTGCAGAGATAAAGATGGAGCAGAGATTAAGGGAATGTCCTACCAATGACTGGTTCAATCTGAGACCCACCCCATGGGAGAGAGCCAACCCCTGTCACTATTAGTGATCCTCTGCTCTGCTTGCAGACAGGAGCCTAGGATAGCTGTCCTCTGAGAGGCTCCACCCTGTAGCACATAGAAACAGGGGCTGAGACTCACAGTCAAACATTTGGTGGAGCTCAGGGAGTCTCATGGAAGAACTCCACAAGAAGACCAACAAAGTCAATCCACCCAGGTCCATGGAGGCCTCCAGAGACTGAAGCTCCAACAGAGAGTACGCATGGTCTGGTCGCAGGCCCTACACGTATGTAACTAATGGGCAGCTTAGACTGCATGTGAGCCCTGGCAAGTGGAACAGACGCTGTCTCTGGAACAGACTCTGTTGCCTGCTTTTGCTCACTTCCCTCTAGTGAGGCTGCCTGGCCTGACCTCAGTGGAAGAGGATGCACTCAGTCCTGATGTGACTTGATGTGCTAGGGTGGATTGATAGGCGGGGAGGGGCTCCTCTCTTCTGAGGAGAAGGGGAGAGAGGAAAGGGGAAGAGAGTGGAAGGATAGGACTGGGAGAAGAAGAGGGAGTGGGCTGTGTTCAGGGTGTAAAGGGAATAAATAAACGCCCGCGCGCCCACACATACACACACATACTGGAATCTAGCTCTAGATGGAGACAAACCTTTGTCTTCTCTCTTAGGGTGAATCCAGTGGGGCAGTTCAGGGACCTGGCCAGGGCATACCAGAAAGGCAAGTTTACCTTAAGATTATGTGCTTTTCCTGTCCTGGATTCCTGCTCCCTAGTGCTGTCCTTACTGCTGCCATGGGGTTCAGTGGTCTGTCCCCCTTTTGAGTCCCCACTCAGAACTGTTCCCTTTTCTTCTATCTTTCTCTTTCTGGTGCTGGCCAGAGCCCACCTGGGGTGCTTTGGCCTCCATGTTAGGCTTAAAAGCCATCTTAGAGTAAAGACAAACTAGGTTCATTCTTGCTTGTGATTAAATCTGTTTCTCAAGGACTGTGCAGTGCCCACCTGTAATAACATTAACTACAGATGGTTCTGTGCTGCCTGCTCCAGGAAATGGCAACCAGGACTTTTAAACGTTGTTATAACCATCTTGCAAACCTTTGGTTTCAAAAGTTTGTTATGACTACCTTGGTGTGACTCCCTGTTGTTACGACCATTTTGCAACCATGTCTTTGTTTCAGGAGGTTGTTATGACTACCTTGTTATGCTTATGTTTTACTCCTGTGACACTGTCTATTTGCCTGCCAATTCCCCCCTTACCCCCCCCCCCCAATTTGGAAACCCCTTAACGCTGAGCTATAAAAACCTTGGCTTCCTCATGTTCAATACTGACCTCTCAAACCCTACCTTAGGGGGAGGCAGCTCATGTACACAAATAAAAGAGTTGCTTTAATTAATTAACTGCTTGCTTTAATTGACTTGGCCATCACGATTTGGGTTGGTGGTTTTTCTCCTCAAATCTTTGGGATTAGCATAGAGTGGCAGGCTTCGGCCATGTGGCTGACCTCCATGCCTCTCTTCTGCATTCGTGTCCTTCAGGATTTACAGCTTGCCTGTCCCGGGGTTTTCCTTCTAAATGCTAATGTATCTCCCTCAAGTTTCCGTTTGTGTCTGTTCTTAATTTTTTCTTTTTATTAGGAAACAAGAGCCTGCTGGGTATCTAAGGACTGCTGGGTGGGATCCTGCAGTCACCAACTCCAGCAAGACCCTTCCGCGAGCCGCCGCTAGGTGGCGGGCGCGGGGCAGGAAGGAGGCGCCTCGCGTTTTGACCCTCTGCGCCTCCCGTCGCAGAGGTAGCGCGGGAAATCTGACCCGACAGTGGCGCGCCTGCTGGGGTTGTCTGCAGTGATGGAGGAGGTGGAGGCTGAGGAGCAGCGGCAGTTCCCTCAGCAGCAGGTACAAAACAGACAGGGTCCCAGCAAGGGCGGCGCGGCGGGGTCCTGCGAGAGGAAAGGCCCCAAGTCCCTGGCCAGTCTCCGCGTGTGCGCATGCGTCGCTCGGCTGCAGAGCGGTGTGAGGTTCGCCGGGAAGGGCTTCCGCCTGCCTGGGTCTCGGCCTTTCGCAGGGCTACGAGGGTGCGATGTGGGCGCTAAAGGAGAAGATGGGGCTTAGTTGGCAGAGTTTTGCCCAGCACGCGGGAGGCAGAGGCAAGCGGATCTCTAAGTTCGAAGACAGCCTGGTCTACAGAGCGAGTCCAGGACAGTCAGGCTACACAGAGAGACCCTTTCTCGGAAGACGAAAAGGGGGGGGGTGAGGGGAGAGAAACTGACACACACTGATTTAGAGGCTTGAAGCAGGAGGATTATGAGTTTCGCATCAATTAGCTACCTAGAGATAGCCTGTCTCAGAATCAAGACAGGGCAGAGCCTGGGGCCTCGGCTCAGGCCCTTAAGTCCAACACCCAGGAGTGAGAGCAAGCAGATGTCTGAGCTCGAGGCTAGCCTAGTCTACATAGTGAGACCCGTCAGTGTAGAGCAGGAGTCCTCTAGCTTCAGTTTGCCGTGGCCCAAATGCAGAGTTGGAATAGGAATAACTACCGCGCAGGGCGCTGTCAGAGCCAGTGTTCCGTTGTTTCGTGAATCGAGGCTGCAGTCTCAGCTGGGAACGATGCGAGCTAAGGGTTGGGGGTTTCTTCCTTAGGCAGCCCTGAGTTCCGGCAGCCGCCTGCCCTGCCCTCTTATTTTAAGAACTTCAGACTTTTAGAACCGCCCACCCGAGTGCCCACCATCCGCTTTCACTTGTTGATAGCTTGCTTTGTTTCATTGGTTCTCAACCTGTGGGTCTCGCGCCCTATAGGGCTGTGTGTTAGATATCCTGTATATCCGATATTTACATTATGATTCATAACAATAGCAAAATTACAGTTATGAAGTAGCAGTGAAATAATTTTAGGAGCTGGAGAGATGGCTCAGTGGGTAAGAGCACTGGCTGCTCTTGCAGAGGACCTGGGTTCAATTCCCAGGACTCACATGGCTGCTGACAACTGTCTGTAACTTCAGGATCCAACACCCTCATATAGACATACATGCAGGCAAAACACAATGCACATGAAATAAAAATAATGTTATGGTTTATGTATTAAAATTAAATAAAAAGTACAATAATTTTAATATATGAGTAACTGTATTACAGTGTCACCACATTAGGAAGGTAGAGAACCACTGCTTATTTGTTCTCTTGTAGCAAGGGCTATTCCAGGGTCTTATTTAGGTATTAAAGCCCTGGCCGTGCTTAGGGATTGGCTGAGCTCCATTTTAGCCTGCTGGATGGAGGTTCTAAGTTTAGATGAAGCCTGGCGTGGTGGAGGACACCTTTGATTCCAGCCCTGAGGAGGAAGAGGTAGGCAGATGTCTGAGTTCCAGGCCAGCCCATGTTACAAGGAGACCCTTGTCTAAAAAAATAAAAGTTAGATGAGAGTACAGGTCAGGTTCAGGGTGACATATTTCAGCTCGCATCTCCTGCAGACAAAGAAGGTAGAGGTGTGTTCTCTTACATCCTCCTGATAGTCTAGCACATTGCAGAAGTTTGTTTAGTTGCTTTCAGACTGGGTCCTCTGTAGCGCATGCTAGCCTTGAACTTCTGATCCTCTGCCTCCACCTCCCAGACACTGGGATTACAGGCCTAGAACGGATCAGAGTAAGTTTAACTTGGATGGAATTACATTGTTGAATACACAGCCTGTAGTCAAATGTCTGCATTTGTCCTCAAGATTTAGTTGTCCTTTTTCCTTCGTCTAGGATCAAATCAAAGATTGGCCTACTTTTGTCTCCTTGGTCTTCACTTTCATTTTGTTGGTTTTTTTGTTTGCTTTTGTTTTGTTTTGGTTTTTCAAGACAGCCTTGGCTGTCCTGGAACCCACTCTGTAGATCAGGTTGGCCTTGAACTCAGAGAGATCTGCCTGCCTCTGTCTCCTAGAGAGAGGAAGGATTACAGTTATGCATTAGTGTGGTGTGTTTTTGTTTGTTTGTTTGTTTGTTTTTTGACAGGGTCTTCCTGGCTAGCCTGGAAATCATGCAGATCCTCCTGCCCCTGTTTCCCGAGTTCTGGGTTTAACGGCATGTGCCGCCATGCCTGGAAGTCTTGTTTTTATTTTTTATTTAATTTTGTACTCTCGTTCTGTGGTGCTAGCGATCGAAATCAGGTCCTTGTGCATGCTAGGTGAGGGCCCTGCTCCTGAACTGCATTGCTGGCAGTTCATTTTTACTACAACGGTAGCTACATTTTTGTTTCTGTGTTCCCTGCTCTCAGAGCACAGCCTGGCCCTTAGCAGACAGTAAAGGCTTACTGATGAGATGAGGTTGTAAAGTTGAGTTTAAATTTGCATTGCAGCTCTGGTGTAGCTGAGGGGGTTCCCAACGCCCACCCAACCGGCATTCTTGGCTCGCAGACAGCATCCAGCAGGTGGAAGCGTCTTGCCCTTGAGTTTGGGGCCTGGTGATTTAGCCACCAAGTCTGCAGCATGGGAGAGGGAAGGCAGGGGCAGATGAAACTTCCAGAAGCCAGATGCGTTTAGAAAGGTCCTGTCCTGTTCCCAGCCCACCTGAAAGAGGACGGAAAGGCTAGGCTGCTGGTTCTTTGCTCTCCTCTGCCAAAGGCCGGGGTTTCCCTGGCCTGATGTCTGAGCAGAAAGGGGGTTAGGGGACGTGTCCCTAGTTCATCTGCCTGACCAAACGTCCTGGACCCTCTCTGCAGTTGATCTTCGTCTTGCCTATGCAGTGGACACTTGCTGGTGTCCTAGATTCAGGAGCTCACACATCAGTGGAGAGAGCCGGGCTGCTGCTTAGCTCCCTTGGAGCCTCTTTCCCCCCCTCTCGGTGGGGAAGAGCAAGAGTTTTCAGTGTTAGAAAGGGCTTCTGAGGACGGGGCTGTGACTCCGTGGAAGTGTTTGCCTAGCGTGTGAGGCCCTGGTTTGGTCCCCAGCACTTCCTGTGGGTCACAAAGGTTGATGAGGTAGTCAGGTGTCTCTCTTGGTAGTGTCCTGCACATGGAGGGCTGAGGCTTCTAGGGACTTGGAACAGAGGGATGAGGGCTTTCTGTCTTCATTAGGCACGTTAAGGCCACAAACTGGTTTCCCATCGTACTCTCCATATGGGCCTTTGATGAGCAGCTGGGCAGAGGCTGAGGAAGGGTAGACGCTGGTGTCACCTAAATCATAACCATTAGCTGAAAGCCAGGATTTCCCAAGTCACGCTCCAGAGAGTGTCACTGACTGATTATTACACTTAAGTGTCACTCTGCCGCAGTGGCAAGCACTGAGGAATTAGGCAGCCCCTATCCTTGGTCTTACTCTTCAAGATGTGGGAGCTCTTATTTGCAGCCCCTGAGGACTTTGGTTTCCCCGCAGAGGCTAAAGGCAGCAGTTCACTACACAGTCGGCTGTCTCTGCCAGGAGGTTGCGTTGGACAAACAGGTGCAGTTCAGCAAACAGACCATCGCAGCCATCTCGGAGGTGACCTTTCGTCAGTGCGGTAAGGCCACTGCCCTTTAATTAAGGATTCACCTGGGGCCGGCGCGGCAGAAGCTGTGGCATGTCTCATCCCCTCACACAACACTGACCATGGCTTTCCTGGTCACCTCTTGGCTGGACCATCTGGATGCTGTGTAGGAAGGACTGTTAGGCCAGCACCAGGCATCGCACCTTGTTTAAACTGCCCTGCAGCAGGAACCTTGGATGCTGTTTCCATTTCAGTGTTCTGTGACACTCCCATGCTTTCCATAGTGTATGTGACAGCTGAACCAATGGCCTTTGCCCTTGCCTGACCAGAAAGGAACATTGTATTCTCACAAGCTATAACTTGGAGCAGAATTTAAAGGTTGGAGGCCAGACTGGTCTACAAAGTGAGTCCAGGTCAGCCAAGGCTACAAATTGAAACCCTGTCTCAAAGAACAACAACAACAAAAAGGATAGTCTTTAGGGATCAAAGGTGACTTGTAAGAAGCGTGGAGGGTGCTGGGAAGGACAGTGGGGAGTGGATATTTAAAAAGCTGGTGCTGTGCTGACTGGAAACCAAGGCTTCACTCCTGAAGGTGGAGATAAGCCAGCTAAAATCTATTTTTTCCCTCTCTTTCAGAAAATTTTGCCAAAGACCTTGAAATGTTTGCCAGGTGGGTAGAGAAGCTGGTTGTGTAGCGAGAAGCCCATTGACATCACTGTCCCCATCTGGTGGTGTATTTCCGGAGTTCTTGTGTTCTGGGGGCTTGTGGCTGATCACGATGCTGCAGGGAATTAGCATCTGCCCGGAACACGTCAGTCCAGATCGTCCCACTATTTCCGACTCTTTGACGGTCTCACGTTACCCAGCCCCTGCTGACGAAGGTCTGGATTGCACCCCCCCCCCCCAACTCTGCACCTGTGTTTGGCCGCCAGTTTTAAAACTGTTTCTTGGGGACGGTTTGATTTCTCAGGGCCTGCGAACTCGGGGGTTGGTCCCCCCCAGTGAGAAGGCCGCATTGTGCTGCAGCCCTTACTGCTTGCAGGTGTACAGAGAAGGACGGGGCTTTTCATTCCACGTTTCCTGTGAGGAAGACGTAATCGGCTGGAGAAGGGGGGAGGCTTGCTCTCAGCTGGAGGGGCCCGAGCTTTTACAGCTGATTTATGTTCTCTCTGCAATTAGTGCTCAGGTAATTGGAGACCATTGCTTTTATGAAGCAGTTGGAATGACTGAGGCTCCTGCTTGCTCAGCTTCACAGCCTCACTCCTCACCTTGCTACTCTGCGCTCTGGTCTTGGGATGGAGATTCTCAGTGAATTATAGCAGCGGGTTCTCAGGGACCTCTAAATCTTCCCCCTCCACACATATATTATCAGTCCCTAAAAACTGCTTAGCATCATCAGCTTAGCCTTAGGGATAAGGTAGTGTTATGGGATCTAATAGCTCACCCAGCTGCCATCCAGCTGCTGCTTATTGCCCACCCCTCAGGCCCATGACGTGTTCATTGCCTTCTTGTCCCTTTCTGTGCTATGGAAGTCAACAAAAGCTTTAAAAATATTTTTGTGACTCCCAGCACTCAGGCAGGCAGATTTTTGTAAGTTTGAGGCCAGCCTGGTCTATAAAGTGAGTCCAGGACAGCCAAGGCTACACAGAGAAACCCTGTCTCGAAAAAAAAAAATTTAAAAAAAAATTTTTGTGTGTGTGTAGTTCCAGAAAAAAGCTGGGTATGGTAGGGGCATGCCTGTAACCTTGGTGCTTGGGAAGTTGAAGCAGGAGGATCACATGTTCAAGACTGGTCTGGGCTACATAGTGAGGCTTTGTCAAAAAGTCCAGAAACCTGGGGTTTCTCTGTGTAACGGAGCCCTGGCTGGCCTGGACTCACTTTGTAGGCCAGGCCGGCCTCAAACTCACAGAGATCTGCCTGCTCTGCCTCTCAGGGTGCTGTGACTGCAGTGTGCGCCACGGCTCCCAGTGTGAATGTGATATTTAGCATGGGAACCCCAGGGTTTTTATTTACTAGTTTTAATTAATTAATTAACTTAGAGACAAGGTCACATATGCTCCATGCTGGCCTCAAACATGTTGGTATCTGAGAATGACCTTGAACTTCAGACCCTCCTGCCTCCATCTCCCAAGTCCTGGGATTACAGGTATGTTCAGCCACCACAGCTGGTTTCTGTGGTTCTGGGATTGAACCCAGGGCTTCCTGCATGCTGGGCAAGAGCTCTGCCAACTGAGCTACATTTCTAGCCCCTAGTAGTTTTGTTTTTAAGTTAATTTTTTAATTTGTTTATTTTTGATTTTTCAAGACAAGGTTTCTCTGTATAGCCTTAGCTGCCCTGAAACTAGCTCTTTAGATCAGGCTGGTCTCAAACTCACAGAGATCTGACTGACTCTACCTCCTGAGTGCTGGGATTAAAAGCGTGTACCTCTTGGCTCTTGAAATAGTTTTAAAAATTTGAATCTGTTTATTTTCTGAGACAGGTCTTACTGTGTCGCCCTGACTGGCCTGCAGCTCACCATGTAGATCAGGCTGGCCTCCTACTCATAGAAATTCACCTGTCTATGCCTCTGGAATGCTGGGGTTGAAGGTGAATGCCACCATTCCCAGCCTTGACATCTTTCATTAAGAATGCTATTTGGGACTCTAGAGATGACTTGGAGGTTGAGAACATTAATTGCTCTTGCAGAGGATCCACGTTTAATTCCCAGCCCCCACACAGTGGCTCACAACCACCTGTAACTGCAGTTCCAGGGGCTCTGATGCCTTCTTCTGACCGCTTTGGTCACTGCATGCATACAGTGTATGTACATAAATGCAAGCAGAGCACTTATACAAAAAAAAAAAAATCAATGTAACAGTTGTTCCTCCTTTCCCAGGAGGAGTAATTTGCTAGAGGTGGGACTTGAGTTTCTGCCGTTGACAGCAAAGGGAGGTGTTCAGCATGGCTGCTCCTCCTGCTAGGATGATGAGGATGTTAAAATCTGGCAGAGATCCCGGGCACGGGGCTGAAAGGTAGAGGCCATCAACTGCTGCTCTCCACAAACTCCCAGGAAGCCACCTTGAAAAGGCAGAATGCTCATTTCTTTGTTTTGTTTTGTCTTTTCTTAAGACAGGGTCTTACTATGTAGCCCTGGCTGTTTTGAAACTTACTCTGTAGACCAGGCTGGTCTCGAACTCAGAGATCAACCTGCCTCTGCTCCCAAATGCTGGAAATAGAGGTGTGCACTGTCATACCTGACTTCATTTCTTTCTTTCACTGTATTTGAAAATACGTGTATGAACAAATGGAAAATACATGTATGAGCACTACTTATCAGTGTCTGGCCATTTACTCTCCAGGACATCTGTGCCACGGCTTTGTTTGTTGTTGTTGTTGTTGTTGTTTTTTCAAGAGAGGGTTTCTCTGTATAGCCTTGGCTGTCCTAGACTCACTTTGTAGACCAGGCTGGTCTTGAACTTAGAGATCCACCTGCCTCTGCCTCCCAGAGTGCTGGAATTACAGGTGTGCACCACAGCACCTGGCTCTGTGCCATGGCTTTATACTTCTTGGTTGCTTCTGCCTCTGTCCTGGTCCTAGCAGGTTGCTAATGAGAAGAATTTTTTTTGTTGGGGGGGAGGGTTTTTTTGGGGGAGGAGTTGAGACAAGGTTTCTCTGTGTAGCCCTAGCCATTCTAGAACTCATTCTGTAGACCAGGCTGGCCTCAAACTCAGAGATTCGCCTGCCTTTGTCTCCCAAGCGTTGGGATCAAAGGTGTGCGTCATTACTGCCAGACAACTAATGATAAGGGTTAAGCCAACTCTGGTGGCTTATGCCTGCAATCTCAGCACTCCAGAGGAAGAGGCAGGAGGATTGCCAGTATAACACCAGCCTGAGCTATGTAAGAGTGAGACACTGTCTCAACTTTCTTCTAATCTTCTCTGTTTTGGTTCTTCAAGACAGAGTTTTTCTGGGTAGCCCTGGCCATCCTGGAACTCACTCCATAGCCCAGGCTGCCCTCAAACTTTCTAATCTTAAAGTATGCTCGAATAAGCACTATCAGCTGTTATGATGAAATGACACATCAAGTGTACACATTTAGCAGGGTGTGAAGAATGAATCTGGTCATTAACTGTCTTGTAATTGCTGTGTGATTCCATCTTTTTGTTTGTTTGGTTGGTTGGTTTTTTGTTTTTTGACTCTGTCCAGTAGCTGTCCAGGACTTTATAGACCAGGCTGGCCTCAAACTCACAGTGATCTGCCTGTCTCTGCCTCCTGAGTGCTGGGATTAAAGATGTACACCACCATACCCAGCGGTATGATTCCATCTTCAATTGAGCAAGCCAACATTCTGTGAGGACTAATTGGGTCTGACCCCTGAGCTAGTTATTAAGGACGCAAGTTATCCCTGCTTGCTCTTAGTTTAGATGGAAGTTGGGAAATGATATACTCAGTAATAGATGCTGCAGAGCAGTTTATTATCTCATATGTGTATATGCGCGTGAGTATGGAAGCCCACAGACACCAGAAGGGGTAGTGGGTCTTGGGCCTGGAGTTACAGGCAGTTGTGATCTGCCAGGCGTAGATGTTGGGAATTGCACTCCGCCTTCTGCAGCCCCCATCCCTCCTAGCCCATCTTTCATAGAGGACGGCAGTCATGTTCTGGGTCCCAGCTGTGAGCAGGAGGCAGAACCATTTAAAGGGAGTTCTTTGTTCTGCCAGGCTCAGGTCTGTGTGCGTGTGTGTGCATTGAGTGAGTGTGTGTGCATCCGTGTACACCCCAGGAGGAGCTGCATGTGTTTCACCTGTAATTCAGCCCTTGGAGAACAGCTTCAGAAGCCAGCATTGTGGGTGTTTTCTTGCCATTTAATGTCTAGTTAAGCAGAGCATTCTTGTATCTTACAATGTGCTTTTTCTTCACCAATGTTGTTCACTCACCTTGTGCAGTCTGTGGTCGAACTGACTACCGAGACAAGAAAGGTGACTTTAGAAGGCTTCTAACCCTTAGACCCCTTCTCTGCTGTCCAGCACGCTTTGTCCTCAGGCCCAGTGGACAGATGGGCTTCGGTATCCTCCGTGGAACTGATATCTTGGCTAGAAACTTTACTCATTTTTGTGTCTTTATTACCTGATGGTTTCAATCTGAACAACTGTGCCACTCAGGCATCCTTGCTCATCGCAAGTTTGACCATGAACTTTTATATTTCATCAAAACTTTAATGCCGAATGTTTGGTAACTTGCCTCTGCCCTTTCTGCAGACATGCGAAAAGAAGCACAGTTACAACCGACGACGTGAAGCTCTTAGCCAGGCGGAGCAACTCGCTGGTGAGAGATGAATTTCTTCCCTCCCCTTCCCCACCAGAATACATTATTCCCAATTAATCACTTGAAGGCATGCAGTTATTCCTCAGGGCACCTTGCATTAGAAACAAGAGACGGTTGAACCATTCAGCCCTGCCTGTAATTTATAGTCCTCCTTTCATCATGATGGATCTTGCAAAGCCAATTTCAATTTTTCTAATCAGCTCTCTCTGGATTCCATAATTTACCTTTTTTTGTACCATCTCAAAACTTTGGCCCCATGTCTCATTTACAACATGATGTCACAGGCTAGTCATGATTAGTCTAAAGGGATGGCTTCCTTGTGGCACCTACCCTACCTCCTAGTGCTAGGGATGGAACCTAGGGCCTTCTGCATGCTGGGCAAGTGCTGTGCCACTATTCTGTGAGTCCAGCCGCTTTTTGCTTCATGTTGGCAAAGCTTATTTTATGTATATGACTGCTTGGCCTGCGTGTGTACCATGTGCTTGCTTGGTGCCCTTGGAGGACAGAGGATGGTCTCAGGTACTCTGGAACTGGAGTTAACAGGTAGTTGTGAGCCACAGTATGGGTGCTGGGAGTCAAACCTGGGTCTTCTGCTAGAGCCACAAACGTTAACCATGGATGCGTCTCTTCAGACCCATTTCTTGTTTTGAGATGGAGTTGTAGTGAATTATTTGGGTCATGCTGAACTTGACTTTTAGCCCAGGTAGGCTTTGACCATGAGGCTCTCCTCCTCTGTCAGCACTCCGGTGGCCCAGATTACATGTGTGCCCCCAGGCAGGCGATACCGGGAACTCTGGTGGGCCAGGGATGGGTGGCTATGCAGAAGAGAGCACAATTTCTAGTTTTTCACATCTAAAGAATCACTTTGACCAAGTGTCTGGGTGAAGACACTTGACACTTAGTGGTGCCAGGGTCACCTGGCTGTGACTGACGGCAGATCTAGAACTCAGCCATCCTGCCTGGGCTCAGCCCTTCCTCTGGTCTCCTCCACAAGAACAGGGACTGGACTTTGTACTGTGTCTGTCTCCATTTCTTGGATAGTCTTAGTGCTCAATACATAGTGTAGTCAATGGCTTTCTGCTCGGTTCTTTTGGAATAGTGGAGAAGGTATACGCTATTGTGATTATTTGAAAGGGTGTAAAATGGTTTACAGATAGATTTAAAAACTTAAATACAGCTTTGCTTTTTATATATACACACATAGCTAAAATACATCACAGAGAAGAACAAAGAGATTGCTCAGCTTAACCTAGAGCGAAGGGCCAAGAAGAAAAAGAAGCCGGAGGATGAAAACAGGAGCTCTAGGGAGCCCGAAGCTGAGGCGGTGGACAGTGAGAGCTGAGCTCTGGCCACCTGGAAGAGGAAGCCTTCAGCAGGGAGATTTGCACACCGCCGAGGGCAGCCTGAAAGGATAAGCAGAGACGTTTAAAAGAAAAATGAAAAGTGGCTGGGCCCCTTTTTGTGCTGCCTCTTTAAAGTCACTCTCAGCAGAAGCTTAAAAGAACTGGGAGTCCCTGCGAAGCCATAGCACACGTCACTCGGCACAGGGAAGGCTGTGTTCGGATGGAGGCACCCTGGGAGGTAGTGACTGAGTGTGCTCGCAGTCAGGCGCGCTGGATGTTTTGGGGGTGAGCACAGTCCCTCACTGTTTATTCTCTAGGCCAGATGACGGTCTCTGAAAGGTGAACAAAGCCGTGTTTACTTAGTTAGCTCTGACTGCTAAGGTTTCAGGCCTGCAGCCCCTTGTTCACCAGGGGAAGATGGTGTTTGGAAGTGAAAGTTTCTTTCTTTTTAAAGGTGATTTTCTTCAAAAACATGGTTTTGTGTGATTTCTCTAGCAATTTTGTAAGTAAGCCTTGCCTCTCCTGAGCAGAACTTTGCTTGAGGAGAAAGTCTGGATCCATGAGTGTCCAAAGGGCCCTGTTCTACTGTCCCTGTGTCCGAAGGGCTATGTGATGCTCAGGGTCCACTCTCTCCCTTACAGAGTGGTAGGGGCACGGGGTCTCTGGGCCAGCAAGACAGCTAGCGGAGTGTAGTCCTGAGTGCGATCCCAC
>CM053763.1:118138107-118224910 GCA_028658305.1 Pachyuromys duprasi | reverse complement strand
GCTGGGATTAAAGGTATATGTCAACATGCAAGACCCTTAATTTTTTTAAATTACCTTTGTTTATCATGTGTGTATGTGTGAGGACACATGTGCTATGGTATGCAGTTATATGACAACTTGAGAGAATCACTTCCCTCCTACTGTGAGGGTTCCAGGGGTTCCACTCAGGCCATCAGGTTTGGCAACGGACTCCTTTACCTGCTGAACCAGCTCACTGGCCTAATTTCATCAATTAAGAGATGTGCTGTTCACTAACCTGAGAGTTTGGAAAGCCCAGAGCAAGGGCTACGCCAGTGGCAGTGTCCCTGAGGCGCAGGGGTCCTTGGCTCCTCTGTCTTCTGCAGCAGCATATATACTTCAGTGAGTGGAAGGTCTGGCTGAAGAGCAAGGTTTGGCCCGGGCAGAGGGCAGTGCTGGGGCAGCTCTTGGTTCATCCTTGCTTGTGATCGGGTGAAGCACCAGCGCTGTCCCGTGTCCCCAAGTCTTCACCGAATCTAGTTTCTTTTGCTCACGGCAGACTCAGATACACTTTGTTTTTGGTGCTGGGGATGGAACCCAGAGCCTCACACATGACAAGCACGTGCTGTGCTGAGCTCATTCCAGCCCCTCAGTCTTGCTTTCATGTGGGTAAGATCCCACATTCTAAGCTCTTTAAGCATAATTTCATATTCTGTTAAATCACTTGGCTTTGTTCTGACAGCTTCCTGCTTGCTATAGGCACAATTATAAGGAAGCAGAACTTCCTGATAGCAAGTGCGCCGTGTTCTAAAATAAGAGCAGATTGGCTGTAAACACAGCAAAAGTCCTGAGTCTTCAATTAAGGGGCTAAATCCAACCCCACAAATGCTTTTGTGAGAACTGATTGCCCCGGCTTGTGCGTCATGAGTGTGGAGAGGCATGCAAGTCTCCAGTGGACGTGTGCAGACCCCAAGGCAGCTGGCACTGGAGCTTAAAATGCCAAAGAAGAGACCTTCATCCACAGACCGCAGACTTCAGGACTGCCAGAGAGGATGGGTGGCCCCAGGGCCAGAGGCAAGTGGCCGTCAGCCTTCGGTCTGCTGCTACTGCTGCTCTGGGGGACTGCAGCCACTGCCCTTCGCCTGGAGAGTGGTCCCAGTGGCCAGGACAGTGTGGTGAGTACAGCCCCAACTCTTACAAGCTGAGCTCTGGGAGTTTGTCTCTTGGGATTCTGAGTACCCTGTGATGTGTGTGTATGGGTGTGTGTATGGGTGTGTGCGTGTATGTGCCTGTGTGACCCCAGGACACTGCAGTGTCCCATTCAGACCACTGATCTCCGTTTGCCCTCACTTGTCCTAGCCTATGTCTGTTCAGGGACTCCTGTCTGCTTTGGCTGGCCCAGTGCACTTGTGGACTGGCTCTACCAGTATTGGTCACACAGTCTCCCGGAGCCTTAATTTATATACACAGCGATGCTTTTACTCACTCAAATTAATTCCTATCGTCTGATTCTCCATGCTATAAATTTATAATTTCATCAAATGATTTACTTTCTCTTTTTTCCATTTTGAAAAAGTTCCAAGAAAGAGTACATAAAGTTGACCATCAAAAATGGATTTTTCTCTGAGATTACCAGTTGAGTTTCAGACGGGTCATTTATCATCAGAATACTCCTAGAGTCTTCCCAAGGAGTTTGAAAGACCAGACGTTACATGTGAGTCTGATTTCTGAACATCCAGGAGGATGTCTGAAGATGGAAACAAGCTAAATGAGCCTAGCTGGCCAGGGCTTCTCAGCAGTCAGTCATTTTGACAGATTTCCTAGTCGCATAGCTAAGGACCTCAGCAAAGACTGTAAGGTGGAAGTAACAATTCATTTATATATTTTGAGACAAGGTCTCACTGTATAGTCTAGGCTAGCCTCAGACTCGCAGTAACCCACTTGCCTTTGCCTGTGGGTTTGTGCTACCACGCCTGGGAAAATTAGCAATTTTTTTTTTCTTGACTTGTCTGTTTCTTCCGCAGAACACTTTCTAGGGTTCTTCCAACTCACTTGGGAGTGGTTTGTTGAGGAGCGGCTTGCTCCCTCTGAGGGAGGGCAGCATCTCCTAATGCTGAGTGAGTCCAATGGTTGCTTTTCCCTCCTTTGTCATCTGCTTCTCTGAAAACACAGCAGGACGACGCAGGCGCAGACGGGAGGGGAAACGGCCTTCTGACTTTCCTTGCCTGGTGGCATGAGTGGGCTTCCCAAGCCAGCTCCAGCGCTGTGGTCGGAGGGGATGCCCCCAAGGTGTCTAAGCGGCAGGAAGGCCCGCCCCCACAGCAGCCCCCGCGCCGGGAGAAAAAGCCCTGCAAGAACTTCTTCTGGAAAACCTTCTCCTCCTGCAAGTAACCCCACCCTGTGAAATGCTACCACGGCCTGGATAGAGTGTCAAGTGGTTGGCGCTTTCTTCTTCAGTCAGCTTTTCTTCCCATGCCATGTGAAAATCAGTAAATTTCAGTAATGGCCACGACCAACAGTAGTTCAGCTAAGGAACTGGAAATTCAACCCCAAATAAAAATGGTGGTGACTTTTGCTGGAGTGTATTCAGCAGAACCATTGCGCTTCCTTGTTCTTCCTGGTGCTGGGAGGTGAGGGCTTTGTCTCTCAATTGAAGACAACTAAAGGCTGTGTGCGTGTTTGTGTGAGAGAATGTCTGTATTTGCTCAGGCTGGCCTCAAACTATGTGGTCAAGAATGACCTTGAAACAGTTTTCCTGCCTCTACTTCTCAAGTGCTTCAACGCTGTACAGCTAAGAGTTCAAAGAATCTTCAGTTTATTTTTAGCTTTTGGAGATAGGGTCTTCCATGTAGCCCAGTTGGTCTTGAACTCACAACCTGTCTTCATCATTAAGTGCTGGGATTATAGCCGTGCACCACTATACCCAGCTGTATTCCCGTCTGTTTTTAATATGAATTGTCCAATTTAAGAAATCTATGTCTCTGGAGCCAGGAACGATGGCCCACGCCTGTAATCCAACACTCTGGGAGGCAGAGGCAGGTGGATCTCTGTGAGTTCAAGGCCAGCCTGGTCTACAAAGTATGTCTAGGACAGCCAAGGCTACAAAGAGAAACCTTGTCTCAAAAAAAAAAAAAAAAAAAAAAGAATCTCAGCAGACCTAAGCCCCCTAAAAATATGTAGCTGATGGGCAGCTTGGTCTTCATGTGGACTCCCTAGCAAGGAGAGCGCGGGTGGGGCTGGGTTGTCTCTGGCATGGACTCTGTTGCCTACTTGGGGATTGCTTTCCCCTACCCAGGCTGCCTTGTTTGGCCTCAGTGGAAGAGGATGCTCTTAGCCCTGATGCAACTTGGGTTGGTACATTGGGGGCCATGGAGGGGGCTTCCCTTTCCTCAGGAAAAGGGGACAGGGGATGGGAAGAGACGGAGCTGCAGCTGGGGTATGCAGGATAAATAATTTTTAAAACTAAAAATACAAAATTTCTCCAGGCCTGAGGTCAGCAGAGTGCTTGCCTAGCAGCCATGAGGCCCTGAGTTTGAGACTCAGCACTGTGACCTTCACAAGCAAGTTAGCAACACTGCTCTTGAGCTCAGTGATTATTCCTCATATTTTAGCTAAAGCTAATTTTAAAACTAATGTGCTATTAAGCCAACACCATGCTGAAATGCTTATAAAAGTTATATTCAAATTCCTTATACAGTAGTTTTAATTAGTAGTATTAATTTGTTACAGTTATTTTCCCTGGTCATAGCTTCAGTTTTACTTGGTGAGGAAAGACAAAGCGTCCCACTGGGCAGTGCTGCTCCCATCCAGCCTGTAGTCCACTCTACAGGCTTTTGCTTTTGGAGTTGGGAAGTCACTGTTTAGCCTTGGCTGGCCTGCAGCTTGGTATGCAGACCAGGCTGGTCTCCAATTCATGTTGATCCACCTCTCTCTCTCTGTGCTGGGACAGGGGGTATAAGCCACCATGCTTGGCTTACCTTGGCTTCTAAGGCAGGTACCCCAAAAACCGAGCATCCAGACTGTCCAGCAAAATGCTCTAGGCACAGCTGTCACACTAGCTTCTCTATTCAATTGCCAGTAAACAACAGATGAGAGGTAGTCCATTCTCTGTGATATAACACATGTAGCTGCTGAGTCCATAGCGAGGCGGGATTTTGCTCTTGTCCAAGAACAGCAATGTGCTAACTTCAGCAGGGCTTGGCTGCATACATCTATAACCCAGCACTCTGGGAAGCAGAGGCAGGCAGATTTCTGCCAGTTCAAGGCCAGCCTGGTCTACAAAGCGAGTCCAGGACTACACAGAGAAACCCTTCCTCAAAACAAAAAAGCCACAACAAAATGTGCTAAGTTTGGAAACAGCAATTTGCTGTTGCGCCATTGACGTTGAAACACCAAAGGTGAAGGTTCTAGATGCTAAACTTTTTGTAGTCACGGTGTGCAGGAGACATGAGGACAACTACAGGCATCCGGTTTTCTCATCCACCGTGTTAGTTCTAGGGGTCAAATGCAAGTCATCAGGCTTGGGAGCAACAGCCCTTACCCATTGAGTCATCTTGAAGGCTATCAAGAAGGGTGTGGTAGGTGTTAGGGAAACCCTGCTGCTCAGGTTGCAGTCCATAATCTGCCATGACGGAAGAGCCCTGAGCTCATCATAAATGGAGGATTCCCTCTGTCTATAAGGCTTCCTCTTCTCTGCTGGGGGATCCCGAATCCCCACACCATCTGCCTGAGGAATGCCAGTAGTCCTTAGGGAAATTACAGGTCTAAATCCCTTTCTCCTGATAAAAACCTGTTCAGCAAGCACCTGGGACATCTGGAAAGCCTCTCATGTACACGAGGCCTCTCAGCACCTTAACCATTCAGCCAGTGAGTGACCTTTGCCCACCCTGGCTATTCCTTCCCCCCTCCCCAGTTCACCTCCTTGGCCTGGAATAAAATTGATCTGCCTCCCTGGAGCTGGCCCTGGAAGGTCATTTCCATTTGTGCTCCCAGGCCTCCAAGTCTTCCGTTTGTCATTTCTGCTCCCTTGTTCCTGAGGACTGTTAGCCAACAACCCCAGGAGGGGGAGACACAAAGTGTGGTTTAGGGCTGTAATCCAGCCCTCAGAAGGTTAAGAGGACTTCTGTGAGTTCAAGACCAGCTTGGGCTGCCTAGTTCAGAGTGAGAGCCTATCTTCTCCCTTTTCAAACGCCTCTGACAGTAGGCTGAAGGCCACTGCAGTAGGTGGATCTGTCAGCGTGTGGAAAGATACTGGGACTCAACTCCACGCTAAACTCAAAGCTTACAGATCTGCATTTAGAATTCCATGTGTTTCTGACACTCGGGCCTAAACTGGGCAAGTACCCACAGCTAGCTGGAGATGCCCAAGTTTCATCCTTTTCTCTGGACGCTGGGGGAAGCAGACTCCAGCTGTGACTGCTGATGTGGCTCTGGGGTCCTCAGTCTTAGTTACTTGCTGAATACAGCAACAATGGAAGACACACATTACACTTCCCACACAGCAGCCTCAAGAGGGCGGGACTGGGGTCTGCACTGGTGGGAGATACCTGACTGAAAGGCCAGACAGTCGCCAGAAATTGGTCTTTGAGATTTTTTTTCTAGAAGAAAGGTGTACTGGTGTTTTAGTTTCACTTGGAGTCCTTTCTGCACTGGCCTGTTGGTGTATTTTTTAATCTATTTATGTTTTTTATACCTCGTTCTCTCTTTTCCACCCCAGTCTCTTCCAACACCCCGATACCAGGTACAAGATTAGAGAGGAGAGGGGGCAGAGTTCTCGTTAGTCACTTGCTGCTGTTTAGGGTCATCAGGTTCCTTGAGGAAAGTCCAATCCTCATTTCAGGAGATCTCCAACTTCTTGTCAAACTGCAACAACAGCAACCAGGAGCAGCAGGGAGGAAGAACCAGCAGCCTTCTTCTTACTTGGAGCCCCCTTCTCTCTCTCTGGGCCCTACCATTTATTCCCCCCTCAGAGTCCTTAGATTTAAACTATCTGCAGCTGCAGAGTCCCTCTCAGAGCCTGCACAAGGCAAATAGTTTGCTACTGTGGACAATCTGAATCAGTCCCACATCCTACACCTGTGATCAAAACAAAAATGTTTACATCCACAACACCATCCAAAAGACTGGACTTCACCTTAACTATGTCCCATTGGAGGACTTTATTGCTAATGATCCTTGTAGTCAAGTGCAAATTTTCTTCCTGGCTCCAAGTTCCCTGAATAATGACTCATGAGACTCAAAATACATTCACAAATACCTAGGCTATATAGTTAGGCTCTTTTCTGACTAGCTCATAACTTAAAATAACCCATTTATATTAATCTGCCATTCTGCCACATGGCTGGTTACCTCTGTTCAGGTACCATGAGTCTGTCCTCATATCTTCCAAAACGAATCTCGTGCCTGGCTCTGTCCCATAATGGCCACTGTCAATAAGACAGATGTAATTCATCCATTCTAATTCTACAGTATTTGGCATTAGGTTTAGGTGCTGAGGAGGAATTGAGTCTAGCCATCCATAAAGTCCTCCACGGGATTGGTATTTCAGAGCTAACAGCAGAGGACTTTGGAGCCTTGGGCCAAGAAACTCAAGGGATATACTTAAACAACTTGCTGGTGGCACATTCCACATCTTTTCTTTTTTTTTTTTTTTTTCACTTTCATCTGCATTTATTTTATACTGGATTTATTATTCCTGTGCATACAGCTTTTGTTTCTTCAGTTTCTTCTGAGATATTTTTTTCTTCTGTGCAACTTCCTCTTCTGGCTTGGAACAATTTGTTCCTTTTCAGTGAGGATCATCTCAGCGTGGCAGGGGGAGCTCACGTATGGGTTAATCTGGCCACGAGCTCTGTAAGTTCGACAGCATATCTTACGTGCCTTGTTCACCTGGATATATTCAATGACTAGAGAATCTACATCTGAACCCTTAAGTTCAGCATTACTCTCTGCATTTTAAAGCATGTGCAGCAAAAACTCAGCACTTTTTTGGCCATTGACCGTGAGTCCAGCCCCACTGTTGGGCCTGGGCGTCCCTCCCGACTCCCCCATTATACCGCCAGAATGGCACACACTGCTTATTATTTTTTTAAAGTTTTTTAATTATTATTTATAAAGCATTCTGCCTATATGTGAGCCTGCACACCAGAAGAGAGCACCAGATCTCACTATAGATGGCTGTGAGCCACAATGTGGTTGCTGGGAATTGAACTCAGGACCTAGAGACAGTGCTTTTAACCTCAGCCATCTCTCCAGCCCCTCACACTGCTTTTTTAAAGTGACATCTTTCAGATACTTGGTGGCTTTTTGGATATGCATACCCTTGATGGCTTGGGCAGTTTCCTGGGTGTTCTTAAAGAGAACAGGAAGATTTGAACCTCTTGATTTGCATGATTTCGTAGGGTTTTCTGGGTCAAGAGAGTAGTGAACTATCTTCATGTTTCAGGAAAAGCCACATTCCACGTCTTAATCAGTAGCTTTGTAGAGGGATGGGTTCCATGTGAACAAACCAGGAAAGAAACCATCTAGTTATTTAATAGAAGGAAATGCCCTTTTTCTAGATGGAGAAGGAAGACGCAAGAGCAAGCCAAGTAACCCATTATTTATAACTTGTTTTTGAGGCAGTGTCTTGGGTCATTGTGGTTTGAAGATGTCCCCCATTATCTCAGGCATTGAAATAGTTGGTTTCCAGTTGGTGGAGGTTTGGGGAGGATTAGAAGTATGTCACTTGGGAAGGGGGCGTTGTTTCAAAGGACTCCATTTCTGTTTCCTGATTGTGGTGCGAGATGTGAGCTCTCAGATGTTCCTCCATGCCTTTGCTCTGCTACCAGGGATTCTTAACCACCTGGTACTTTAAATCCAGCTAACCTTTTTGTGGATTTTCTTTGCATTTATTTTATGTATTTTACGTGTTTTGTCTGCATGTGTTCTGTGCAACGTATGTCTGGCTGAAACCAGAAGAGGCAACACATAACCCTGGAACTGGACTTACAAACACCTGTGAGCCACCATGTGAGTTCGGAGTCAAATCTGAGTCCTCTGGAAGAGCAGCCAGTGCTCTTAACTGCTGAGCCACCTCTCCAGCCCCTAAACTTGTTCTCTAATACACTGCCTTAGTCATGGTGCTTCGTCACAGCAGTAGTAAAGTAACTTAAGACTGTCACAAGGCTAGACTTGAACCATGTAGTGATGAAGATGACTCTGAGCTTCTGACCTTCCTGCCTTCATCTCCTGAGTGCTGAAATTGCAGGTGTGTGTTGGTATAGTGTTCTTTTGGAATGTATACAATTTACCCTTGTTCATTCAAATGCTGACTTCTCTCCCCCACTATCTGGTTTCAATCCAGACTCTGCATTGTGTCTCAAGTTTGTGTAAAGATGCCACCATTTGTTCTCTAAATTGTCAATTAAAACAACCAGCCACAATGTTGAGCAATGGAGAGGATAGGGTGGGACATCCTGATCCGCAGTGGGAGGAAGAGGAAGGAAGCAGGCAGAGAGGGAGGAGAATCTGGAGGAGAGGTCTTGGAACCACGTGGAGAAATGAACCAGACCTAAGATATCACTAAAAGCAAGTATAATGGGTGAAATCTGAATGGTAGGAAACTATGCAGGCTTGGAGGTTTAGGATGGAGTAACTATTGCCCAGCATTGTGATCTAGGTTAATTAAATCCTAGTCTCTGAGTGGTGATTTGGTTATACAGCTGTTTAGGAATAACCGCTGCTTAACTATAAGATATATCAATAGTAAATATTAATGACCTAATACAATAGGCGTGCTTCACCACACCGAGTTTATATGGTGCTCTGTGTGTGCTAGGCAAACACTCCATTGACTAAGCTACACCTCCAAGTTGCAGGCAACTTCTCTTTTAAAGATTTATTTATTTATTATGTTTACAATGTACACCTACATGCCAGAAGAGGGCACCAGATCTCATTATAGATAGCTGTGAGCCATCATGTGGTTGTTGGGAATTGAACTCAGGACCTCTGGAAGAGCAGCCAGAACAGCTGAGAGATGGCTCAGAGGTTAAGAGCCATCTCTCCAGCCCCCCTGCAACTGATCTAGCTGTGGTAGCATATATCTGTAATCCCAGTATTTGGGAGGCTGACAAAGGAGGATTTCAAGTTCTAGGGAAGCCTGGGCTATCTGGTGAGATCTGTCTCAAAAACAAAAAACAAGAATTTTTGAAGAAACTTGAGTACCTGTGCATTAGCCCATTGGTTCAATTCCTTGGGATTGCAGTGCTGTGTAGTTCTTCCTGGTTCTGACATCTGGAAATTTAGTGTGTTAGCCAGAGTGGGAGCCTCTTGCCTGTTCTTGGGTTTTGCTGACAGGTTAAAGGACTTGCCATAGAAGCTGTGTAGAGAATTTGGGCAGCTAAGCATGTGTCTAAACGAAGACCAATCACTTCCAAGTTTTCTCTCCTCTTCATTATTGTTGAGACAGGATGTAAATGTAAGGCTTTTCTATGCCCACTTTGCTCTGAATAGTAACACGGAGACCTTTATATCTATTAAAAGCTTTAGGCATTATGGCTGGGATATACTCAGCTCTTCTAACCAGACAATACTGGCCTGGCTTACTTCCCAGCCACATGGCCCATTACCTGCCATCTTAGTCTTGTTCCCTCCTGAGAACCTCTCTCCCTAGGCCCTAAGAGTTCTGCCTTATCTGCTCCTGCCCAGCTTTTGATGTTCAGCATTTTATTAACCAATCAGAAGTGATAGAGAACAATTTTTACACAATCTTTCCTGCCATTGAGATAGGAAATGCTTTATAGAAATGACAGTGCTGGGCTGGAGAGATGGCTCAGAGGTTAAGAGCACTGGCTGCTCTTCCAGAGATCCTGAGTTCAATTCCCAGCAACCACATGGTGGCTCGCAACCAACCTAAGATGAGATCTAGTGTCTTCTTCTGGAGTGCAGGTGTACATGCAGGCAGAACACTGTATACATAATAAATAAATCTTTTAAAAAAATGACAATGCCAACGTCCAGATCTGTCCAGACTTTAACCAGGGTACAGAAATCAGCATTTGAATACACAGTGCACAAAACATTCTCCAATAACAGGGTTTCTCTGTATCATCATCATTACAGAAAGGTTTCTCTGTGTAGCTCCAGCTCTCCTGGAACTCACTTTGTAGAGCAGGTTGGCCTCAACCTCAGAGATCTACCTTCCCATATTTAAAACTTTAAAAGAAAAAAATACAGCATAAGATCACCCCCCCTAAAAAAAACAAATGTATAAAACTCTACAAATAAAATATAATAGACAAATTCTGAAGAAACAAGACAAATAGCTACTGAGGAATTGAAAGGCTAAACAATCTAGTAAGGACTCACTAATAACGCTTGTAGTGAATTTAGCATATATATTTAGATGACCATTAGTCCTTTCTCTCTGGAAAATGAAAAATCCATTCATTTTTTTTTTCTCCTGCTTTTACCCAGAAATTAAAGGCTGGTGAGTGGTAATTACCAGAGCTCCTGCCAAGGCCAATTGCCTAATGGAGACTGACATTTTGACTGGTGTCAAAGAATGGAGTGAGGTTAATGGAGGGTCCATTAGTCCCTGCCTGGCTTCGACATTCGTTTTCCTGGTCAGGACAGGCAGGCCTCACTCACCCTCTCCAGCTTTGGGTACACTGGCAAGTGGCTGCATTTCTCTTCTAGAAGGTTGGGCGCCACAGTAGTGTGGGGTGAATGGTATGGGGTGAGCTCTCGTGCCATCTTTGGGGCAGAGCTCCCTTACAGTGCTGACAGCTCTCCTGTGTGCCCTCCTGACCCTGGGACGTGAAAGGCACCACTCTCCCCAGCTGGGTGCTAGACTTCCTCCTGTCGCACCTCACGGATCTTCGACCTGTGGCTTTAGTACCTAGTGTACTGGCTTAGACAACCCAGCCAGCAGAGGTGCCCGTGAGGAAGCCTGGCCACTCCGGCTTAATCCCCGGAACTCACGTGTGCACCCTGGTACCCACAACACCTGCATTCACACCCCACTCCACCCGCACACATGGCATTTTAAAAGATGAGAGGGGCCTGGAGAGATGTGGAGAGACGCCTGAGCAGTTAAGAGCACCTGGGGTGACTCCCAGGACCCACAGCTGACAATCACCCGTAACTCCAGGGAATCTGACACGCTCTTCTGATCTCTGTGGGCACACGTGGTGCCCAGCCATACACGCAACCAAACACTCACACGTACAGTAAACCTAAACATTTTTAATAAATCTTTAAAATTGTATAAGACACAGAATTATTCTATATCCTATAGTACTACTTTCCTTTTTGAGATGATTCTGTCCAGGCTGGCCTCGAATGACCCTCCTGCCTCTGCCTCTCAAGCAGGTAGATAACAGGTAACCATCACACAGTGCCTGGCTTGAAAGACTTGAGCATGCTGAGAATCCATGTGGATGGAAATCTGTTTTGTATCCAGCAAGATGGCTCAGCAGGTAGAGGCGCTTACTTCCAAGCCTGAAGAACCAAGTTCAATCCTCAGGACTCTCATGGTGGGAAGGAAAGAAAAACAATTCCCACAGATTGCCCTTTGACCTCCACATTAGCACTTGGAACACGCACGTGTGCTCAGTGCACAGAGAATAAATAAATATAAGCCCAAAGCAAATGCTCATCCAAAATTATCTTAGCTTGAAACCTAATTCCATTTAAAATTTTAATTTTTTTTTCTTCTTTGAGACAGGGTCTCACTCTGTAGCCTTGACTGGTCTGTAGTTCACTCTGTAGACCAGGCTGGCCTTAGAGTCACAGAGATCCTCCTGTCTCTGCCTTCCAAGTACTGGGATTATTTTAAAAGTTATTTTTAGTTTTAATATATACTGCATTTCTAGGAACACACACAGTTAACCTGTAACCCAAGGACAGGTGCTATTCTGTTCAGAACTTCATTGTTTAGGAAAATCTCACTGCTGGCACAATGCTGCTGACAGCTCTCTCTGCCAGCCTGCCTAGGTCAAATTCAAGGCAACCTGATGCTAATACAAGCACCTGCCAGCTTTGATGTGCTGGGTCAATACAGACTGTGGCATACACTCTTCTATTGGAAAGTATTTTCCTTAGTGTTTGTATACTATTACACTCAAAAGGGATTAGTGTTTCTAGACAAATAACAGCGGGTGGGTGATCAGTGATGGCTTTTATTTAAGGATTGAGAAGCACCACAAAGATGTTGGGGTGGGGGGAGCCTGTTGGTGCTGACAGGGGAATTGATGTAAGGCACGATGACATGTAAAAGCTGCCAACAGACCTGACTCCGCTGTAGGCAAGGAAATGATTCTTTTTACCTGTTTTCTGCACCCCGCTTTCACCCCAAGACTTAATGCTGCATTTCTTTGTTTAACTGGCCAATGTGAGGCTGGGGTGTGGTTCATTAGGGCATGTGCTCTGCATCCCTAGTTCAACCCCCAGCACCCAGAACAAACACACACACACATGCAAACACACGTGTGAGCTGGCAGACAACTTAAAAACTGGGCGGGCGTCGCAAGATAGCACTGTTTTCTTCCCAGCATGCATAAAAATCAGATGCTCCATAGCTACGCACCCTTTCCCTGAAAGCAGACAGCATCGCAGATTGCAGAAGTCTGAGCAGAAACAACAGAGAAAAACCAGAAGTGCTCTCATCTGCACAGAGAGCCCTGGAACTGCAGAGCACGGGAATCACTTAGTGACTCTTTCTACCCCAGCAGACAAAACGTATCAGAAAGTGGAAGGGAGTTTCACAGTGGTAACAGCTCACAACACTGAGTCAGATATTAGAAATGGAGCGGACTCCCTGTCCCTGGGGTCTGCAAATTTAGTATGCACCATATACATACAGCAACCACATTTATTAACTAGAGAAACAAGTTTATGGCCATGATCGCTGCTCTAGTAGGCATCCTCTTCTCTACCATTACCTATGTCTAAAACTGTATTGTTCAAGTTGCAGAATAAGGACATTGGGTCCACAGATGACAGTCTTTAATTGCCCTTGGTAAGCACTTTCACCTTAACCTAAAGCCCACTACGTGCTAAGGACATTCTGGGGCTGGAGAGAAGGCTCGGTGCAGGAGAACATTGGCTGCACTCACAGAGCACCCAGAGTCGATTCCCAGCACACACATGGTGCTGACAGCTGTCTGTAACTCCAGTTTCAGAGGACCTGACACCCTCTTCCAGCATTTATGATAAAGACATACATGCAGACAAAATGCACATACACATAAAAAACAAAAACGGAAAATCTAAGTACATTAGGAGGAGGCAGAAGGGTATATGCATAGACTTGGAACAGCTTTTCTGGGTATGAGCCACCTGTGCTAGAAAAGCATACTGGAAGGCAGGAGGTAGAATGTAGGCTGTAGAATCATCGGGGGAAAGGAGCTCACTGATGACAAAAATCAAGGGTTCTCAGCAAAACTTGTGCCCGGTTGAGCTAGGCGGGGTCTTGTTTGGCTCGTTTGGGACTCTGCAGCTCCCCAGGCGGTGGGTTCTTCCGTGCCGAAAGATTCCTTAGGGACCGCACGCTCTGCATTTGCTGCAAGCGCAGGGCGAGCTCTGCGCTACAGGCCTGCTGGGCTGTCTCTGCCTTCTGTATGTCCCAGCTCAGAGCAACAGCCAGGGCCCTGGGGTCCTCCCTGGAGACCAGCTGCGGCAAGAACGAGAGCCGTGAGAGTGCTGCTTCTGTGCTTCCTTTTTCTCTTCTCTTTTACAGTCAGGGCCCTGTGCTGAGGCCCACGATGGCCTGGGATACACTATGATGTGCCTGCCTGCCTTGTCTTTCTTTCTTTTTTTTTTTTTTTTTTTAGTTTCGAGAGATGGTTTGTGTATGTGTGTAGCCTTGGCTATCCTCACTCTGTAGACCAGGCTGGCCTGCCTCTGCCTCCTGAGTGCTGGGATTAAAGCTGTGTGCCACTATGACCAGCTATGTAACTGTCATAGCACATGCTCATGTGGCTTTTTAAAATCACTCAAGCCCAACAGGAAATTGAATTAAGCTCAAGTTGATATAATTTCCTTCCCTTCCACCTAGAATTGGGAGGTGCTTGGTGCACAGGAACAAGAACACTCTTGTCAACACCCTTTGTCAAGCCACTAGCTCTCTACTCTTCAGGCAGTCAGCACAAGGTGGGCCTGTAGGCCTTTGTTATTTCCCATGATGCTGGGGACCACACCCAGGGCCTTGTGAATGCTGGCCAAGGGCTGATCTTCGCCCCCAGCCTTAACTTTGCCTTCCTGTGCTACTATATTGGCCTAAGATGGCTTACGGATCTTTGACTCTTTATATCTTGAAAGCTTCAGGCCTATAATTCCTCCTGGTCAGATCATTATCAATTTGGACTAGAGACTAATGTTTGATGGCCTGAGAAAATATATCCCTTTTCTCTTAAAAGGCACTTGGAGCTGATCGGTGGTGGTGCACGCTTTTAATCCCAGGACTTGGGAGGCAGAAGCAGAAAGCTCTCTCTGAGTTTGAGGCCAGCCTGGTTCAAAGAGTGAATCCCAGGATAGCCAGGGCCACACAGAGAAACCCTCTCTTGAAACCCCCTGACCAAAAAAAAAAAAAAAAAAAAAAAGCCACTTGGATTGAGATTTTTGCAAAGGCTGTGGCTGTGTTAAAAGGCAGATTTGCAGCTGTGCGTCAGCCTGCAGAGGTGAAAGAGATCACACACATGACTCTGCACCTCCAAACTAGACCTCCAGGGAGTCATTCTCTGCAGTTCAGGGGCCCTAGTTTTTGCCCACCTCCAAATCCTGACTAGATAAACTCAGTTCTGGAGCAGGCTTCTCCTTCAGTGCAGTGAGGATCTGGCTGCTAAGTGCCACTTTGGAAGCCATCTCTCTGCCGACGCCTGTGTCAACTGTATCCCTCTCTTCACCGAGGACAGTTTTGGCCTCTGTAAAGGAGACAAGAGAGTGAGCAGCAGCTATGAAATCATACCACCGAACCAAGCCGTCAGTGGGTGAGAGAGAAGCATCATTCCCAGGGTACTGTCCTCCTCAGGGAGCGGGAGTGCTCGGTAAACAAGGCCCCGCCCTCCAGGGTGCTCCCGCAGTGGGAGCCCTACCTTCCCGGTTGGACAGCATGCTGCCCTCCTTCTCCAGGGCCTGCAGGTAAAGCTCCAGGAGCTGCTTGGACTGGCGGGCCTCTTCTCTCTGGTCAAGTGCCTGCTGGAGTGTGTTCTGGAGGCCCTGGACAGTGGCACAACTTTGGCAGAGTTCCTGAGCCAGCTCTGAACATGGGATGTCGATGAGTGCCTGGCATCAAACAGAGGCTCTGAGGAAGCTCGGGGCCGTGCCGCAGCTCCCAAACAAACCCATTTCATGTCTCTCTCTTTTTTTTTTAAAGATTTATTTATTTTACATATGAGTGCTCTATTTACATGTACATCTGCATGAAGGAAGAGGGCACCAGATCTCATAATAGATGGTTGTGAGCCATCAGGACCTCTGGAAGAGCAGCCAGTGCCCTTAACCTCTGAGCCATCTCTCCAGCCCCCATTTCATCTCTTATTCAAACCACTTTAAGACAAAAAAATCTGACATTTCCAAAATCTAGTGTGAAAACTGGGAAAATGAAGTACTGGTGTCTCGTTAAAAACAAAATTAAGCCTCCACTTAGAAATTCCACTACACGGGCTGGAGAGATGGCTCAGCAGTTAGAGCGTGTACTGCTCTTACAGAGGACTTGGGCTCAGTTCCCAGCACTCATGACAGGTGGCTCTCAACGTCCTGTAACTCCAGCCTCAGGGAACCCACAGTTCTGCCCTCTACCAGCACTGCACTCACGTACACATACCACCTCTGCAATACACACAAACCACATGTAAGTAAATCTGATCAAAGAAGAAAAGAAATTCAACAAAGAAACTAAAGGAGGCAACGGATCATTTTTACAATGAGTCAATATAAAGAATTTCAAAATGTTATTATTGTTTTTACTATTGTGTTTGTGGTGTACATGAGTCCAGGCGTAAACACGCCAGGGTGTGGAGAGATCACTGTGAGAACTGTGTCTCTACCACGTGGGTTCCGGGCAGGAAAGGGAGTTCAAGACTTGATGGCAAGTTCCTTTATCCACTAAGCCTTCGGCTGGCCCTATCCTGAATATTCATTTATTTTTGTTATATATGCGGAGATAAGAAGATAGCCTGGCTTTTTACATGCGGTCTGGAGCTCTGAACTCAGGTCATCAGGCCTGTGCTGCAAGCACTTTCGCCTGCTGAGCCATCTCTTCCACCCAAGGTTGTTTTAAAATGTAACTACACTGAGCTTTGACGGGACATGTTCAACCTGTGAAGGATGAAAGACATCAGCTGTTCATCCTAAATTTACCGGGAAGACATGGCGTAGTGGTTACGAGCACTTGTTGCTCTTGCAGAGGACCCAGGTTCAGTTCTCAGTCCTCACACGGTGACAGGGGATCTGACAGGCAAGCACACATGTACATTTATGCATGCAGGCAAAACACTCATGAACATAAAGTAAAATAAATCCTTTAAGAAGAGTAGGTTTAGGCAGAACTCTCTTGAGAAGCCCACAACTATGTCTTGGATATGTAAGGTCCTTTTGTGTGTTTTGATTGGTTTGGTTTGAGAAAAAGTCTTACTATGTAACCCTTGCTGGTGTGGAACTGTGTAAACCAGGCTGGCCTGGAACTCACAGATATCTCCTTCCAAAGAGCTGGAATTATAGACGTGAGCCATTACCATGCCTGGCTTGTACTCTCCTTTGCCTAAACATCTCTCTGTTAATGCCAGTGCTTAAATGTATATTAAAACCCTTCCTTAATAAAGAACTTTGCTTCAAAAAATAAATTAAAAAAATAAGCTAAACATGGTGGTACATGTCTACAATTCCATCCTTAAGGAGTCTGGGACAGGAGGATTGCTAAGAGTTTGAGGTTAGCTTGGCTACAGAGGCCTTGTCTCCAAAACAAACAACAAACCAAGGCTGAGGATATAGCTCAGTTGGTAGCATATTGGCCAGTATGAAGCCCATGTCAGGAGTTTAGGCCAGCGCAAACGAAGCTTAGTTAGTGCTGGAGTGCACACGTGTGATCCCAGCGCTTCTATGGCAACATGGAGGGTTTAGGGCTAGTCTGGAATACATAGAACTGGTCTCAAATCAACAACTACAGAGTTGCTTCACAAGAAAAGACCTAAGCTCAGAGGCATGTCAGCTTGCTATGCAGCTTATGAAACATGCAAATTCCACAGCTAGGGTGGGGCTCACAGGCAGAGTGACTGCCTGATATCCACATGGCCCTGGGTTTGACCTCTAGTATTGAAAATAAGCAAGAAATGATAATGATAAAATTATCCTTGCTATTAAAAAAGAAAAAGCTGTTTGTGGTGGTACATGCCTTAATCCCATCAAGGAAAAGGCAGAGACAGGTGGATCTCAGTGAGTGCAGAGCCAGTTTGGGCTATATAGCAAGTTCTAGGACAGCTAGGGATACACAGTCAGACCCTGCCTCTAAATAAATAGATAAATAAAGTAATTAATTAGACATAAAGAAAGAGAAGAAAAATGAAACATCACAATAAAAAGAGCTCACATCTCTTGGGTAATAGGTTAGGAATGAGGGAATGGCATTTTATTGCCTACACGGCCCAGTTCTCTTGATGGCCACGTTTCTCCTTTATTCACAGGTAGCTGACCTCATAAGTACTTTTTATTTCTTTGAGACTTTAGTAGACTAAGCTTGAGTTGTAGCAGAGAATGAACTTGAACTTCTAATCTTCCTCTCTCCAACTCCATAGTACTGAGATTAGTTACACACACACACACACACACACACACACACACACACTCACACACTCACACATTTATAACCTGCTAGGGACCCAAGCCAGGGCTGTGTCCACGTTAGGCAAACTCTGCCAAGTGAGCCACATCCTAGGCTCCACTGTTTGGGAAACAGAGTCTCCCATTGTAGTCCAGGTTGGCCTGGAACTCACCATAGTCCAGGCTGGCTGTTTGGCAAACTGTTAGTCTTCCAAGTGCTGGAATTATAGGTGTGAACTACCATGCCTTCTACTCCTTTAAGTCTTAGAATAAATTAAATAAAAATGAAGGTCTGGAGAGATGGCTCTTGCAGATGATTTCATCCCCAGCGTCTACATCAGACAGCTTAGAGTCTCCTGTAACCCCAGCTGCAGGGGGCCTGACACTCTCTACATGGCCTCTGTGGACACCTGCACTCACTCAAGCACATTCACATAATAAAAATGAGAAAACTGAAAGGCACCTGCCTTCCCTCTGTCCAGAACGCTGGCCCAGCCTAGACGTCCCTGTGCAGGCTCCATCTTGTTCTGAGGCCTCAGTTTGTCATCTCTCGGAAACGTGCCAGTGTTTGAAATGCACACACCCTTTAACTGGGGAATTACATTCTGAATTTATTTTACATAAGCATCTCTGCAAAATGGCTCAAGCTATCCAATATGGACCTCTGGCCTCCAGGTGCACATGCACAGCGAGCGCTGCACAAACACGCCCAAAAGAAAATAAAAACAGGGTAGGAGAGGCCGCTCAGCAATGAGAGCGCGTGCGTGCTTCCAGAGGGCCCCAGTCCATTCCCAGCGACCAGCCGGGGAAGCTCAGCTGCAGTGGACCGACGCCTCTGAAGGTACCTGCACCAGTACACACACATACGCTCATGCACACACATACACACTTTAAATATAAAAATTAAAAATAAAACTATTTATCATCTAAATAGTGTACATAAAAAAAAGAGGGAGAGAAAACACACACATACTTGTTGTAGGCAAAGTATCTCAGTGTGGGAAACTGACAGATCAGTTGTCTTTGGGGAGGGAAGGTGACTGGGGAAGGGCTCAGGCTTTATAATGCCCATGAGATTCTTCCCGTCCGAGTTTAACATATTCACCACAGCCCACCTTAGACTTTTCCCCACTGCCCGGGGACTGGTTCAGTGACGGGGCACCCCATCCCAGCACTGAGTAAAAATAAATATACTATCTAAAACCGAACTCATTAGCAAGTACTCCCTAGCTCTTTTCAGTTCCCCAGCTCACAAAACCTACTTTTTTGTTTATTTGTGTCTGAGTTAGGGTCTTACTATGTAGCACAGGCCGGCCTTACACTCATGATCCTTTTGTCTCCCAAGTCCCGGGGGATAGGCTTGTACTACTGTGGCCAGCTTAATCTACTCTTTATCTTCATTGTATTGCAAATTCTATTCTTATAAATGTAAACACAGGGCCAGATGTGGTGATGAACATCTAGTTCCAGCACTTGGGAGGTGGAAGCAGCAAGTTTGAGGCCAACCTGAACAATGTAATGAGATCTAGGCCAGCCAGGATTATAAGGCAGGACTTTGTCCCAAAGAAAAGAACCAAAATAAATAAATATACAAATAAAATTTTTGAACAAGCAATCTTAAATTATATGGTCTATTTTCTGGATTCTTTCACTTACTACAGTGCTTACAGGATCCGCTGATAATGGCTTGGTGAGATGGCTCACAGGGTGAAGTGCTTGCTGCAAGTCTGATGACCTGGGGTCAATTCCTGACCTGAGGTCTCTCCCTGATCTGTAACTCACCAGGTAAGTGAGGCTGGCTGGCCATCAAGCCCCAGGGATCCACCTGTCTGCCCCAGGGCTAGGATCACAGGTGAGCACCACCACAGCTGGCTTTTTTCACATGGATTCTGATGACTGGACTTAGGTCCTTGTGCTTTCTGTCTCCTCAGCCTTGAGATCCCATTCCTTTTATGGACTAATAATGGTCCACGCTCACCACATTTTCCTCATCTAGTCAGCAGTGGATGAACATTTGTGTTGCATTCATCTAAGGCATTATTATTATTATTTTGAGACAAGGTCTCATTATGTAGCCCTGGTTATCCTGGAACTCACTATGTAGACCAGGCCGGCCTTGAACTCAGAGATCCACCTGCCTCTACCTCATGAGTGGTGGGATTAAAGGTGTATACCATTACACCAGCTTACCTTTTTATACCTCTTGGATTTTGAAATGCGTGAATGTATTCATCTTACTCAAAATAAATATGTAAGTTTAAAAAGTAACCAGAAAACCACTTCCTTATCATCTCCCAATCTACATAGTCATCCCTACCACTCTCCTGTATACATCCCTGTGTATTTGCTTAAACAGGTCTAGGGTGGGGCCTGGGTATTTGCATTTAAAAAAATACTTATTCATGGGTCTAATGCACACTGAATGCTGAAAAAATGCTGGAGAGAGACACGTTAGAGGTGAAGAGCACTTGTCGCTCTTGCAGAAGACCCAGGATGACTTCGTAAGGCACTAACAAGGCTGTTAATAGCTGCTTGCAATTCTAGCTCTGGGGATGGGACACCTTCTGGCGTCCATGGGCATCAGGCATGAAAGTGGTGCACAGACAAACATGCAGACCGAACAGTTATACATATAAAAATAAAATAATAGCTTTTGAAAAAGCCGATTTTGCTAGGTAGTGGTGGCACACGTCTTTACTCCCAACACCCATGAGGCAGAAACAGTCGGATCTCTGAGTTCTAGGCCATCCTGGTCTACAGAATGAGACCCAGAAAATCCAGTGCTACACAGAGAAACACTGACCCTAAAAAACAAGAAAAAGAAAAAGGAAAAAAAGAAACGACAAAGACTACTTTAGAGGAGACTCATAATGTAAGACTTATTTACAAATTAAGAACTATCAGGTAAGTGGTTGGAAGGATAGCTCAGTGGTGGAACGGGGTTTGGCACGCTCAGTCCCTAGCACTAAATAGACCATTTTAGAGAGCGCAGACACTGGGGAGGTGCACACCTGCAATCCCAGCACTTCAGCAGTGGAGCAGGAGGAGCAGCCTGGCTTACAAGAGACCCCACCTCAAAAATCCCGAACAGGGCTCGGTGGTTAAGTATGCTTGGAGTTTGGTTCACAGCACCCATGTCAGGAAGCTCACCTTTAACTCCAACTCCAGATGATCCAATGCCCTTTTCTGGCCTCTGCGTGCACACACACAGATATACACAGACATATCAATAAAAATAAATATTAGCCGGGCATAGGGGTGTACACATCTAACCCAGCACATGGGAGTCAGAAGCAGGTGGATCTCTGTGAGTCTGAGGCCAGCCTGGTCTACAGAGTGAGTTTCAGGACAGCCAGGGCTACATAGTGAGACTCTATCTACAAATAAACAAACAACTTTAAAAAGATTTTTAAAATCTCAAATAAATGGACAATTAAAAGAAATCAAGGTATCAACAGACAATAGAACCATGGAATTACTGTGTCAGAGAGCTGGGGCACAGAGCCGAAGGTCCTAGGACAGCAGAGGCTGCTGAGTCCTGCGGGGCTGTGGAGGAGACTCACTTGGAGGTCCTCTTCTGACAGCATGATGATGCTAGACAGATCCTCTTTCAGCTGTCTGGCCACATTCTTCCACTTGACCCCTGCCCCGCTGTCTGTTTCGTCTGCATCAAAGGACTCTTGGGAAACCCAGGCTGTTCCTCCATCTGGTATACAGAGAAATGCCAGTCAGGTCAGTAATTCCGGCACCCCAACACACAGCACCGACCACTCGGATGATGTCAATGTCACCTTTTCTCAGGGATTCACAGGAGAGCTACTCCCCACCTCGGGCCTTAACTTTTCCTCTTCTGTCTTCAACTTATTTCTGTGTGAAACTGCACTGTATTCTTTGGAGAAAAGCAATTCACACTGAGTATGGTGGCTAACACCTTTAATCCCAGCCCTCAGGAGGCTGAGGTGGGAGGACTGAAGCAAGTCTGAGGCCAGCCTGATCTACCTTGTCTCAAAAGGAAAAAAGAAAGCAGCAGCTGCTTAACCCTAAGGTATGGTAATGTATGGGCTAAAGAACCTATTACACCTCTCTTTTGATAATCTTTGTGTCTGTATGTGTGTGTTTTGTGGGAAGAAGTGGAAGTTAGGGTTTCACGCAGCCCAGGCTAGACTTAAATTCACTATGTAGCTGAGGGTAGCCAAGGACTTTTGATCACAGGTGTCTGCCACCATGCCTGGCTGTGATCTGGTTTTAGATATAAAGATATTCACTCTTACCAGCACTTCTCTTGGGGGAAAAGGGGGGAAGGGAAGGGAAGGGGATAGAACTGTTCCTTTCCTTAACTGGGACAGCCAAAGGGATAGCAAGCACAATGATGGCTGATAAAGCTGTGGCTGAAGGATGACTTCCTTAATTTAGTAGCAATGGTCTTTGAAAAGATGTTTCTTGATGTGCATAGTGGTGTCTGCCTTTAATCCCAGCACTCAGGAGGCAGATGCAGGTGAATCTCTGTGAGTTCTTGGCCAGCTGAATTTGCAGTGATAATGATGATGTCATTAGCCTCTACTGAGACCTTTCTGTACGCCAGATAAGATCAATCATTAGTGCAATGCCTTGGGCAATATCTGGAGACATTCTTGATTGTCACAGTTGGGACAGAAAGATACTGTAATTATTATTTCCATAACAATCCAGAAGGCTGGGTAATTTGCCCAGTCACCTGGCTAGAAATGGTAGAGCCCAGATTTACACCCCCAGTTGCACTGACATGCTGGGTTTCATTTGCTGTGGGTCTGTGTACAATGATGCCTCACTCATCTGCGTCCCCAGGCCTTAGCACCATGAGTGGCACACAATGGGGCTCAGGCAACATTTGCTGAATAAATGCTTAGACAGACAGACAAACAGCAACCACTCGCCTTCCCAGCCAAACGAATCGTGACAGCTGTTGCTTGTACAGCCTAAGTTTCTAACCTGAATTGTTGTACGTCCACTTCTCATTACAGGCCAATGCCACGAGCTTCGTGTTGGAAGGGAGGCAAAGGAAGTAATCGTCATCATCTACGATGGTACCATCCTCTGCCAGGACCAGGGTGATGGGTGTCAGGGATCTATCAATGGCCAGTATTTCACAGGCTGAGAAGAATAGCATATTCAGCAAGTGACAAACAGCCATAAGGAAATTACATCTGTCTTAGTATTATTCTCCAGTATAGCTCAGGAACTAATCAGAATTCCTGGGAGACAACAATCAATATAATCACAACCGTAACTCTTAGCGCTGATGTAACACCTAGCACATGCCTAGTACAGTTCCAGCTACTTTTCAGGTAAAAAAACAAAAACAAAAACAAACAAACAAAAACACCCCATATGGGAGTTACTGTTATTTTTTCCTGATTTACACACAATGAACTTAAGCTCAGAGAAATCAAGGAACATATTCAAAATCACACAGTAAGTGGCCCAGTTGAGATTTTAAAAAGTTTTTTTAGGTTTTACATGTACGAATGTTTTTTTCTGAATGTACGTTGTGTGGACCACATTCATGCTTTGTGCCCAACAAGGGCCTTGGATATCCTGGAACTGAAGTTATAGAGGGCTGTAAGCCACCATGTGGGTGCTAAGAACTGAAACCAGATCCTCTGCAAGAGTAACCAGTGCTTTTAACACTAAGCCATCTATCCAGCACCCCAAACTGAGACTGAAACCCTGTGTGGCTCTGGGGAAATATGTTTCCCACAGCTATTCTGCACTCTAACACAGGAGGCATTTGAATCTACTCAAATAGGCACCCTAACAGAGCCTGGTCTGCTTACTTGTGGGCAAGTAATGCTGTCTCTTGTGCACTATTCAGTGGCCACTTAAATTCTACACATGAAATGTCAGAAGAAAAAAAAAAAAAGAAAGAAAAGTGCTTTTTTTTCTTTGTAGCTATCTTCCTTCACAGCTGTTCCAGACTAAAGGAAAATACAATAGCGGCAGAAGCTTGTCCCAGTATTGTTTCGTTTTTATTATTGCCAGGCAAGAGGCTTTCCACAATGCTGTCATCACCCAAAATAGACCAGCCAGCCTCCTATAGGCTCGGCTGCAGAGGTCACAGGCCTCCGTGCCAAGACACCCAAACAATGCGACTGCGGTGGCAGGAAACCTGAAGTACGTTCGTGTCGGGGTGAAACGCAAAGCTCGATGTGGTAGGGTCCCCAAGTCAGCAAATCAAACCTTGCTCCCGGGTCTCAGATGCTCTCAGGAAGCGCTCCTCACTCTGGCACACACTATGACTACATGCCCGGAGCTAGCTTACATGTAAGACCTGCAGAACTTCTTTGGATACATCATTTGTCGCTACAGGCTAATAACGCTTGTAAGTAATTTGGACAGACCATTTCACTTGAGCGTCCCAACAAGCCTTTGAAGCAAGGCTGGAAATACACCCACTACACTGCTGAGAAAACTAAGGGCCCAAAGACGGGGAAGCGTAAGGCATCGTCAGACTCAGAACCTGAATCAGCTCATGTTCCTTGTCTGGACTCTAAGGGGCAGCCACTGGCAGATCCTTTTAGTGGAACAGGTACGGACTGTGGACACCCGCCATCGCCCCGCCAGGTGCCCCAGGACCGCCTCTGTGAACCCGCGTGGAGAGAATACACTAGACTCCGTTTGGTCCGAAATCAGGCCCGTAAGCCTGGACCTGCACAGAACTTCCGGTCCCCTTCCTGAGCCTCTCACTGGAGACAACAAAAAGCCTGTCAATCGCTGCACCCACGTGGGCCGCTGAAGTCCCTAGGCTCCGGGTCACCTTCCCGACCCCGCCCGGTCCCCTCCACAGCCAACCTTTGCTCCTCAGCTCCTCGAGGCTGGAGGCCGCCACGCCGTACTGATCACGGCTGTGGTTGCGGCGTACCAGACATGGTTTGAGAGGCCGGACATCGTCCGGGTCCGGGGCGCTGGCTCCCCGTAACAGCTCCATCCTCAAAGTGCTACCTGGCTGACTCTGGGAAATCCCTGGCAGCTCAGAGCCGCTTTCTCGGACACCCCACCTCCCGCGGCCTGTCGGGAAATGTAGTTTTCGCCACAGCAAGTTATGCGAAGACCCAGGCACGCCGGGAGATGTAGTTCTAGTGGTGGCTAATCACATGCGTTCCAAGGTACGACGGGAGTTGTAGTTTCTGGGTTCAAAGCCGGGGGCGGGGATTCAGCTCAGGAAATGGGGTCGGGGTTTGTGGTTTCTTTTTTTCTGTTCCGGTCTTTCTCCTTACCTCTCTTACTTCCCCTACCTCTTCCCATCTTCTCCTGTTCTTTAAAACACTGTATGATGGAACACCCATGGTCTCATGTTTGGTAAGCATAGTTCTACACTACATTGCCAGCCAGCCAAGTTTTTATGTTTTTTTTTAAGAGTTGCCATTGAGCTGGGTATGGTGGCTGGTGGAGCAGGCCTTTGATCCTCAAGGCAGAGGCAGGTGGATCTTTGAGTTCCAAGGCAGCCTGGTGTGCATAATGATTCGGTTCAGCACAGCCAGAGCTGCATAGAGACCTTGTCAAGAGTGTGTGTGTGTGTGTGTATGTATCTGCATCCCAGCCTTGACGGCTGTGTAGTACCCCGGTGAAGCCAGAATCTTGACTTATGCTGCACTGAAAAATCTTGGGATGAGTTAGATTGAAGAAAGGGTTTATTAAGGAAAATAGGGTACGTGCTAGATTTAAGAGCAATGGAAGGGGTAGGAAAGTATTGGCCTGAGTGTTTTAAAAAACATGACTTTGGGCTGGAGAGATGGCTCAGAGCTTAAAAGCACTGGTTGCTCTTCCAGAGGTCCTGAGTTCAATTCCCAGCAAACATATGGTGGCTCACAACCATCAATAATGAGATCTGGTGCCCTCTTCTGGCCTGCAGGCACACATGCAAGCATAACATTGTATAAATAAGAAATAAATCTTTAAAACAAACATGACTTTTTCTTTTCTTGTTATAAAAGGCCTTACACATTCTAGGCAAATGCTTTATCACAAAGCTGTATCACCAGCCATTATCATTATTAATTTTTTATTGTTGTTATTTATTATTTTGACAGGGTCTTGCTAAGTTACCCAGACAAGCTTGAATTCATCATCTTCCTGTCTCAGCTTCCTAAGTAGCTAGACTTATAGGACTTACACCAAAGTGTCTGGCTGATGTTTTAGTGTTTTGGTGCTAGGGACCTAACTCAAAGCCTCATGCATGCTAAGCAAGCACTTCAGGACTGATTTTGTGGCTTTTGAAGTTATAGTGTTCAAAGGATATGATTTACAAGGAAATTGAAAGAGTAAGTAAAAAGTTGACATTAAGTTAAATGGCTGGCAAGATGGCTCAGTGGGTAAAGGTGTTTGTTGCCAAGCCTTACAACCTGAGTTGATCCCGAGGTCCAACATGGCAGAACAGATTTCCAAAAGTTGTCCTCAGATCTCCAAAAAACACAATGTGGCATGTGTGTGAACACATGCACACACATATGCTTGCACACACACATAAATACATGCTATAAAATTATTAATTTTTAAAAGAGCTGGTTTACTTATTTCTCTTTAAAACTTGGTTTTGTGGCTGGGTAGTGGTGTTGGACACCTTTAATCCCAGCACTTGGGAGGCAGAGGCAGGTGGATCTCTGTGAATTCAAGGCTGGTCTGGTCTTCAGGGCTAGTTCCAGGACAGCCAGGGCTACACAGAGAAACCCTGTCTTGAAAAAGCTAAGTAACTAACTAACTAACTAAATAAATTTTCTTTTGTAAATGAAGGCATTAAGATGATTTATTTGTGTGTGTGTGTTTCCAGATGTCGATGCAGGTTTGTGCAAGATGCTGTCCTGGAACTCAGAGAACAACTTCTGTTGTAATCCTCAGGTCATTTCCAACTTTTATTTGAGATAGTCTCTCACTGGAACGTTGACAGGTAGTCCAGGCTAGCTAGTGCTTCCAGGAGTCTACCTGTCTCCCACCTTCTATTTCTAGTCCCTCTCTGGGATTACAGGCAAGTGCCTCTTTTCTTTACTTCAGGTGATTCTCAACCTGTGGGTCACAGATCAGATACCCTGCATATCAGGTGTTTACAATATGATTCGATTATAGTAGCAAAATTACAGTTATTAAGTAACAAAGGACAAATTATTTTTGGCTGGGGCCACCACAGCATGAGGAACTGTATGGAAGGGTTGGAAAGCACTGCTTTGTTACTTTCGACTTCATCCTTTGGGATGTGGACTTTTCACCGAACCTGTAAGTCACTGATTGGACAGACTTGCAGACCATCGAGACCCCAGGATGCTCTTAACAAACTGGCCAAATCAGATGTTGTTGCTTTCACAGCCATGCTCTGAAACATCTCCTGGCCACATTGTTTTCTTTATCTTTGTTTGTTTGTTTGTTTGAGGAAGTAGTCCAGGCTGGCCACTTAGCTGAGGATGCTGCCCATGAACCTACTAAGTGCTGGGACCTCGGCCTTCAGGCTTACAGACGAGAAAGGAATGCTGATGAAGTCAAAGGTCACAGAAGTATGACTCATTACCTAGGTAGGCTTCAGTACCTGCTTCAACAGACACTGCTCGGAGGTGGTACTATTGTCTCCATGCGGGCAAACTTAATGGTGCTCTTTATTATTTGGGCTTTTTTGAGGTTTTGATTCTCAATTGTCAAGAAATGCAAACCAGATTTTGGAGGTATGCATGTCCCTGAACTTTCTTGGTCTTTCTATCCTACTTATATCTCTAAGATACCCCGACCTTCAGGATATTTTGAAGGAAGTCAGTTTTAAACACTGGGACATTAATTTTCCAGTTTTGCAAAAAATGCAATGCAGTCACATAAGAGAAAAAAAGTTAAAATATTTATATATTTTATGTGTATGACTATTTTGCTTCTATGTATCTCTGTGGACTGCACACCTGCCAAGGCCAGAAGAAGACAGCACATGCCCTGGAAGTGGAGTTCAGGAAGGTTCTGAGCCACCATATGGGTGCTGGGAACCAAATCCAGGCTGTCCTGCAAGATCACCCATTGCTCTTAACCGATGAGCCATGCGCTAGCCATCTCTCCTTAATTACATAAAAAAGTTGCTAAATAGCAAGTACAGGAGCACATTGTTGTAGACTAAGTTGTTGCTTTAGACACCAACAAATTGGGCTAAAAAAATCAAAAGTACACAGTAGGGGAAGCTAAGTGCTAGGACCGCTGCAGTCCCTTCCGGGTCCGAGAAATCAAGGAGCCTCACCTGAACAAGACCTTAACTTTGATTCCTAGTATGTGGGTGGGGGAGGAGACATTTTTGCCAAGATTGCATATCACCAAATTCAAAATAAACTGTTTATCTGAACTTCCCAGAAATCAAGCTTAGAAAGATAGACAGATTTCTCAAATAGGCTCATTCTGCTTGGCATGGCCATGAAGTTCCCTCTGCCTTACTTCTTACGCAAAAACCTAACCTGGAGTGACATGGCAGTGACTAACCAGTTATTTTTCTGTTGTTATATTTCCTTGGCTTTGATTTAGAAGGAAACTAACTTTGAGTGGAAAAGCCTCTTTCTTTTTTGTTCCTTTTCTGGCTATAAAATCAACCCTTTCTGTTCTGCTCACTGGAAAAACTCAACTGTATTTCATAGGATGAAGTGGTGCCTGATTACAGAATTGAAAATAAACAGAAATGGAAATTAAGAAAATTTGTCCTTTGGCAAGACAGAACGATAAGATCGCAAGTCAGAAAGCAAAGGGAAACTGAATCACAGGGCTGTTTGAAATGTTCAGACACTGTTTGGCAACACACGTCAATCATGGTTCTAATACAAGTCTGTTTTTTCTTTCCTCCAGAAAAACAAGTGTTTAAGATGAAAAGAATGGAATTGCGGGGTGTGGCTCAGGGGTATCGCACTTGCTCAGGGCCCGGCATCACAGACATATAAAATCGTGATTGCTGGTGGTGATGCTGATACAAGGTCTAACAGGGCATGCGGGTACCACCTGTAGTCCCAGAACTCCAGGAGCAGAAGCAGGAGGATCTTAGGTTCGAGCCAGCTTGAACTACATAGTAAGATCCCATCTCAAAAACCTAAAGTAACAGATCTATCAATTTGGCTGCCATGATCATGGTTCACAGAAGGCTCTTCTCTCCACAGATGCCAGAGTTCTCAGATGCTGCATCTGTGTGTCTCTTTGTTTGGGGCTTGGGGGCAAAGGTTGGGTGCTGGATCTTCTGTCTTTTTTTTTTTTTTTTTTTTTTTATAGCGGGTCTCGTGTAGTCTAGGTTGAACTCAGTATGTAGCCAAGGGTACTGAACTGATTCTACTGCCTCCACCTCCCAAGTGCTGTGACCACAGGCATGTACTGCCTTGCCAGGTATTTATGGTGTTAGAACCCTATTTTATTTTTTGATTTTTTTTAGACAGAATTTCTCTGTGTAGCCTTGGCTGTCCTAGACTCATTTTATAGACCAGGTTGGCCTCCAATTCATGGAGATCCACTTGCCTCTGCCTTCCAGAGTGCTGGGACTGCAGGCGTGAATGGTGGAGCTCGGCTTGGAACCTAATTTTTTTATGCATGCTAGGTAAGCACTTTACTGTAGAGGACTTTTAATTTAGAACATGGCTGCTCTGTCAAGAGGTCATATCCAAAGACCTCTAGATCTGTGTGGTCCAGCTGGAATACCTTTAATATGCCTTTAATCTGAGGAGACAGAGGCAAGCAGATCTCTGGGTTCAAGGCCATCCTGTTACAAAGGTCTGTACCTTTATCCCAGCACTCAGGAGGCAGAGGCATGCAGATCTCTGGGTTCTAGCCAGTTGTGTTCAGGCAGTTTGGTTAGTTAATGAGGTGAGAGGCAGTTGCAGTGGAGGTGAGTTTGTGGCAGTTCAGTTTGTGGAATTCAGAGGCAGTTTTACTGGGACAGTTCTACAGAAACAGGTTGAAGAGAGAACAAGCTAGACACAGGTGAAGACTGAATGAGCAAGAGAATGAGAAGGAGCCAGAAGATTAGAATAGATTGCTTGAGTTAGGTTGAGGCCACACAGAGCAAATTGAACCAGACGGCAAGAGCTCAGAAAGAACTAGGTATGGGTGAGCTTATTCAGCAGTAAGTCTCAGAGGCTGAAAACATTCTAGGCCTAGATTATAATGTAGAGTCTCAGAGGCTGAAAACATTCTAGGCCTAGATTATAATGTACAGAGGCTAGAAGCTTCAAGGAGTAGGCCTACATTAGCAGATGGAGGCAGCAAGCCCCGGAGACATGAAAGTTACTTTTTCACTTTACCAACTAGCCTCCAACCCCATCTAAAGCACCACCAGTTCTAATACAGATGAAGGATGGCCACTAGGAGACACAGCCTGAAAAAGCACTGCACACGTGGAACATGGGTTTCTCAAGAGGGAGTTGCCCAGTGTTGGCTTTTGAGCAATTCTGAGAAACTGTAGACACTCAACAAAGCATACTCTACTGGATGGCTAAAATTTAATTTACATCTTCATGCATGTACTAAATAAGTAGTCCCTAGATGTGCCCGTGACACTATGAGAATAGAGAGAGATTTAATTCAAGAATAAATATGGCCGTATGGTGCATACCCGTGATCTCAATACTCGGGAGGGAGGCAAGCAGTTGAGGCAGTTTATCTTGGGCTGTAAGTTTGAGGCCACTCTAGAAAACAAAAACGAACGAACAAAAAACCTCTAAACATACAAACATGTAAATAAATAAATTTATTTCTAAAAAGAAGAACCTAGTGGGGGAAGAGGAATTTAGGAGTGGATGTGATTGAACTATGGCGTTTACATCTACCTACCTACCTACCTAACCTACCTACCTACCTACCTACCTACCTACCTACCTACCTACCTACGTATGTCTGTGTTAGGGTGTCAGATCCTCTGGAACTGGAGTTGGAGACAGTTGTGAGCTGTCATGTGTGTGCTGGGAATAGAACCTGGTTCTTCTGGAAGAACAGCCAGTGCTCTTAACTGCTGAGCCATCTCTTCGGCCCCACAATATTCTATATAAAAAAAAAAAGATTTTGGACTATGGACTTTCCTGTAAACTGCAAGGTAACCAGGACACCGGGCTCAACCCTTCTGCCGGGATCCCGCCCCATCGACGGGCTCAGATCCTTCTACTTTGGTCTTGTCTAGAGAGCGAGAGCGAGTGCTCTTGGGAGAAGCGTAGGCCAGCGGCGGTCGACTAGTCAGGCCTCAGAAAGATGGCGTCCTCGGAGCAGGCAGAGCAGCCGAACCAGGTGAGGGGAGTGGGACTGCCCCGCCGCGACTGGCAGGGGTCGGGGCTGGAGCGGCGCTCGGCGCAGGGCTGGCCGCAGGGCAGCGGCCCTGAGTGCTTGAGACTGAGGACTCCCCCGACTTCGTTTTTCTCTGGGCCCCGCCCCTCTCCGGGTCCTCCCCGCCCGGCTCCTCCCCCGGTGACCCCACTCTCACCGCGATCCGGAGTTGGGGTCTCGACAGCGGCCTCAGGTCCCCGCTTGCTACCCGGTGGCCCCTCGGAGCCCGCTGGACTTCGTCGGGGAGGGTGGCGGGCCCCAGTTAGGTCCTCAGCCCACAGACATGAGGGCCCTGCTGGAGGAGAGGTGGGGAAGGCTCGTTGGTACCCGGCTGTCCCCTGAGGGGAGGGGCCCGACCGCTCCTGCGCCCCAGCCCCTCAACTCCTCAAGTACCCTACCCCTTGGTCTTCAGTCACCTTGGGGGCTTCGTTAGAGCATCGCTCCGAGGACTCCGTCCCTCTAGCGCGTTAGTAGAAAGGGGATGTACTGTAAATAAGAGACGCCACCGAGCTTTTGGCTGAGGATCCGACCCTTGCTTATCTAGGTTTTTTATTTATTTATTTTTATTTATTTATTTATTTTGGCCCAGGGATTCGCCTCCGAGTTTTTCACCTGCAAATTTAACTAGATCCAGCCTCAGTTATGGGCCAGTGAGGGCCAGTGTTGGTGCTTGGGCTTCTGGTGCAGGGAAATAGTGATGGTAAGGTCACTGTCGGGGTTAACAGTCCAAAGGTGGAGTGGGATGAGGAAAACTAAGAGACAGCTTTTTACTGCCTGCTGTCAGGCAGAGGACCTCTTATGTTTATATTGGAATTTTGCTTATTGTTGTGTTTATATGCGTTCACCACAGAGCTGGTGAAGTCAGAGGACAGCTTTGTAGGAATTGGTTCTTCTTCCACTATGTGGATCTCGGAGTTGGAACTCAGATCATCAAGCTTGGTAGCAAACACCTTTACCTGCTCAGCCATCTCTCTTTCCTTTGTAAAGTGCAGAAGTGGGTAGCAAGGTTTTGTAACATGCCCTAAATTACGGGCACCATTGAGCCTTGATTTCAGCCCACGTGGTGTGTGACTCCACTAGTTGGCTATCTTATGTTTAAATTTAATTAGGATAGACCCAGGAAGAAAACAGTTTTCACCTGGGAGTCTCATCATTCATCATTCATCTCTCATCTCCTTGGAGCACCTCTAAGAGTTTTCAGCCACTTGCCAATATTTCACTTCCTTTCTGGACAGAAGACTATCACTTTATATTCTTACTGGCTTTCTACTCGCAATAAGTCAATTAGAGGATCACACTTAAGGGAGTTGGGCACTCAGATTGACCTCTGTTAGTGGTGTAACTCAGGATGGTGTGTATGCTGTAGGACATCTGAGGTGCCTGAAAGAGGGGCCCCCGTTCTTGTGTTAGCTTACCTAGTTTGCTAAAGTGCCCCATGCCTCAGTGTCTCAATTTTTTTTCTGAACTGTTTAGGAATGGGATTGTGCTGTGTCCACAGTTTCTGATTCCACCAGGTCATGTTCCAGTTTTATGAAGGATACTAGAAGTCTTTCTAGTCACTTGGAAGCCTTGGTGTGCTTGAGGGTTCCTTTGTTTCTGGGCATCACCCTCTGTATATGTGGAAAGGGTCTAAGGTCTTTTAAGGGTTTGGCCAACACTTGTTTGGTCTCAGCTCTGCCTCTCCTTTGCCCTCCTTTCCAAAGCTGACACGGATGGCGTTGCATCAGAACATGTGGCAGCCTGAGGAAAAAGTTGAATTCTTTTTGTCATGTTCCATCATTAACAATAAGCTGCAAATATATACTTAAAATATATATGTGTATATAATATCTTCCTGCCTCAACCTCCTGAATGCTGAGTTTACAGGCATGCACCACTAAAGCATTACTTGTTTATTTACCTATTTTGAAACAGCAGTTCATGTAAACCAAATAACCTTGAGTTTCACATAGCCAACGATGACCTTGAACTTCTGATCTTCCTGTCTCTACCTAATAAGTGGTGAGACTTCATGTGCCACCAAAGTCCATTGGTGATAGAGACTGAAATAGGACCTTCTATATGCTAGGCAGGCATTGTACAAGCTGAGCTACATTCTCAGCCTCAAATTAAAAAACTTTAAATCAGGAGCTGGAGAGATGGTTCAGATGTTAAGAACACTGGCTGCTCTTCTAGAGGTCCTGAGTTTAATTCCCAGCAACCACATGGTGGCTCACAACCATCTATAATGAGATCTGGTACCCTCTTCTGCCGTATAGGTCTATATACAGACAGAACATTGTATACATAATAAATAAATATTTGAAAAAAACCCTTTTAATTAATTAATGAACTATTATTTTATTCTTTTGAGACACAGTCTTACTATGTAGCCCTTAGCTGTTCTGGAATACACTATGTAGACCAGGTTGGTCTCAAGCTCCACCTGGCCCTGCCTCCTGAGAGCTGAGATGAAAATCATTCACCACTCTGCCCAGCAATTATTATTTTTTGAACGTGTACATTTGTGTCTGTGTAGGCCAGAGGTCAAGCTGTCTCTCAGCAGGCCAGAGGTGAGTAAGGTGTATTCTTGAGTGGCTCTTTATTTTGTGTGTGTGTTCTTGCTGTGTGCACGGCTGTGCAATCTGGCCCGGTTACTTTTCAGACCTGTTTCTGAATCTGTGAAGTAGAAAAAGACTAGTGCCTGTCTCATAGGCTTGCTCTGAAGATGGAAGTGGGCTAATTTTGTAAATGTAAAAGTGCTTAGAGTACCTGACACAAAGTGTTGCACATTTTTATTCCATGTAATAAATTCTGGACTTGTACTTTTAGATGAATGGAAGTCTTTCTTTAAGCCCCATTTGTATGTGTGTATGTGTGTTGACCCCTACTCTAATGAAGTTATTCTTTTCTTTATTTTGATGTAATTTTTCTTGAAATTTGAAAAGATGCCACAAATGCCTGTGACAAGTGCCAGTGTTTATGCCAGAAGAATCCTGTCTTGAAAAAACAGAGACAGTTGTTAGAATTACCATTTTTTGCTTCATATCTCGAGGAAGGTGCATATTGAGTCCTAAGCCAGCCTGATGCTTGCCACCTAGCTTAAAGATTTGGGTTCAGTTCCTGAAACCCACATGATGGAAGAAGAGAACCAATTCCTACAAGTCCTGCAAGTTGTTCTCTGACACCTACCTGCCCCATGTAACTACTGTAATAAATGTAATAAAATAATATAAATAAATGTATGTAATAAAACCCCACAAATTTAAAAAACTTAATTCTGAGCTACTCAGGGAGAATGTTAAAAACAAACAACAAAAAAGACATAGCTAGGTGGAGTAGCATTTACCCAGAATATGCAGGCTGTGGGTTCTAGCCAGAACTCAGGGATTGAACTCTTGCTTGTCAGACTTGGCGGCTCCCTCACAGGCTTCTGAGGCTGTTGTTTATAGGATGTTTTCTATTTTGATTTTCAGATTTCGTTTTTTTTTCTTTTATGTGCGTTGGTGTTTTGCTTGCATGTGTCTGTGTGAGGGTGTCAGATCCTCTGGAACTGGAGTCACAGACAGTTGTGAGTTGCCACATGGGTGCCGGGAATTGAACCTGGCTCCTCTGGAAGAGCAGCCAGTTCTAGCCCCTTCAGATTTGTTTTCACATGTTTAGATGACTTTAAATAGTTCTTGTAAGTGTATCATCCAAGCAACATTGTGTTCTCAGGGACTTGTGTCTGGAGTCACATGGCACAGTCTTTCCTTGTTGAGCATAAGTTTGTTTGGTTAAGGTAGTGACTATCATCTGTACGTAAGGTAATTTTCTGAATGAGTGGCTTTCTTTGTAACTTTGCTAGTATTACTTTAGATTCACTATCTTACTGTATGACAAAGTCCTTTGTCCATTAAGCTTTACTGCAGAATTCTAATGAGTGTGTGGTGTGGTAACTTTACTCAGTTTTGAGCAATTGCGATGTACCTCTGTTATCACCACCAGGATCAAGAGCAAAACAGTTCTGTATCCCTTAGTGCTCTGCTCCTTCCTGCTGAGCCTCTGCTTCTGTCTTCTGTCACTATAAGTGATACAATGAGTTTTTAACCTATTCTTTTAAGGCTTTTCTTGGTCATAATAATGTTTGCGAAAATTTCCATTTTCTTTATTTGTTGCTTCTAAACAAAATCCCAAACTTTCGATTTTACTGATGAAGGCTCAGGAGCCAGATGCTGGGGTGAAAGCCTGCTAGCTCAGAGAGGCAGAGAAGCACCCCGCTGACCTTCCTCCTCAACCAGTGTCCCAGAAAGAAAAAGTTCCTTCTCCTTCTGTCTTCAAAACAAACAAAACAAAACAATACAACCCATCAAAGCCTGCAGACACATACGCAGGCTGTATACTGTACAAATAATAAATAAATAAATATTTTTTAAAAAACCGTTCCTCCTTCCTTCCTTCCTTCCTTCCTTCCTTCCTTCCTTCCTTCCTTCCTTCCTTCCTTCCTTTCTTTCTTTCTTTCTTTCTTTCTTTTCTTTCTTTTCTTTCTTTCTTTCTTCTCCTGTGTAGCTTCTGTCAACTGGTTACTTGCTCCTACTCTTGACCTATGATTGACTTTATTTAATCCTGTTTATAGAAACCTGTTTCTTGGATTAAAGATGTAGGCTAGGCCTGAACCATACCACAGGTAGAAACAGGTTTTTCCAGTATACAAGTCGCAGGGTTCACAGTGTGATCACATATCCTACAGCATTTATTTATAATTCATTACTTTTTTAAAAACTTTGTATTGATTCTTTGTGAGTTTTACATCATATACCCCAGTTCCACTTACCTTCCTGTCCCCTAATATTCACCCTCTTTCCTTGCAGCCTCCCCCCAAAAGAAATAAAAATACACAAAGCAAAACAAAGCATAAGAACATCTCATCATGGAAGCTGTAGTGTGTCATGGCATGTCCCTCAGTCTACCTCTCCGTCCACACATCTTTACTTGCAGATGTTCATTGCAGGTCTGGCTCGAGGTCTCTGTGACACCATCAGTGTTGGATCTTCATTGGGACCCCTCCCAGTTATCCTGTTGTTGCCCTGTGTTAGGGAGACTCTGCAGCTTTGGATCTGCAGGATTCAGAAGTCACATACTGCAGCAGTTCATAGATGAGGTAGACGTTGAGACAGGCCAACTCCAAGCCCGGGATCTGGGCCTGGGTGGGAGCTGAGCTGGTAGTTCACTGGCTGTCCTGCATCCACACCATTAGGGTGAGCTCTCCAGCGCTGCTCCGGCTAGGCTACTCAGTGCCACCACTGGCAGGAGGCAGGGTCAGCTTTCCTACTCTCATGCCCTCCTGGCCAGCTTATCCACACCCACACCTTAAGAGCCAGTTCTGCTATGCTGCCCAGATGAGGTGCCAGGCCCACTTTCCCAAGTGCTGCAGCTGATGGTTAGGGGCAGGTCCAGCTAACCTGCTCTCATGCCCTCGGGCACTTGACTACTTTATTTGTTTGTGTGTGTTGTGTGTGTGCACATGTGCCATGACTCATGTAGAGATCAGAAAACAGCTAGTGGGAATTGGTTTTGTCCTTCCACCACATGGGTCCTTGACATTGAATTAAAATCATCAGACTGAGAGCAAGTGCCTTACTCACTGGGACATCTGGATACCTCATTCTTAGTGGTTTCTTACTTTCTTTTTTGTGAGACAGTTTCTCTGTGTAGCCTTGGCTGTCCTGGAACTCTGTCTGTAGCCCAGGCTGGCTTGGAATTCAGAGGTTTGCTTGTCTCTGCCTCCTGTGTGCTGGGATTACAGGTGTGTGCCACCACTACCACCAGGCTGGTTTTATTTTTTTAGCTTTATTATTATTATTATTATTATTATTTTGAGACAGGGTTTCTCTGTGTAGCCTTGGCTGTCCTGGACTTGCTTTGTAGATGAGGCTGACCTGTAACTCACAGCGATCCTCCTGTCTCTGCCTCTGAGTGTTGGGATTACAGGCATGGGCCACCAGCCTGGCTTTATTTTATTTTTTGAGACTGAAGTCTCTCTAGATATTCTTGGCAGTCCTGGAGCTCACTGTATAGATTAGGCTGGCCTTGAACTCACAGAGATCCCCCTGCCTCTGTCTCCTGAGTCTGTTTGATATTTTAATTTGTGTGTGTGTGTGTGTGTGTGGGTGGGTGGGTGGGTGGGTGGGTGGGTGGGTGGGTGGGTGAGTGAGTGAAGATGCCTGTGGAGTCTGGGGCATCAAATGTCTAGGAGCTGGAGTGACAGGTGTTTGTGAGCTACTTATGTGGCTGCTGGGAACCAAATTTGGGTTCTCTGCAAGAACAGTATGTGCTCTTAACCTCTTAGTTAGTCCAGCCCCTCCACACTTGGTACTAAGGAGCTGACCATCAGAAAGTTGATCTGTACACTAGTTAGTGAGCTTTTGGAATGCAGTAGTTTTCTATTGCTCCAAAACACAGCATACATTAAATTAATTGGTTAATTAATTAATTGAGAAGGATTTGTCTATTATGTAGCTCCGGTTTGTTCTGGGACTTGCTATGTAGACCAGGCTAGCTTGGACTCCCGGAGATCCATCTGCTTCAGCCTTCAGAGTGCTAGGATTGAAGGTTTGTGTCTTTAAATGGACATCATAGTCTTATGTCTTGCCCACATCAATATAATTACATGCCTTCTGTTCTCTTTGGCATACCCTTGGCAGAAGCAAGTCACAGATTGCACCTATATTCTAGGGGAGGACACACAAAAGGGTGTACATATCAGCAGGTAGGAATTGTGGAGGTCATTGTGGGATGTGTTCCCCACAGTCCTGATTCTAGAATTTTCATGTTGAGGGTGTGTAAATATGAAGTCACATGCTCCAGCAGTTTATAGGTGAGGTAGATGTTGAGATAGGCTTTCTACTCTCATGAGTAGGTCGGGGTCATGTGTTCAGTGTGGACTTAGCTTTGTATGGGCCTCTTTAGAAGCCGTGTTTTTATATCTTTCCTTCCCCAGCAGTATCTGAGAGTTTTGGTTGTTGCACATTCACACCAGCACTTGGTGTTACCTGTCCCTTTGATTTTAACCATTCTAGTGACTGTGTGGTGGAATTGCTTCACAGCCTTTATTTACATATGTGACGACTGATGTTGAGCCTCTTAAGTAATTATGTTAAGGTTCATTTCCTGTAGGTAACCCTGTTTCAGAACCATTTGTTGATAAGCTTGCCCTTTCTCCCATAAATTAACACTACCATTGTATGCACAAAGGTTGATTTCTGGACTCTGTTTGTGTATCTATAAGCCTAATACAAATAGCATACTGTTTTGATTGCTGTAACTACTTTTCTAATTTTAAAGATTTTTTCTTTTATTAAATGTATTTTAGATTTATTTATTTTGTTTTATGTGTATGAATGTTTTGTCTGCATGTGTGTCTGTGAGCCACATGTGTACCTGGTGTGTCCTTGGAGGTCTGAAGAGGGCATCAGATCCACTAGAAATGGAGTTAAAGATGACTGAACCACCATGTGAGTGCTGAACCTGTAAGAGCAATAAGTGCTCTTAGCTGTTGGGCCACCCAGCTCTCCAGCTGCACCCCTTTCCTTTTTCTTTTTCTTTTCTCTCTCTCTCTCTCTGAGACAGAGCTCACTATGTAGCTCTCACTATGTAGCTCTGGCTTTCCTATAACTCACTATGTAGATCAGGCTGGCCTCAAACTTTTAGAGAGCTGCCTGCCTCCGCCTCCCGAATGCTGGGATTAAAGATGTGCACTGCCATGCTTAGCCAGCCCCTTACTTTTATTCATGTGTCTGTGTGTCTGTGTGCAAGTATGCAAGTGCCCATAGAAGCCAGGAGAGGGTGTTGATCCCCTGGAATTGGAGTTAGAGGTGCTTGTGAATGGCCAACTAACTGCTCAGGTCCTCAGGAGGAGCAGAAAGCTCTCTTAACCATTTGGGCCATCTCTCTAGCTCCTGCTGTAATTGCATTCATCTTGAAAGCCGCCAGTGCTGTCTGCATCTCTGCTTTGTGTGCGCTGTGGCATGCCTATATTCAATCATACATGTGTGCATGCTTACATTTGTGTATTATATGTGTGTGCCTATATTTGTACATGTAAATGTGCATGCCTATATGTATGCACATGGAGGCCAGAGAAGGGCATCTGATGTTCTGGTTTATCACCCTGTCATGCACCCTGAGCCAAGGTCTCTCACTGAACCCAGAGCTTACTGTTTTTGTTTGTTTTGTTTTAGCTTGGCTGGCTGGCTGATAAGCTCCAACGAGTCTCCTGTCTCTGCACACCCAGTTACAGGTCCATGTTTGGCTTTTACGTGGGTGTAAGGCATCCGAAGACAGGTCCTGGGGTTGTGCAGCAGGTGCTCTAGCCCCCAAACTATCTTTCAAGTCCTCAGCTAGTCTTAAAAGAATGTATTGCTGGTTTGGTGATGCAACAGACCTATGTTCTGAGTTTTGGTCCTTTGTGCCTTTATTGGATATTTATTTATTTGCTTATTTATTTATTTTGGTTTTTTTGAGACAGGGGTTTCTCTGTGTAGCCTTGGCTGTCCTAGACTCAATTGTAGTCCAGGTGGCCTTGAACTCAGAGCAGTCTGCCTGTCTCTGCCTCCTGAGTGCTGGGATTAAAGGTGTGCACCACCACACCCGGCTATTTATTTATCTTTTGATATGAAGATAGTAAAAGTTTTGCTGCCAAATTATAGTTTAGCCTTGGCTCTGGCTGTCCTGGAACTTAGAGACTGGCCTGAACTCACAGAAAATCTGCTTGCCTCCACCTCCCGAGTGCTGGGATTAAAGGCCAATGCCACCTTGTCTGGCTCCACTTTCAGTTGTAGGGATCGTCGAAGCTAGGGCTCACTGATTTGCCTCGACTCTCCGGCCAGTTTGCTCCAGGAATCTTGTGGCTACTTGCCCTAGTGCTGTGCTGGTGGAGGCACGGTCACACCTGGGTTTTCCCACAGGCTGGGGCCTGAGGTCAGGTCCTCATGCTTGTATGGCAAGTACTGGAACGATGGAGCCATCTTCTCAGACTCTAGTGGTAAATTTGATAGTTCTGGTCATGCCTGTAATCCCAGAACATAGGAGGCTGAGGCAAGAGGATTGTGTAAATCCAAGGCCAACCTGGGCTACAGAGTCTCACCCCTCCCCGTACCCCCCCCCCCAAAATACCCTTTTAAAAATTGCTACATAAAAGCTTGCTGGAGTTGTGGGAATTTAGTATAGGTCACTTTGGGATAGAACAATCATTTCATGTGACCGTCTAGTTGAGCATGTCTGCACTTCTTAGATCTGTTGGCTTTTCTCAGTGTGCTTTATAATTTTAAGTGTGTAGGTCATGGACACATTCTGTTAAATTTCTTTAAGCATGCTATATTGAGCATGCCATTGTATTTATAGGTTTTGTTTACTTTTTGGACTCGTGATCACCATGCTTCCACTCCCAAGTGTTAGGATGATAGGCACGTACCACCATGTCCAGCTTTCATTTCTTTCTAATTATAATTTTGTTGTTGTTGTTGTTTTGAGACAAAATTTCGATAGCCTTGCCTATCCTGGACTTGCTTTGTAGACCAGGCTAGTCTTGAACTCACAACTATCTACCGGCTTCTGCCTCCCCAAGTGCTGGTCATGGGCATGTGCCACTGCACCTAGCTCTCTTTCTAATTATTTAATGCTAGTGTATAAAATGAAATTATGGGTTTGTGTATTGGCCATGTATCTGTAACCCTGTTAGACCTCGTTTTCATTCCAGTAGCATTTTGTAGATTCCCTGTGGTTTTTGTTAGATGATCGTATCATCTGCGAATAAAGGCAACTTTCCCTTACCTCTTCCAGTAACTTTCTTCTTCCTCTTCCTCCTCTCTCCCAGCTGCTCTTCCTCACCACTGTGTCCAGCTCCTTTTCCTTTTTTGTTTTATTGCTAGAACTTAAGAATGATGCTCAAAGTGGTAGTGAGAGTGAACATTCCTGCCTGACCTTGACCTTGAGGGATTGCATGTAGACTTCCACGTGTAGTGTGATGGTAGGTAGCTGTGTGATTTTTGTAGGTTTCCTTTATCAAGTTGAGGAAACTTTTATTCTTTAGCTTGCTGAGTTTTTGGTTGGTTGGGTTTTGTTTTTAACTACTACTTCTTCTTCTCCTCCTCCTCCTTCTTCTTCTTTTAAAAGACATGGTCTTTCTACCTAGTCTTGGCTATCCTGGAACTTAGTCTGTAGACCAGGCTGACCTCTGGCTCCCAGAGAGTGCTGAGGTTAAAGGTGTACAGCACAGTAGCTGGCCTATTCTTTCTTTCTTTCTTTTTTTCTTTCCTTCCTTCCTTCCTTCCTTCCTTCCTTCCATCCTTCCTTCCTTCCTTCCTTTCTTTTTCTTTCTCTCCTTCCTTCCTTCCCTCCCCCCTTCCCTTTCCCCCCTCCTTCCCTCTCTCCCTCCTTCCCTCCCTTCTTCCCTCCCTCCCTCCCTCCTTCATCTCACTATGTAGGCCAGGTTGCCTAAAACTGCTCTGTAGACTGGGCTGGCCTCAAACTCCTGAGCTCACAGTGTCGTGCCCTAGCAGGACTCACAGAACCCACATGGTACCTCACAACTGTTTGGAACTCCTGTTCTAGGAGTCTGTCTTGGAACTCACTATGTAGACCAGGTTGGCCTCAAACTCACAGAGAGCCTACTGCCTCTGCCTCCGAGTGCTGGGATTAAATTAAAGGCCCTTTGAACTTTTTTCCTGTTAATTTCTGGAAACATGAAAATTACTAGTTTTTGCTACTAATTTTAAAGTTTCCTTTCTTTCTGTTATTGATGGATTGATTGTGATAGGGTCATGTAAGACAGGTATACCGTAATCCCACTATTCAAGAGGCTGAGGCAGGAGGATGGAGAGTTCAAGGCCAGCCTTAACTACAGAGGTAGACCTTGTTTCAAATAACACAGATTGAAAAAACAAAACCCAGCATGGTGGTGACACAGGCCTTTAAGCCCAGCACTTGGGAGGCAGAGGCAGGCATACATATGAATGTGAGGCCAGCCTGGTCTACTGAGTGAGTTCCGGAACAGCCTGGCCTACATAGAGAAACCATTTCTGGGAAAACAAAACAAAACAAACAAACAAACAAAACCCACCCAAACACCAAACCAAACCCCCAAACAACTGCAGCTGGAGCTGTTTTGCTCAGCAGGCTAGGTCTTCTCTGGTTTCCTGTCCAGTGGATCTAGGTTTGCATAAGACTTTGTTTTTTTCCCACTTATGCAGTTTATGTTGCTCACTCTTTTCTTTAAAAAGATATTTTTGTATGTATATGTGTGTGTGCCTGAGTGTATGTATGTATGCCATGTGTACCCAGTGCCAGCGGTGGTCAGAGGGAGGCATCTAGGTGGCTGTGAGCCACCACGTGGGTGTGCTGGGAACTCAGCTTGGGTCTTAAGTGCTCTTAACCTGTGAGCCATGTATCTAGCCCTTTTTCTTTTGTTTTGAGACAGGGTCTTGCCATGTAGACCTGGCTGGCCTTGAACTCACATTCAACCTGTCTCTGCCTTCTGAGTGCAGGGATTAAAGGCAGGTACCACTATGGTTGATCTTTTTAATTAATTAATTAATTCATTCATTCATTATTCATTTATTTTATTTTTGTTTTGTTTTTCAAGACAAGGTTTCTCTGTGTAGCCTTGGCTGCCCTGAAGCTGTCTCTGTAGATCGCGCTGGCCTCTAGCTCACGGAGATCCGCCTTCCTCTGCTTCCTGATGCTGGGGTTAAAGGTGTGCACCACCACCACTCGGCTGATCTTTTTTTTTTTTTTAATTGTATTTATTGCTTTTTAAAGAAAAAATGTTGGGACTGGAAAAATGGCTTTGCAGTTAAGAGTTAAGACTGCTATTTCAGACAACTCTAGTTCAATTCCCACATGGCAGCTCACAACTGTCTGTCACTTCACTTCCAGAGGACCTGACAAAACACCAATGCACATAAAATAAAAATAAATACATTTTAAAAAAGAAAAAACATTTTTTACACGAATGTCCTTTTATTGTGATCAAGTCCACCCTCATTCTCCATCCTAATCACCCTAATTCCCTCCCCGAGCATTTCCCTCCCAACTTGTTACTTGTTTATCTAAATAGCAATCAATCAATCAATCTCTCTCTGTCTATATCTAACCTATCTCTCTCTCTCTGTCTCTCTCTCTCTGTCTATCTAATCTCTCTCTCTCTTTCTCTCTAATCTATCAATCAGTCTAATATCTACTGAGACCAGTTAGTGGTGCCCACATGCACATGAGTGTAGGGTGTGTGGCGTAGAGGGGTTTGAAATAAACCCCTTTCCCCTAGCTGCTGCTGACTGCATATAGACTCTGAAGTGGAGTGGGACCTGTGAGCCACCCTCCTCCATTTATTGGTTTTCTGAGACTGCTCTCGTTGTGTGGTCTCGGCCCTCCTGCCTCCACCTTCTGAGGCCTGGGTTAGAGCATTTGCAACAGCAGCTGGCTGGCTCGGTCTTTCTCTTTCCCTCTTCCTCCTCCTTTCAAAGGTATCGGTTTTCTTAAGTTCTTGGTGAGACATTTAGAGTGTCACTTGGTAAGGGTCTCTTCTGTTTGTTAGGGTAAAAGGAGTTGCATTTATTGGAGCTGAGGACTGGCCTTTCCTGTAAATTTTGCAAGCCTGTGGATTTCTGATCTGTGTGTTGTTCTGTAACTTTGTGTTCTCCCTCTGCATGTGGAAGGTCTTACCGCCCCAATGTTCTGACTTTCATGGCCTCATTTTTAAAAATAATTTATTTATTTTTATATTAATCACAGGTTATGTACTTTGTATCCCAGCCGTAGCCCCCTCCCACATCCCCTCCCACTCTCCCCATCCCTCCCTCATCTCCTCCCTGCCCCCCTCCAAATCCACTGATAGGGAAGGACCTCCTCCCCTTCTATCTGACCCTAGCTTATCATGTCTCTTCAGGGCTGGCTGCAGTGTCCTCTTCTGGGATCTAGCTAGGCTGCTTCTCCCTCGGAGTGGGGGAGGGTCGAAGAGCCAGCCATTGAGTTCATGACAGAAATGGTCCCTGTTCCCCTTACTAGGGTACCCAGTTGGATACTTAGCTACCATGGTCTATATCATGGCTTCTTAAAAGTTACATTTATTTATTTTTTTAAAAATGTGTGTCTTTCTGCTTCTGGGATACCTCACTCAGGATGATCTTTTCCAGTTCCCACCATTTTCCTGCAAATTTCATGATTTCCTTGTTTTTAATTGCTGAGTAGTATTCCATTGTGTAACTGTACCACCATTTCTGAATCCATTCCTCAACTGAGAGACATCTGGGTTGTTTCCAGATTCTGGCTATTATGAATAAAGCTGCTACAAACATGGTTGAACAAATGTCCTTGTTGTATACTTGAGCATCTTTTGGATATATGCCTAGGAGTGGTATAGCTGGATATTGAGGTAGCACTATTCCTAATTGCCTGAGAAAGTGCCAGGTTGATTTACAAAGTGGTTGTACAAGTTTACATTCCCACCAGCAATGGAGGAAGGTTCCCCTTTTTCCACATCCTCTCCAGCATGTGTTGTCCCTTGAGTTTTTGTTCTTAGCCATTCTGATGGGTGTAAGGTGAAATCTCAGGGTCGTTTTGATTTGCATTTATTTCCCTGATGACTAAGGATATTGATCATTTCTTTAAGTGTTTCTCTGCCATTCCGTATTCCTCTACTGAGAATTCTCTGTTTAGCTCTGTTCCCCATTTTTTAATTGGATTGCTTGTTGTTGTTTAACTTCAACTTGAGTTCTATATATATTCTGGATATTAGCCCTCTGTCAGATATAGGGTTGGTGAAGATCCTTTCCCAATCCGTAGGCTATTGTTTTGTTCTGACAACAGTGTCCTTTGCTTTACAGAAACTTTCCAGTTTCATGAGGTCCCATTTATTGATTGTTGATCAATAGAGTCTTAGAGTCTGTGCTGTTGGTGTCTGTGTCAGATGGAAGGGGGGGCAGTCCTCCACTGTCAGAGGACAGGGGAAGGGGCATGGGAGGAGCTGAGGGAGGGAGGAAGGGTGGGACTGGGAGGGGACGGAGGTGGGGCTACAGCTGGGATACAAAGTGAATAAATTGTAATAAATAAAAATTATATTATAATAAAAATGTATTTACCTTTATGTGCATGAGTATCTTGCCTTGCATGTATGTATATCTGTGTGAGGGTATCAGATCTTGGAGTTACAGATAGTTGTGAGCTACCATGTCAGTGCTGGGGTTTGAACCTGGGTCCTCTGGAAGAGTAGTCAGTGCCCTTAACCACTGAGCTATCTCTCCAGCCTCCACACTTATTTTTTTAAAGATTTATTTATTTTTTTTATGTGTATGAGTACTCTATCTGCATGTACACCTGCACACCCAGAAGAGGGCATCAGATCCCAGTGGTTGTGAGCCACCATGTGGTTGCTGGGAATTGAATTCAGGACCTCTGGAAGAGCAGACAGTGCTCTTAACCACTGAGCCGTCTCTTCAGCTCTATTATTATTATTATTATTATTACTTTATTTGAATCTGCCAGCGTTTATGTGTAGCATGTGTGTTCAGGAGCACACAGAGGCCAGATGAGCACTGGGTCCCCGGGGACTGGAGTTACAGGTGGTTTTGGACCAGTATGTAGGTGCTGGGAGCTAAAGCCAGTTCTTTAGCAAGAGCCACAAGTGCTCTTAATCGCTGGGCCACCTTTCCAGCCTCAGCACTTCCTGAAATATCAGTACAGTGTTTGGGAGATTTTCATGCTGACAGAATCTATAAGGTGATGGCAGATGTCTGGTGTGTTCTGTGCACAACTTACCCAAAGGAAGATGGTTCAACAAGTCAGCTGCTGCCTGGCTGCTTAGGAAACCACAAATCTTCCCTCGTGGCCCCATTGAGGATGTCCAGAGTGGTCCCTAGCTCGCAGTTTCTTATTTGGTGATTTCAGGGAATGCCCCCCACCCCATGTTGAGTAGCTTTTGAGGCTCTTCTTCAGTGGGTCAGTATCCGGACGTCTTTGCAAAGCTCCCCTCTGGGTACCACCATTCGTGACGGTAGTAAGAATCTTTTTTTTTCTTTTCCGTCATGGATTTAATGGCCGAGTGCCACCTGTCACGCATGACCTGGTGGAACAGCTGGCCAGGAGCATGTGCTAGTTGTGAGAAGAGTCGGGCTGTGCTTGGCTGCTCAGGGTTTTTTCCTCCTGGCCTCTGTAGCCTCAAGACCATGCTTTTAACTCCTGGGGCAAGGCGTCAAGTTTCTTCTCAAGTGTCCAGTTTCTCAGATTTTTACCTGACATTTTGCGAGAGTTTTACCTTTTTTGTTTGTTTTGTTTTGTCTGGGACTCCATATGTGACCCCAGGCTGGCCTTGAACTCAGATCCACCTGCCTGTGCCCAGGAGTCCTGGGCTTAAAGGTGTGTGTTACAGTGCTCAACTTGTTTGAAAGTCTTAACATATGTATTTTTTTTTTTTTTTGTACTGGAGACTGATTCTAGGTCTAGGGAATGCTAGGTATACACTGTACCCTGGAGCTATTTTTCCAGCTGTTTAAAAATTATTATTAAGTTTTTACTTTTTATTATAAGACAGAGTCTCTCTTACTTTTCCCCACGCAGGCCTTGAACTTGTGATTCTCCTGCTTCAGCTCTGCTGTGATTCCCAGTAGACCTGAGGCACGCGGCCCAATTCTACTGCCTTTAGTTGACAAATTCATCCCTCCCTCCCTCCTTTGCTTCCATTTGGACTCATTTTTGAAAGACAGCTTCAGTGGGTATAGTTTGAGCTGACAGCCCACTCTCGGAATTTGACAGCCTCATTCCATTTTGTTGTAGCTTGTGTGGTTTCTGAAGTCTCCAGCCACGGCTCATTCTGAGTAATCTTGGGCAATGCTCTTTTTCTTGGATTGCTTTTAAGATTTTGTGTGTGTGTGTGCTCGCACGTGTGCCCGTGCATATGGTGGCTAGAGGAAGATGTCACTCTCCAACTTATTCCCTTAAGACAGGACCTGGGCCAGGCGGGTGGCCTCCACAGCGCTTAGGTTACAAGCGGGCGCCATGGCCAGCGTTTCTCCAGGGTCTGCACTGCGTCTGCAAGCTTGAGCCACGAGCGCTAGTGCCGCTGAGCCATCTCTCCAGCTCCCTTGGTTTCATTTTCATTCTTTAAGTTTCTTCCTGTCAGTTCTCTTCTGGGGTTTGGCAGGGCCTGGACCTGCCTCTAGAGGAAAGTATTGGGCCATGTCGTGGTGAAGCAGCTTGTAGTGGGCAGCTGGGACTTGAGCTTAGAATGGAGAATTGCTTGAGGTGGTTCGTGGCTCTTATCACTTTGATGGTGTCTGTGGAGCGTTGGAAGCTGCTGCCACCTCAGCACTGCATGCTGCTTCTGCTCTGGCAGGCAGTCAGTGCCACTGTGAGCCACCGTGCAGCCTGATACCAAAGCTCTTTAGGCTCACTGCCACTCACAAAGGACTTATTTTTATTTTATATGACACTTTTCCTCATGTGTTTTTCATGTATGTGAGTGTTTTTCCTGTGTTCATATATGTGCATTATGTTCCTGCAGTGTCAGGGAAGTCGGGGAGGGAGGTCAGAAGTGGGTATCGCATTCCTTGGAATAGGATGCGGGATAGTTGTGAGTCACCATGTAGATGCTGGGAACTGAACCACTGGCCTCCCCAAGAGCAACAAATGTTCTTAACCACTGAGCTACTTCTCCAGTTCACAGTACATATTTTTCCTTATGTACTTGAATATAGTTGAATACAACTATTTGAATGTATTTATTCTCTCTCCACCTCCTTGTTCTGCTCTATGTTTTACCCACCCCTTTCTCTGGGATCTTCATGGCCAAGGTTGTCTTTGAACTTTCTATGTATTCAAAGGCTGGCTTTGAACTCCTGGGTCCTCCTGCCTTCACTTGGAGGTGCTGGAATTACTAGCCTTCTAGCACCGTGCTCAATATGATGCTTCGTATTGTAAATGCTACCTCTACTGTTGTGAATTTTATGTTTAGGATCTGGATTTTGTGTATTTTAAAAAATAAGTTAGGGGGCTGGAGAGATGGCTCAGAGGTTAAGAACACTTGCTGTTCTTCCAAAGGTCCTGAGTTCAATTCCCAGCAACCACATGGTGGCTCACAACCATCTATAGTAAGATCTGGTGTGCAGGCAGAATGTTACTGTATGAATAATAAAAAATAAATATTAAAAAAAAGTTAGTATGAATTTATTTAGTGTGAGTATGTGTCTGGGTGTGTGGGGGTCGGAGGACTTGTGGAAGTCAGCTCTCTCGATCATGGGGATTTGAGAGATTGAACTCAGTTTGTCAGGGCTAGTTGGTACCAAGCACGTTTTCCCTCTAGCTGTCTCACTTGCCCTCTTTTGTGGGTTTTTTGCTTGTTTGTTTGAAACAGTCTTGTTATGTAGCTTAGGCTGGCCTTGAACTAAGGATCTGTCCATCTCAGCCTCTTGAATGATAGTATTACAGGAGTGTGGCAACACACTGGGCTTGGGATGGGATGGATTTTGTGGTCTTTAAAGAATGTTGGGCTTTGTTCTGAAGGCAAGGTTGTACTTCTTTCAAGTCCTGCTTTCCTCTTTCTTTCCTCCTTCTCTCCCTTCCCTCTTTTCATTCCTCCCCCCTCCCTTCCTTCCTCCCTCTCTTCCTTCTTTTCTTTCTTTTTTTATGTGCATTTGTGTGCTGGTGTCAAGGCTAGAAGAGGGTCCACTTAAATTTGTCTGGCAATTCTTTTGAAGCGGGGTGTCACCTTAAATCTATGCTGGAAGCCCCAGTGATCCTCTGTCTGCCTCTGTCCTCAGAGCTCGGGTTATCAGTGCGTATGTAGGGATGCCTGGCTTATTACTGGGGCGCTGGAGTTCCACCTCTGGTCTTTGTGATTGTACACATGCTCTTAGCCACGGAGACATCTCTCCAGCCCCTCATGTCCCACTTTTAAGCTTTGTTAGAGTAGCCTTTGATCTGGGATAACTTGACAGCTCTCACTGCCCCAAAGGTGTAGACTTTTCAGGTGTCCATGGAAAGCCCTGAGTAAGCAGGACACTGTATCTTGACAGCTTGGGATCCTAAACCTTTTGAGCAACCTGAGAATTCTCAACTCACAGCTTCCTCCTCACTTTTTTGTTTGTATTTTCGAAACAGAGTTTCTTGTGTAGCCCTGCCTGTCCTGGGCTCCTTTCTAGACCAGGCTGGCATTGAACTCACAGAGTTCCAATTGCCTTTGCCTCCCCGAGTGCTGGGGCTACAGGCATGTGCCACAGTTCCTGGCTCCCACCACTTTTTTGTAACCTTCATTGAATTTTACTAAGAGCAGGAGTGCACACAGATTTTATTATTGAACAAAGTCTCAAAAACAAAACAACAAAAACCTTTCTCCATGGAGATTTCTGGAATTTTCTTGTTTGCATAGCGTTCTTTGGAACTCTGACCTGCTATGTTTACCTGCTTCAGCCTCCCTGAAATCTGTTTTCCGACTCTTCAACACAGAGAGAGACTGCTGTGCGGTGCTGGGCATCCTCCTCTCTTGTCTGACCTGTGTTTCACGCAGAAAACCGGAGTGGTGTAAGGACACAGATCCTTCGTCCTATTCTGTATCTGCAGGAACATAGTCCTGCAAGCGTCTCACCTGCTGGGAGAATTAGCCTATCTGTTTCTACATCGCAGCAAGAAGGGGTGCAGAGGGCTGGCCTAATAGGATTAGTTTATCTTTTCCACTCTCAAGTGTGTATTGTGAAATCGTTCCCATGGCTGAGGAAACTGAGGCTTCGCTAGGGTGAGCAGCATGCCCAGTCACTCAGCTGTTAGCGCGCAAGTCCACACTCCACTGCGGCAGAGAATTTGTGGATTGGCTCTTATTCTTCCCAGTAAAGCGCAGTTTGTATAGACTGGCTCAGGACATACACAGAGCGACGCTGACGTCTGTTTATGGACTTGGAGGTTCTCCCGTTGCTCAGGTTCATGAACTCTTGCCAGGCTGGCCTTTGCTGTGCAGAGAGGTACACACTTGGCACGTTTCCCAGCAGGGGAAGGTCAGCACCTCCCCAGCAGGGGCAGGCTGCACCTTTGTCCTGTCATGGCACAGCGCTTGCCGCTCCTCCACTGTGCTCTTTTTATTAATGTTTTACTAAAACAGTGTGTGTGCTCACATGTACGCATGTGGATGTGTGCATGTAGGGGCCAGAGATTCTTCATGGGTGTCATTTCAGGAGGACATCCACCTTCTTTCCTTTTGCAACTGGGTCTCCCACTAGGTTAGGCTAGGTGTGTGGCCAGTGGGTCCTGGTAGACAGGATTGAATTCTCTGCCTCCACCTCCCCAGGACGGGCATCAAATTAATATGTAGCTGAGGCTGGCCCTTAACTCCTGATTCTCCTGCCTCCACATTCCAGGTGCTGGGAATATTACATACCTATATTACCATTCCCCCCTAACTTTTAAATCACTTATTAGTTAATGAATTAATTTTGATGCAGGGTCTTATTGTGTAGCTCTGGCTAGTCTAGAACTGGCTATGTAGATCAGGCTATCCTCAAACTCACAGAATCTGCCTACCTTTGTCTTTTGGTGCTGGGATTAAAAGTGTGGCCACGCCTGTAATCCCAGCACTCTGGGAGGCAAATGGAAGCAGATCTCTAATTTTAAGGCCAGCCTGGTCTACAGAGTGAGTTACAGAACAGTCAGGGCTACACAGAGAAACCCAGTCTTGAAAAACCAAAAAACAACTGACCAAACAAAAAAGTCTGAATTACACCCAGCATTTAAAAAAAATTTAGTTTAATTTTTTTTGTTGTTGTTTTTTTGCTTTTTTTTCAAGACAGGATTTCTCTGTGAAGCCCTGACTGTTCTGTAACTCACTCTGTAGATCAGCTGGCCTCGAAATCAGAGATCTGCTTCCATTTGTCTCCTGAGTGTGGAGTTAAAGGCATGTGCCATCACTGTCTGGCATACCCAGCTATTTTTAAATTAAAAAAATTTTTTTTTTCTGTGTGTATGTGTGCATGCATGCACACATGCATGTGTTTGTACAACTTGCTAGAGTTTATTCTCTCCCTCTATCATGTGGCGGGTCTCAGGTTTCCAGGCTTATCAGTAAGTGCCTTTACCTAAGTCATTAGGCTTTGTGGCGAGTGTCTTTATTAAGCTATCTCACTGTCCCTCAACTTGTAGTCTTTTGAAGCACTCTTACTCTTTTGCTCTTTTCCCATTCTGACTTCCCCATTCTGAGCTCTGAGGGGCTTGAATGTGGGTTTAAGAACCCCCCTTTTGAAGAAATGTATTTATTGTTTATTTTCTGTGCGTTGGTGTTGGCCTGCATTCATGTCTGTGAAGGCGCCAGATCACCTGGAACTGGAGCTACAGACAGTTGTGAGCTGCCACGTGGGCGTGAGGAATAGAACCCGGGTCCACTGGAAGGCCAGGCAGTGTTCTTAACTTCTGAGCCATCTCTCCAGCCCCAAGCCTCCTCCTTCTTATTCCTCTGCTGTAGACCTCAGTTGGTGACTCCCAACGTGTCTCTCTCTCTCTCTCTCTCTCTCTCTCTCTCTCTCATGCAAAGATGATCTTTTGAAGAGTTCTAGAGTCAAGTTGGAATTTAGTTTGTAAGGATCTTTTTTTCAGACTAGATATCACTCAGAGAGGTAGATCAAGGTGTAGGTACTCAAAACCATACTGGGCATTTTGTAAAGGCTGGACTGAGTAGTCAGAACAGCAGACTGGCTGGGCTCATCCAGCCTGGACAGGCGCTCAACCGCCCAGCTCTTTGTTCATCTTCCAAGCAGTGCCTGGAGAAAGGTCAAGTGGGAGGCTGCCCTCTCGTGTGAAGAGGTGAGAGTGGTCAGGATTCCCCAAGGGTCCAGAGGGTGTGGGGACCGAATTGTCTGTACTGCCTGTGTTGTAGCAAGAGTGTGCTTGTCTCTAAATGCCTGTGGAGCTTTGGAGTCAGAGAGACCTCCACGTGTGCCCCGATGTCTTCTTGGGAGTGATACTGCCCCACAGCTGATAAGGACAGGGCCACAGCATTAAATTAAGGGTCACATTCATATGTAGTTTCAGAGAAAGATACAGCCCTGGTTGTTGCTTACTTCCTTTGGGCTTGTATATACCAAATGGTTCCTTTGTTTTAATTGTTCAGGTAAAGGTTTTTAAGATTGGCACAGTGTGAACACCTGTAATCCCACTACTTGGCAGAGGTAAGAGCATCATGATGAGTTTGAGGTCTGCCTGGGCTACATAGTGAGACCCTGTCTCCAGAAAGAAAAGAAAAATAGTTGTTGTTGTTGTTGTTGTTGTTTCTCAGTTCTCCTGGTTGGCAAGACTTTAGATCTAATCATTGGCACCTCCTGCTAGAGGAGAAATGCTGAAGGGTAAATGTTTTAAAAACTGTAGTTGGTACTGTTGGCAACGTGTCCTCTGCCCACGTTAGCCACTGAAGAGATGACCTAGCTGTTGTGTTTTGCAGTGTTGGGTTTTAAATTTAGGGCCTTGTGGATGCTAGACTGGTACACATCCCAGCCTTACACTGATTTAAGGGAAATTTCTTGATGATTCATGATGATTAGTTGTATCTCAAGAAGAAAATTTTGGGTTAAAAATGAGACTTCTTAAATGCTAAGGCTGTTTGTGTTCATTTTAAACATTTAGTAATGTCTGTATTCAGGCGTGTGCATGTGTTTGAGCTCACGCTCATGTTTGTGTGGAGGTTAGAGGACAACTTGTGGGAGTTGGTTTTCCCCATTGTGTGGGTTCTGGGGGCTGAGCCCAGGCCCTCAAGCTCGCTGTCTCGGACCCTTACCCGCTGAACCATCTCACTGATGTTTGTTTTGTCTGGTCAGATAGGCTACATTATTACTCATGAGGTAGCATTAAATTAAGGGTGCTGCTTAATAAAATACGATTGAAACAAAATTTGATTATTGAGTTTAGACATGTGCAGATCCCGATCCCACTGCTGAGGCTGTGGGGGAGTTATGGGACCTCTTTTGCTTTTTTTTTTCCTCAGCAATAATTCTGTACACCTAGTGTGAGAACTAAGTGAAGAAAGCTAAATGACTGTTAGCATGCAGAGTTAGTGTCTGCCAGCTGTACTGAATGCAGCCTTCCGGGGCTGGAGAGACGGCTCAGCGGTTAAGAGCACTGGTGGTCTTCCAGAGGACCTGGGTTTGATTCCCAGCACCCACCTGACAGCTCACAACTATCTGTAACAGTTCCAGGGAATCTGACACCCTCACACAGACATACATGCAAGCAAAAACACTAATGCACGTAAAATAAAAATAATAATTTGTTAGTGAAGGAAGCCTTCAGGAAGATGATGAATTTGAGTAGCTAACTACTGTGGTTTAGTGAGGTACAGTATCGGATTTGTCTGTTTGCTGAGGACTGACCTCAGGGCCTAATTCTCACCCGTGATTTCGCTGCCGTCTCTTTGCCCTTCTCTCCCGGCTCCCTCCTCTCACTGTCCCTTCTCTTCCCTGCCTGTTGTCCTGACTCCTTTTCTTCTTTTCTTCTCTCCCTCTCTCCTTTTTCTTTTTTGAGACAGGGCTCATGCTGTAATCCGGGTTGGCCTCTAACTCGTAAGCTCCCACTTTAGCCTCTTGGGTGCTAGAATTAAAAACTTTGGCAGCACATTCATTTTCTTTAGTTAAAAAAAAAGTTTAAGTCAGGAGTTGTGATGCACACCTTTAATCCCATGCAAGGCAGGTGGATATCTGAGTTCAAGGCCAGTCTGGTCTACAGAGCTAGGTCCAGGATAGCCAGGGCTACGCAGAGAAACTGTCTCAAAAAATGTTTAACATTTGTATTTATTTGTATATGAATGTCTGTGCTCTACCTGTATCCATAGTGCCCTCAGAGGCCAGAGGAGGGCATTGGCTCCCCCTGGAACTGGAGTTATAGGTGATTGTGAGCTGCCATTTGGATGCTGGGAACTGAACCTGGGTCTTCTGTAAGAACAGCCAGTGTTCTTAACTGCTGAGCCATCTCTCCAGCCCCTCAGCTGCTTTTCTTGGTGAAGAGAAATTCAGTGCCTCATGAGTGTAGTGGAGAGACCTGACCTAATCAAGCTTGCCTTAGAAGGAGTGCATCCTGCAGGCAGTGCCTTAGCTGGCTCTGACAGATGCTGAAGTGTCTGGGAGGAGAGGGAATTACAGCCTATGCAAAGCCCATTGACAAAGAACGCAGAGGGCAGCGTGTCTGTTGTGTACAGACAGAGCTTGGGAGCTCAGCAACCATGAGACCGGAGATGTGGTTAGAATGCCGAGAGGCTTCCGGCACGGCACTGAGGAGCTGTTTCTTGTCTTCTGAGAACAGTAAGAAGCTATTGATGATGTTGCTTATGGGGGTGGATGAGTAAGTAAGGGAGGTGATTGAGTTTTCCTCTGTAAATGATTTGCTTTTTGTGTTGTGGAAAGTGACTGGAAGAGAGCCAGCTTGAATCCAGGTAAGCTGACTAGAAAGCATTTGCAGTGGTCCAGGTTCTGGAAGCTTGGACCAAAGTGATGGCAGCAGAGATAAATAGAAGTAGAGGGTTGACTCCTTGGCTACTTAGAAGAGGAGATTGGCAGGGGGAGATAATGGTACCTTTGGGGAGGAGAGGGAGCTCTTGAAGAAGGCCTTCCAGCAACACTGGAAGAGGGCGTCCATAGAGGAGTCAGGGGAGTCTGTGCTAAGACTGGAAAGTCTAAGGGGGGGCAGGATCTGGCCCAGAGATCTAAGTGTGTGAGCAAGCAATGCCTGAAGCCTGGGAAGGTGGCAGGGGGAGAGAGTCCGCAGATATGAGGACTGACCTCTGGTTATTGTTTCAAGCTGCCTGGCTTTCTGGCCATGGGATGGTAGAGCTCTTAGGCTAGGACTCTGGAAGGAGAGGAGCCTTGGCACTGTGGGTGCCTTTTGTGTGGTGGCAGGCAGTTGTGAGGTAAAGCAGTCTTTAGGAACCTTCTCTAGACTCTCTTCTCTCCCAGCTTCTGCCCTTTCCATAGGAGGCTGGTACAGGCCATCTGAACATGCTGGGAGGGGAATGGAGGCTGGTTCCTGGGACACATACATTACCTGCACTTGTCTGGATTTTATCTGTAGAAAATTGACAATTGACTCTAACACCAGTAACACAGCCCATCCAGGCAGGCTGCTTGTCTTATGCTTCTGGAGATTTGTGTCTTGCTTTAGTCCCATGTCCATGCTCTTAATATTGGGTTGAAGTTGTGACAGAAAGGCTGCGGCCCGGAAGGAAATAGATGGGAGGCTGGCCGTCTGGCCACAGTGCTGTTTGTGCGCTCTTAGGTTGGTCTGCTTATCTCTCAGCCTGTCACTAGATTATTTACATGGAGGACTCAACCGTGGAGTAGGGTTCTTTTGTGATGGGCAGTTCTTAGCTAGCAGGTTGAGGCAAGAGAATCAGGAGTTTAAGATTACATCTGGTTACATAGTTTGAGGTCAGCTTGGGCTTCTTGGAGACCCTGTTGCAGAAGCAAAACAACCCAAAGAGAGCGACGCTTGGCTTTCTTTTTGTCCCACAGCTTTAGTCCCAACACTCGGGGAGGCAGAGGCAGGTGGATCTCTGTGAGTTCAAGGCCAGCCTGATCTACAAAGCAAGGCCAGGACAGCCAGGGCTACACAGAGAAACCCTGTCTCAAAAAGTATGGGCAGCTGCTGCCCCCCTGTGGCCGCTTTTGATTCTACATTTTCACTCTGCTCTGTAGTTCACTTCCTCTGGGAAGGTGACACAAAGAAATGGAGTAGATACCTTAGGCCTTTCTCGGGTCTTTTCTGTGAGGGCCCCTATCCCTCCTGTTTATTTCTGATCCTTGGTCCTCCTGAGCAAAAGCAAGCCCTGTTTTTGAGGGGCCATGACAGCGAACCCAGAAACAGTCTGCAAATTCAGCCTTGTGCCTGCTTCTTACTGGAGTCTGTGGAGGACAGCAGAGACCTGGGTGCACTGCCTGTTTTTCTGATGTCCATTGGGTGGCACTGTGATCTTATTTTTGTTTCTGTTTTTCTTTGCAGCCGAGCACTTCTCCAGGAAGTGAAAATGTGGTGCCCCGAGAGCCACTGGTAAGTATGAAAGGTACACAGGGTTCTTTTCCAGCAATTGGAACCCTGTGTGAATGTGAAGGTGCCCCAGCAGGGTGTTAGTAGGTGTTACCTGGAGATGCCTTGCCCTGACTTCTGACCTCTGATTTCTGTTTTAGCAGAAGGTATTAGCAAGACTTCTTGGTCCTTTCTGGAACCGAGAGCACACACTGTGGCAGCCATGCAGCATATTGCTTGCTACTAATGGTAGAATTGGGTGACACCAAGGTCCCTCCTTGTCAGCTTCCAGTTATCAGAAATGTGAATAGCCACTCTTTGCTTCCAGTGAAGCACCTTTAAGGAGCAGGAGAGAGGAGGGGTTCTGGTGTTGCCTGGTATGTGATTCAGTCTGTGGTAGGCAGCACCCATAGAATCGTAGACTCTGATAGAAAAGAGGCCTGCTGAGGGCTAAAGAGCCTTTTCTTTTTTGAAGCAAGGAGAGTCACAGGCTACAGCCCGGTGTATCCTTGAACTCACTACGCAGCCTAGGCTGGCTTCATGCTCACAGCAGTTCTCTTGCCTCAGCTTCATACGTGCTGGGATTAGAAGACAGACGCCACCATATCCACTTAAGTAGTTCTCTCTGCAGAGTGTTTTTGCTTTGGTGGTGAGCCGGAGTGCCTGCCCGCCTACCCTGTTTTCATTGTTTGGCATTTCAGGACTGGTTGTAAATCCTGTGGGCTGGGTAGTAAGACCGGTTCTGTCCAAACCAGATCAGTTTTAGGTTCACACTAGCACTCAGTTTAACGTTGCCAAGCGTTTCCTCTCTTAGAGTGGTGATAGCTCATGAGCACAGGGGTGCCATGCCCAGGCTTTGATTCGGCAGCCCGCGTAGTCTCTCCTGCTTTCTTCACTCTTCTCTTGGCTGAGTTGGAGGGAATGATGTGAAGTCCTTGGCTGGTATGAACAGGGCCAGGTTCTAGCATGTTCTGAGGCTTTCTAGGCAGAGGGTAAGATAGATCTGGATGAGCTGCAGACAGGCCCAGAGGAAACAAGCACCTCTGAGACTTTTCCAGGGAAATGGTGGTGTTACTCATATCACCATTTGTCAGTTTGTCACTGGCTGTGGTTCACATCCCAGCACTTCTGCAGAACCTCTTTTCACGCTCTTGCTATTTCCTGGTTCTTCTTAGGACACTTTGCTCTGCCAGGCTTGTGTGTGTGCTCTGTGGTCTGCCTCCATGCCTTCCAGACTGAAGTTGTGATTTGCACTGAGGTCCTTTTCTATCCCTTACTGCTGGGGGCTCTTTTGAAACTTCCTGATTTGGCTTTCCATCCTTAACGTGAGGCCAGGATGTCTTTTGGGAGCACGACTGGCAAAGCTCTTTGGAAGCCCAGAGTGTCTTCTGCCGGCTAACCCATGGGTGTGGGGAGCCCTGCAGGCCTGTGCTATAGGGTTCTCAATGTGGCTCCTTCCGCTGCACTGTGCATCTGTGTGTTGGCTGGTTATGTTATTTCTTTCTTTTCTGGGAGCCCCTGAGCAGTCTTCAAACCCTGGTAGCCTGCGATTGTCCAGAGTTCAGACTCATTCTCTCCAGGCCAACTCTACAATTACCTTATATTTAATTAATATTTTTTCTCCTCTTTACGTACTTACTGCATAATTGCTCAGAGGAAAGAAAACACATAGCAGCAATTTATATATATATAAAAAAAACAATAATTAAAAAAAAACCCGAAATAAACTCCCATCTCATTTGGGCTGATCCTGTGAGTTGGGTAATTAGGGCCCTATTAAAAGGTAGACCCTTTATCCTTCCCCCTCCTTTTTTATTAATTTTTTTATATTAAACTCCCACAGTCTCTCAGTCATGCCCTTATTGCTTTTGGCCAGCCATTTGCAGCAGCCTGATTAAATGAGGGCACCAGCCGAGTTGTATGGTCTTGTGTGAACAACTCCTTTCTTTTGGGAGTGGCGGCAGGCGGGTGGTGGGCAGAGGAGCCCTCAGAGGGCTAGCTTGTGGGGCAGGCCAGGGGCACAGGTTGAGTAGCAAGAGAGCTTTTGGCCGTTGTGGACTGGTGCCTGGTTAGATGACCGTTCCAGGATGCTGGAAAAGCAATAGGTAGCAGCTCAGGCATACAGCTCAGGGCACAGGGTGTGGTTTGGAAGCACTCAGTGCTCAGCTCCTTCATCTGGGAGGGAGGCTGCTGCGGCCTAGTGTGCTGGCTGCTTCCTGCGAGCTTAACTGCTGTGCTGGAGAATAGACAATTGCAAAATCAGACAAGCCTTGTTTTTAAGTAATTCGGGTACTTTATTTGGGGAAGAAAAGGCATTTGTATACATGAAACAATTAGCAAAAAGAGAACACTATGTAATTTTAGGAAGCAGCACAAAGTTGTGTATAATTTGTTGCAGAATTGCCTGGCTGTAAGTTGAAGAGGGCTCCTCATTCAGAGAAGGAGGGGGTTGTTAGCTGGGAACTTAGGGATAATTTCTGAGCTTTCTGAAGCTAGGTCTTGAACATGATGGTAAAGTTATACTTATTTTTAACTCACTGTATTTTTTTTTTCTTTCTTTTTTTTCAATTTCAAAATGGGGTCTTACTATGTAGCTCTGGCTGTCCTGGGAGTCACTATGTAGACCGACTGGCCTGGGATTCAGAGATCCACCTGCCTCTGCCTTCCTAGTTTGGGAAAAAAGGTGTGTACCCTTGCATCCTGCTTGATCATGAATTTTGTGCAAAATTCTTAGTGGCTGCTCCCTGGGCTCCACACTGGCTTGACTGAGCACAAAATGCTCAAGGCAGGTTACTTTGTTTTGTTTGAACTAGATGATCATCAGGATGGAGTTGTGGCTTAGTTGGGAGAATGTTTGCGTGACAAACATGAAGCCATAGGTTCCATGCTCAGTACTACATAAAGCAGGAGAGGTGGTATCTGCCTATAATTGCAGTACTTGGGAGAAGTGAAGGTCAGGGTCCGCCTTAGCTACATAATAAGTTTGAAGCTAGCCTGGGCTAAGCAAGACTTTGTTTCAAAAATAAAGCAAACTAAAAATAAAACAAAACATCACCACCAAGAAAAAAAACCTAGATGATCATTTTAAAAATGGATTTTTAATTTTGTGTGTGTGTGTGTGCATGTGTGTGTGTGTGAGAGAGAGAGACAGAGAGAGAGAGAATGTGGGTACACACATGCCTAGGCACTCCATGTGCTCTATACAGATAGAGGTCAGCTTTGCGGAGTTGGTGCTCTCCTCCTACTGTGGGCTGTGGGGATTAAACTCAGGTTGTCAATCTTGTGTGACAAATACCATTTATTACTTGGTGAGCTGTCTTACCAAACCCTAGGTGATCATTTTGAAGTAATTTTTCTCCTTATTAAAAACATGAAGGGCTTATTAAAAGCTACAGTTCAGAGCCAGGCATGGTAGTACACACCTTTACTCCCAGCACAGGGAAGGAAGAGGCAGAGGCAGGTGGATCTCTCGGTTCCAGGACAGCTAGAGTTGGTTTTCTTTTTCCACTGTGAGTTCTTCGCATCATGAGTGCATGGAAAGCACTCTTACCTACTGAGCTGCCTCCCTGGTACTAAGGGAAGGGGTTTTGACAGCCCTCCAGAGGGCTGGGCTCTGTCTTGTCTCAGATCTGTTGAAAACAGCTTGTGGCTCTCCTGCAGAACTAGGACTCTGGCTATGCATGTATGCCTCTCCTGGGGCTCATACAGAACCTGCATCTGGTTCCCTCTACTTTCCTGGGACATCAAATAAAAGTTTTTAAGAACAAAGGCAGCTGGGCATATGGTGCACAATTGTAATCTTAGCACTCAAGAAGCTGAAGCAGGAGGATTATGAGTTCAAGGCCAACCTTAGAACTATGTGGTATGAGCCTGTGCACAGAAAACTCAGTGGTGGAGCACTTACCTAGCGTATGTGAAGCCCTGGTTTCCAACACAAAGTCAAAGAGTACATGGGACAGCTTGGTTCTTGTCTTGCTTGGATGCTGAAACTGGGCTTAGGTAATCTGAGAATTCCCTTTAGTCATCTGATTTCTGGTTATTTGAAGTAAGTAATAAATAAGGTTTAGTTTGCATATCTGCTCATTTGTCTTCGCTCTGTTTCTCAATATTCAGCAACACTATTGCTCACCTACTTTACACAGGCCCTGTGTATTTGGTTCAACTAGAATTTCAGCTTCTTGTTCTTGGACACCAAATTCTCTCTAATGGGGTGAGTCTTCTGCTGTTTTTGCTGCCTCTGGTTTGTAGGTATAAGTTTTTTTTTCCATTTATTATTTGATTGCTTATTTGTTCTGATACAAATGTTTTGATACAGTGTCTTGATTGTGTGGCTCAGGCTTCCTTATATGACCTGCCTCTGCCTCCTAAGTGCTGATCATAGGTGTGTGCTACCCACCCTGCTATTCTTCCTTTCAGTCTTTGCTCCCTGCATCCTTCCTCCAAAATAATCCAAAGAGGATGGTAATTTCTACCTTGTCAACTTTTCTAGAGTAAAGTCTTTTCTTTGTGAGACAGTCTCACTGTATACCATACCTGGCTGAAATATGCTATATAGAATAGGTTGGCCTTGCTGGACATGGTGGTCACGCCTTTCATTCCAGCACTCAGGGAGGCAGAGACAAGTGGATTTCTGTGAGTTTGAGGCCAGCCTAGTGTATAAAGTGAGTGCAGGACAGCCAAGACTACACAGAGAAACTCTGTCTTGGAAAAAAACAAAGCAAACCAAACAGAATAGGCTGGCCTTGAGCTTTTGGTGGTTCTCTCCTTTTTGTCTCCCTAGGGTTGGAATTGCAGGTGTTCACCATCATGCCCAGCTTAGATTATTATAATCTTAAATTTACAGTGTGTGTGTGTGTGTGTGTGTTTAGTGGTAGTCCAAGTCCTAGTATGCCACAACACTTGTGTAGAGGTCAGAGGACAAATTCTGGGAATTGGTTTTCTTCTTTTTCATACGTGTTGTGGGGATTGAACACAGGTTGTCAGGACTGTTAGGAGGGACTTTGACCTGTTGAGCCATCTCAATATACTGAACTCTTACAAAGATGCCATACCACTGCGGATCTGGTGGTTTCAGTACAAAAGTACTCTTTGTAGCGTTTGGCTTTTGCTCTTGAGATCAAGGTGGAACCTTGTCATCTTGTAGAGTCCCCCAGCATCTTTGAGTTTAGTCCTTTTAAGGAAGCTCACACCCAGGATTCCTGAGAGTCTCACACACACACACACACACACACACACACATACACACACACACACACACACACACACACACACACACACACACACACACACACTCTCGACTGGCCTGCTGGAACTCACTATGTAAACCAGATTTGCCTGCCTCTGCCTATTGGGCATGTGTTACACAGCTTAGCTCAGCTTTTCTCCCTGATCTTCAAAGTGTATGGATGTTTTGCCTTCCTTGTGTGTATATATGCATACCATATATACACAGGTGCCTGAGGGGACCAGAAGAGGGTACTAGATCCCCTGGAACTGGAGTTACAGACAGTTGTGATCTGCCATGTGGGTGCTGGGAACTGAATCCATATCTTCTGCAAGAACAGCAAGTGCTCTTAACCACCAGGTTTTCTTTCCAGCTCCTTCTTAATTCACCAGAGGCTGGTTATCAAAGGTTCATTAATATCTTGACAAATCCAGAATGCCAGCCAGTACTATGAGCTTCTCTTTTAGGAGTGGTTATGGCTAGCTGCCTGTCTCTTAAAATCTCTAGGTGTACTCCTGACAGTCTTCCCCAGGGTTGTGTGTTTTGTAACTTTTGTGGTTAGAATACCTTGCTTTTTAGTTGGCAGGAGCCTTGTAGATAGGTGGTCCTCATTTTTTCCCCATCAGAACATTTTTGAAGGATGACATTCACATGCTCAATACATTTCTTTGTGTATACTCTTGTATGCAGGTTTGTACATGCATGTATATAATAGCATAACAAATGTAGATAGAGTATAAAATTCAAAGTATCTGTGGGAAAATTCAGCGGGGATGGAGGAATTAGGGTGATTTCACTCAATAGTCTCAGTTGGTCTGGAACTCAGTATGTATCCCAGGTTGGGCCTTGAACTCATGATACTTCTCCTGCTTCAGTTCCCAAGTGCTGGAATTACAAGTATATACCTCCATACCTGGCTCCGTAAACTTGTTTTTGATAGATTCACAAAAGCGTTTTACACACATGAGTAACGAAATTAGAAATGTGGTAATTTCAGGAAGTTGACGTTTTTTCCCCAGAAGATCGTAAATGCAGCAAAGTAGTTTTAAGTACTGCTGGCTTGTCACTTCTGCCATTTTCTTGCTCAGGGCCTCTGTTGGGACAGATAGTGCAAAATCCATCAATTTATTTTTTTGTAGGAGACAGAATTATATTGCCCAAGCTGACCTTGTTTTCATGATCCTTCTGCCTCAGCCTTCTGGCTAGCTGAACTGTTACTGGTGTTATTTGCTTGCTGAGAAGCTTTGGGAACAAAGCCACGTGTAGCTGGGGCTCATGGTGCCTCTTGGTGATGAGGCTGTTTCCTGTGACTGGAGCCAGGCTAGGAAGACATGTTGGCTTTCCTCCTTCCCCACACCCCTTTCCTAGTGAGAAAGTCGTTCCTGATGTTACCAGCAGTGTTCACAGAGACCCACTCCTGGCTGAGAAGGAGCCTGCGCCCCCCTCTCTTCCTGACAGATCTGAGAGGAAAACTGGTTATCTCTGAAGGCTGAAATGGATGAACTGGAAAAAAGCCTCATTCCATTTCTGGGCGGTTCTAATCTCTAGGCCACTTAGTGATTTTGAAATTACTGCCTCTTCCTACTCCATCCTTCCTGTTACAGTCTGAGCAGCTTTATGGAAAGGGCTAGGCGGTGTCCTTTAGTTGTCTCCTCTTTCAGGTAGATGAGGAGGTGGTTTTTTTTTTTTTCAGTTTGGAGGTATTCTTTTACAAATAATTATTAGATGAATCGAAACTCTTAGGGGTAATAATTAGAGAAATGGCATCGAGACAGTTTTCACCTTTGTTTATGCTTTAGCTTCCTGGCTTTTCATGGTTATACTTTGTGTTTTCTGCGGCTCTGGTGAGGAGAGGCCCTGCCCTGTAGCTCACTGAGCAGTGCTCTTATTTTGGAGTTGTAGGATCCAAGGCTGGAGCGGTTGTACACCTCTTTTTTCTGAACACACTGATTGAGGGAGGTCTGTCTTTAATCTAGTTGCACCGTCATTCTTCTGTGAAGGAAGCCTTGTGGCCCCCTTGCCCCAGCAGGTGCAGGCTGAGTTTCTTAGCTGCCCCAGCAGCTGTTGCTGAAGGTGGGATCCACACCTCTTCCTGGGACAGAGGGACGTTCCACAAATGCTATTCCATTGTTTAAAATTGATCATTATCTTACTTGAAAAATTGTTCACATTTAAATATCCTTTAGTGCGGCCTACAGGGTGGGTATTCCTGTGCAAACACGGAGCCCCGTGGCCCTCTGAACACGCTGTTCTTAGGGCAGCCGTGTGCCCCACATTTCCAGGGTAATTTCCATTTTAAATGTTTGAGCCCATTGTCAAACTACACAGACTGATTGGGCTTGAAAAATATGTCCCATAGTTAATCCCCTGTGCGCGGTGCAGAGCTGCAGGAAGATAAAGTGGTGCTTGGGAGAAGGACGTATCTGCCGCCCTGCCCTCCTCCCTCCCAGCTCTCCTTTCTTTTATGGTTTGTAGTTATAACCAAGATTTATGCTTGTTGCTCCACAAATCTTCTCTCTGCCATTATGAGTTTGTCCGAGCAGCCTCGAGATGGGCTGACACTGAGTGATTCTGGAGGTAAATCTATCTAGGGGCACCCCTTGACAGTCGGAGGCAGAGAGGCGCTAACACATGGCCCCCAGTGGAGTGTGCGTGAGGATGGATTGCCCTGTCGAGAAGATGCTTGCACTGCCACCTTTGTGACCTCTTGCATGGAAGCCACCCGGGCTGCAGCTCCTGTCTGTGGAGTCGTGGGTGGTGTTCAGGTTGCTGATTGTCCCTTTTACCCAGAGGTCTTTCCGGAGGTCTGTCACTGTTGGTGTCAGCTGTGACTCAGCCAGGCCAACAGTGAGGGATCTTAACATTAGGGCCTCTTTTTCTAGCCTTGTGGTAGCCAGGAGCCGGTTGTCAACAGAATCCACCTCCCAAGTTGAGTGTTTGCATAAATGTTTTCCTCCCCCATACATCACTGGAAATGGATTTTGGAGATGAGGAATAATATTTACTTAACAATCCTTTCCCTTTTCCTGTATTTTTCTTTTTTCTTTTTTTTTTTTTTTTTAAGATTTATTTATTTATTATTTATATAGCATTCTTCCTGCATGTACCAGAAGAGGGCACTAGATCTCATTATAGATGGCTGTGAGCCACCATGTGGTTGCTGGGAATTGAACTCAGGACCTTTGGAAGAACAGACAGTGCTCTTAACCACTGAGCCATCTCCCCAGCCCCCCTGTATTTTTCTTTTGTTACAGCTTTTCGGCTTAAATTTATGTCCATTCTTATAGTCCAGGCTGGCCTTGAACTTGTGATCTTCCTGCCTCAGTTTCCCATCATGCCTGGCTTTTACATGTATACTAAAGAAAATTATTGCCTTACATTTATTTGTTTGTTTGTTTATTGGTGTGCATGTGTGCATTCCATGGCATACATGTGGAGATCAGACTCAGGTCTTTCATGCTTGGTGGTAAGTACCTTTAACTGCTGAGCCTTTTTACTGGCCCTGTGTGGTGTTTTTGAGAGCTGTTTCAGATCTCTTGTGAAAAAAAGTAGGGTATCCCTAAGCATGTATTTCTTTAGAAGTGTCAAGAGCTTCTTTTGACAGCCTATGACTCAGCAGTTCTCAACCTGTGGATTATGACCCTCTCGGGGGTCGCCTCAGACCATCAGAAAATATAGGTATTTACTTTATGATTTATAACAGTAGCAAAATCACAGTTATGAAGGAGCAACAGAAATAATATGATGGTTAGGGCTACCACAGTGCGAAGAACTGTGTTAAAGGGCTGCAGCCTCAGGAGAGGCGATGCTATGACTGACCAGGTTGCCTTTCCTGCCTCTTGAGCCTCCTCACGCGGCCAGGATTCTTAGGAGACAGCCTGGCAGTCATTCCCATGCTGGTCCTGACAGAGCATTAGTCTGCCAGTTCCTAAACCTATGTTCTTAGACAAAGTGTGCTTGTTGTTGAGCAACCTTGCTTCATTAACTATGATATAAATAGGTGAGGTACATGAAGAGAGGATTCTATAAGAATATAGTGTTCTGTAGAGATTAACGTGAAAAGAATTTTCTATTAAAAATTAAGTTACATGTGTGGTGAATGTGAACTGCTATCAGATTCAGCATGAGATGATAAACATTGGGGCAAAGTCATAAAAATCAGAAGAAGACACACTGCAGTTGCTTTTGTATTGTCTGTAGGCTCTTGCTTTTGCTTTAGAAATGCAGAAGGTGTGTTGTGGGTGAGGTTTATTCAGGAGAAAGATGTCTGGGAACTCAAGTCTGTGGGCCCACACTCAAAGGAAAGGTCTTGGCTTCACATCAAAAGATTAGTGAATGAGTGTACATTTATAGGTTTTCAGTTAGTATAAAATGTTGAAGGTATGTAGAGCAGGCTCCATTTTTAATGATTCTTCAATTTAACTGAAAAAATTTATTAACTGAGCAATTATTAGCTCTGGTCTCAGAGGCTAGGAGGGTAGCTGTGCAGCCTCAGTGTTTGTTTCTTTCTTTCTGTCAGGCTCAGCTCTCACTGCCCTGCGATGACTACCCTCCTTGTTTTATAGGGAGGGAACTGAAGCCTAGGGCAGTCAGGCCTTCACAGCTAGCGTGGAGTGGGCTGAGAATCAAAGTCTCAGACCCATCCCACTGAACTTGAGTGGATGGGAAATGCAGAGCTGGGTACTGTGTTGAACTCACCTTCCCTGGCACTGTTGTGGAGATGCTGCACAGACGGGCTGTGGCTGTGGCAGGGGCTGCCTGCTACTCTGTGCTTGCTCTGAGGAGCTGTTGCCTTACTGTGTTCTCCCTGGTTGGAGTCTTTTGTGTGCATCTTCACTGTTGAAAAGGCACCTATTAATTTATCACAGGTGATGTGCGCCTCCTCAGGCTCGGAGGAGGCGTCTGCACCCATGTACCTCACTAATGACAGGTTGTGAGATCGAGGGAGATAATAGAATCTTTTCATCTGGTGTCTCTGTGCAAGCTGCTACATCTCAGGTAGCTTCTAGGGGGCAGCAGCTGCCTGTTATTTCATCTCCTGCTGGCAGAGTGAAGGTTGGCAAGTGAGCAGTCTGCTTTCTGAGCTCTTAAAGCAGCGCTGTGCGTGTCCTCCGGGAGTCACCGGAATCCACCTAAGTAAAGGAAGCTCAATATCCAGGATCCTCTGTTTCCCCTTCCTCTGCCCCTCAGGTAAATTCTTTATCTGTATTCCCATCAGCATCCACACATTCTTCGCTGTCAGTTATGGCAGCAGCCTTCACCTGCTTTGTAGATAAGAGAATGGAGATGCCTTTAAGGGAGTGTAGTCTTTTTGTCAGCTCCTTCTTGCTGCCAACTGCTAGCTATCGATAACCACTCTAACAGTGCTGTGAGGTTTGGAAATGGCCCCAGGAGCCCTGTCTTACTCTGGTGAGCACGCACTGCCCTGTGTGCTTGATTACCTGTTTCCCTTGCAATCCTGGCAGGTGTCAGAGGCTTCTCAGCAATTCCAAACTGCTTGTGTTAGAAGTACATTGAGGGAACTTTGGGGTCTAAGACTGATTACTGGGCATGCTGGGCTTTGTTGGAACCCTTCCCAGAAGCACCCCCTTCCACCCCGGCCATGACCTTAAGTCCTGTAAAGGAGAAGTATGGAGCTAGGTGGTGTTGGTACACACAGAGAAGCAGATCGGCCTTGAGAGGGGGTGTCCTGGCCCCTGTGAGAGGGCAGGTGGCCAGTGCCTTCTTGTGGCTTTGCCTCCTGACAGACTTTCCTTTGAGGCTCCCGGTGCCCAGGAAAACGTGGGTACCCCTCAAAGACAAAGGCATATCAGCCTCACCTCTCTAGTTCTGTTGTTGCTCTAAAATGACAGTTAATGGACTTTGTTAATGAGCAGAAGGGATAACTAGAAACAGTGGCAAATTATTTAATAGTGAATTGATTTTATAACTTCTGTTTCTCAAATGATTATCATTGTTATTTCTATTGGAATTTTGAAGATTTCATCTTGATCTCCACAGGCTCATTTATAGGAATTTCTTGCTTTGTAGTATTCAGAAATCACTTTATTTCCAGTGAACTCCAGATAGATTGGCAGTTCCTCTTCTGTGTGCCCCGCCCCCCACCTGCCCTGCCCCATTACCTCATCCAACTCTGTCAGGTGGGGGTATCCCCTGTTGACCAGACTGTAGCTAATACTGGCTGGAGGAGCTCTGTGGTGCGTGTTTTTGCAGTTCCTGGATTTGGTTTAATGTACAATTGATTTTTAAATGTATTTAATCATTATTTTCTTACCTCATAAGGATTAACCTGCAGGAACCTCATTCTATCCCAAGTGTGGCTTTGGGAGGAAGGGAGAAGAAAATTGAGTTTCCCTAGCTCATTTTATTCTTTCACTTTTTATTTTCTGAATAGCTTCTCCTGCCCAACCAGCTCCATAAAATACAGTGTATTTCGTGGTCATTACTTACTCATTACTAACTGGTTGCTTCTGCTGGCCTTTGTCTGTGAAGTAAACACAGGGGACCTGACGGTACTTGCTGGCTCTGTCACAGGCTCACCATTACAGATCAATGGGGAAGGGAGCCCCGTGGTGGTTCGTGGTTGGTGTTGGCTGCCCACCTAGCAAATGTGAGCTGTCACCCTGGATCGGCCACCAAGTTGGCTTTACTATGTCAGTCCTTTCCTAGTTTTGTATCTGGACTTCCCTGATGTCCTCTCATGGTTTTCCTGGTACAGGTTTTAGCCTCATCTTATCCCGGCATCTGTTCTTTTATTCACCTTGTCTTAGTTTATATCTCCTTGTCATGCATCTGAGGTATTCCTGTAAGAGACAAGATCTTACTGCCAAGCCTTGGTTAGCTCTGGAACTCATTATGTGGGTCAGGCTGGCCTACAACTCACAGAGACTCACCTGTGTGTATCACTTTGCCCAACCTTCATGCATATAGTCTTAATTTTGAAGAGGCAGGGTTTCTTTATTTTCAGAGGTACTAGGGGGTTAAACCTGAGGCCTTACACACGCTAGAGAAAAGCTCCCCGCCCTCTACCCTCCACTGTGGTTCTCTGGTGTTATCTAGAGAGTGCACTCAGGGCCTTGTGTATGCTATACTCACCGAGCTTTATCCCAGTGGGGAAATCTCTTGAAACCATTGGTTTTCTTTACCTTTCTGCCTGCTGAGTCCAAGTAAAGAAAGGTGTTTCTGTGAACACCCAATTAGCCGCCTTTTAAGTGCTGCTGATCTGCAATCTATACAAAGCACAAAGCAGAGGGAGCTGCATTTCACTTTCAGCCACCAGGCATGCGTTTGAGGATTTTAGGTGTCCAACTAGTAAAGGAATCTCAGTGTTACATGGGTGTGTGTCCACATGGAATACATTTGTGTCTGTTTTTTCCCAGGTATTTGGCATGTAAATACCTTGCTAGGCCTTCTATGGGATGGCCGACTGGGTACAATATTTCTTAGCTCTTGAATGGCACTCAGTCCACACTTGGGGGATGGAAGTAAGTGTATGTACTCACTTGCACAGGCTGGAAAAGGATTGCACAGTTGCTGCCTGGCTTCCTGCTGAGAACCTAGGGTGCAGCGGTCCCACTGGGGTATACATATACTGATGTTTAGTGGAACATTGCCACGTGGGCAACATAAAGAGGGCATTTATGAACGGGAACATCAGAGGAAGCATTATAACTGAGACCTTTATAGTCTTTCCATTATTATGGCTTAAATCTTGACAGTGTTTATTTGCAATGACGCTGGGACCAGGGAAGACAGTGCCCCGCCCACCTCCATTCTCCCCGCATCCGGCCCTGGAGCTGTGGCACGCGATAGGCATCGTCACGTAGGCAGGCAGAGCTGCTTTTCTTTCAGTTTGTCTGGAAACAGCCTCTTTTGACTCAAGTTGGAAAGCAGATGACTCACTATTCTGTTTGTTTTATTGCAACTGTCATTTCACAAATGCCCCGAAAGCTGTAAGCTGCAAATGCCAGAGAGAGGGTTTTGTCTTTCTTTGTGAGTTCTTCTGTTATCTCCTATCTTGTCTTTTATGTTTCTCCTTCCCTCTTCCCTTTCAGAATTATTTTCTCTTTAAATGCTCTCTCTTTCTTTGTCCCTCCCTTCCTTCCTGCCTCCTGCTCACCTTTGATGACTATGGTGGAAGGAGTTTTTGCTAACATCATGATGCATTCGCTCTAGCTTTAGTGCTACTTGGTTGAAAGTGTCTACTCCCCAATTTAAAAAAAAATAGATTTGTTTTAGATGTATTAGTGTTTTGTTGCATGTGTATATGTGTACTACATGTGTGCCTGGGACACTCAAAGATCAGAAGACATTGTTAGATGCCCTGGAACAGGACTTAGAGATGGTTGTGAGCTACCATGTGAATGCTGGGAACTAAACCTGGGTCCTCTGCAGAGCATCAAATGCTGTTCACCACTGAGCTGTCCTTGCATGCGAGGGTTTATAAAGTGCTGGAAGCCAAGTGCCATGTCAAGTCATAGCAGTAATGTTTATGATTGCATATTTTAGGGGCATCCTGGGCCTATCCGCCAAGTCTGTCACAATCACAGGAGGACCAACTGCATTAGAACTTGCTGCAATGTCTTCTAAGGGACTGTGACTTTTAGGGACTGTAGGACCTGTGACGTGCAGGGACTAAGGCCTGTGACTTCTAAGGCATTTGTTTACTGTAAGACTGTAGCAAATGTGTATTGTTATTAGAGGGCCTTAATCATGATAACCCTTCAACCCTGGAGATGTCTAACTGGAATTCTGATGTGAAGAGCAGGTATCTGTAGGTGGGGTGGTGTGACCTAAGATTTTAAGTACAAGGGCTTTCGACTAGGACTTGGAAACTCTTTTTTTCCTGATACCCGACACTGTGGCGCTTGACTGAGTCACCTGATTGATGACATGAGCATCACTGGGTGTTAAACACCTGGCCAGGGAGACAGGGACTCCACGTGGATTTACTCAAAGGATGGAAGACAGATTGTCGAATTTTAATGAAGATGGGGTGGGTCCCTGCTGCTCAGCTGCTTTGGAGCATAACAGTCCCAGCATTAACTTGAGGGCATGTTGGTTGGAAACCTGCACTGGTGTCAGTGGTTACGTTCTACATTGTCAAACCCTTAAGTCCAGCAGGACTGATCTTAGCAGTAACTTCAGGAGGATAGGAGCCTCTCGTTCAAACACCCCCATTCTCTTCTCTTTCTTCCTTTTAAAAGGTCTGTGGCCTTTAGAAGAGTCATCTCCTAAATTCTGTTGTAATAAACTTTCCCCCTTGTGTGCCTCAAAGGAAGGAGACTACTTTCCATGATGTGTGTGAGGTGCAGATATATGTGGTTTCATCACAGTGTTTAAACCAAGGGCTAAGTGTCTAAAATGAGCTCACATGGCATGTTGGATTTCTCGTTCTCGTAGCTGATGTTTCACTCACTAGCCCTGTTACTGGCAATCTGGAAGCCACAAACCTCCTACCTTAGTACTCTAGCCTTTTCAGGCTAAGGTAGGAACAGCGGGCACCAGGTTCAAATCCAGATTCTGCCATTCCTTTCTGAGGACAACAGTTTGAACAAAGTTTATTCTAAATTATGCTAACATTCCTGGCCATCTTAATTAAGCTTTGGTGTGGGTGGCCCCGTAGCTGCTTATGATCTGGCGGTCAGTCATAGGTCCTGGAGGCAGACCATTCTGGTGTCCTTCAAGGGGTTCCTACTTTGGTTTTCTCCCAAGGCATTTCTTCTTCCTTTCTAGGCAAGGCCTGTGTTTCAAGGAGCTGAAGGATCATTTAGTGTCCGTGGCCTGTTCGTTCCTTGGCTTTGCTGCTGAGCTGTCCAGCAGGGGTGCCAATTCTTCCATTTAGCTGACTATTATATAGCCCTTAAAAGGGAAGGGTTTATTTTAGCTGGCTGCTATATTGATTGCTATAGGGACGTTTCTATTTTCACTGGCTGCTATATTGACTGGGAAAGGGAAAGGGGCCGTATTGCCGGGAGCTGTCATATTGACTGTTACAGAAAAGATCTGTATTTAAGCAGTACCAGTGCACTGGGATCTCCCAGGCAGGATATTAATGCTAATTCATCCGCTCACCCCCTGCCGTGAGTGTTATTTGTTTAAATCTGTAGATTCCCACAGCGCGTTTATATCCTCACTAGAGTGAGCTCCGTTCCCTGTAATTATTTAACATTATATGCTGATATAAATTGTAACAGTTAAAGAATGGTAATGAGTAGCCAAAAAAGAAAAGAAAAAAAAAGAAAAGAAAAAGGAAAAAAAAAGGAAACAGGAAAACAGAAAAAAGAAAGGGAGAAAATATATGAAATGGTATATGTGTATGGGGGGGGTGTGCATGCCTGTGTGCAGTCAGTGTGAGACATGGCAGTCAGGCTCTACAGGCAGCAGCAAGCTTCTGGTTTTCCTTTTCCACTCCTGCTTGATTGGGACAGTGTTGCTTAGGGCGGCTTTTGTGCATGCACATGTCTGTGTAGGTGTTCACACGTGCATATGTTCTCCCACCTCCCAAAGGAGACTGTTGATGTTTGTCATCCTGTACAGTGTTTGCACGTGTGGGAGTACATACAGTGTATCTGGTCCAGGTTGGGCAGGCCATTTACCCATTAGCAATAAAGCTTCATGATAAGTGGCTGGTAACTGATTTTTCCTTCAAGCCCCATCCCATGGTCACACATGAGCTCTGTGCCTACATCCCTTCTCCCCAGGGCCAGCCTCTGGGGGTGCTCAGCTGGGATTAAACCAATGGGCCGTTGGGTGTCACTGTCGATCTACTGGCCTGGATAGTTGAAAGAGATTTCTTTGTTGGGGGAGGGAGGAGGAGTGGATTTCAGTAGAAACAAGTCTTATTTTCCAAGTTGGAGATGTTGTGTATTGGAGATGTTTGAGATTTCTTTCAAAAAGTAGTTGTTTTGTTTGCTTGATTTTGTTATGTTAAGCTTGAAGCATGTTTATTGTTCTTGAAAATTGTGTGCTGATTGCAAGTTCTGTTTGGATGTAACCCGCAGTGCATCCAGATGAGGACTTCCGATGAGCAGAGGACTGGTCCTCTTAATGCATTCTAGAAGCCGAGTAGTAAGGAGGGCGGATTGGGGTAAGAACCTGAAAGAGGAGGAAGAATGCACTGGGCTAAGCTTGCTCCTCCCCTGCTGCGGAGGTGGAAGCGCTCAGCCGGCTCAGCCCGAGAGCGCAGCTGATGCCTGGTCGCACAGGAGCGGAGAAGCAAGTGAGCTGCTAGGCAGCGTGGAGCCATGCCAGGCTTCACCACAATTCATACTGTGTCAGTTTAATAAATGCACTACTTAAATTATGAAATTACAAAAGAAAAAAGAGAATGCACTTATTCAGACTCTTAATACATTAAAAATAAGGCATTAAAACTCTGACTTTTTTTTTCTTCCAGAATCAATAATGAACAGGAAGGGTTGTAGACATTAACAGTCATGGACATCCAAACTCTTATACATAAATTATCTTAGAAAAAATGCACAGAAGACTTGAATAATGTAAATACATTAATGCATTTAATAATTTAAACATTAAAGCACAAGCAGGAATTTGAGGCAGAGGCATATCTGAGTTAAGGGATTGGTCCTAGAGCGTGTGTCCTAGGATCGATGGGTGATTTCCCCTTGAGACACCCTGGAAAGAGAGTGCCTGGCTGGCTGGTGTGGCTTCCCATGCCAAGAATCCCTGGACATTCCTGATCTCAGCTGCTCCCAGCCCCTTATTTTTGTGCATCTTTAGTTTTTGCATTCTCCAGTCTTATGTTTTTACCTGTTTGTTTGATAGAAAATTAAACGTTTCCACTTCAGATAACAGTGAACTTAGAAAATGTTTTGGTTTGAAAACCAAACCGAATTTAAAAATCCTTTGGCCACGAGTGGCTGCTTGTGCTTTGGGAATAAGGAATCGGATAGCTTTGGAGACTGGTATAGTGGGACGTGCAGAAATGGCCGTGTTAGCCCCTGGGCACTGAGCATGACGGTGGTCAGTGGCCATGGCAGGAAGCAAGGCAGGTGCTGTGTAGGAAGACCCAGTGGTCAGTAAGCGTGCCTTTGTGTAGATGAGCTGCTCTGGCTATTATTTTAGCTACACTGATGCCATGGGGTTCTCCCTTCCACAAGTGTTTTTGTAGTGGCAGAAACTCACTGAAATGTTGGGCGTCTCCATTATGGGAAGATGTAAGTGGCCAGGACTTTGTGCTTTAAGCTGCCATTTTAATCCTGGCAGTTCTTTTGTTGTTCCTAACCTGGTTTGGTACTATAACTCTAGGTGAAAACTTATATTTCCTTATAGAAGAGGTGTGTTTATTTGTAAACCATGGAGATGCTGTCCCATTAGGCTGTTGGGGGACCCTGAGAAATAGCTGTTGGGTGGTAGAGACAGAACACAACCAGTTTTCATTTTTGCCAAACCTGTTAGAGTCTCTTGAAACTCTACCTGGAATTGTTTGAATTTGGCCTCTGTTATTATTTAGGGCTGTTTCTAGACTTTGTGAATTCCAGAGACAGTGTGCTTCTTCAGATTACAAGCCGCCTCATAAACACTTTCAGGAGAGAGGCTATAGGCAGAACTGCCTCTGCAGAAAATTGCACAGCTGAGGAGTGGTATGGAGATGTGCTGGTTCTCTGCCACACCTGGTGGACAGTGGCACTGTTTCCTGAGCCTTTCCCTGCCTAGCTTATATTAAGGTTCTAACCAGTTTTATTTCAGTCCTGTGATAACTTGATCCCAGGCCTCTTGTGTTTCTTTCTTTCCAGAGATTTTAGAGTCCAGGCCTTTGCTGTTTGTGGGTGGTGCAGCCTCCATTAGTGGTCCTCTCTCCAGCCTGCAGTCTACACTCACCCTGGCAGGGGAAAGAAAGTGGAAAACAAGGGAACACGTGAACCAGGGAAAACCAGATTCTCTTTGGGTTCTACTAGTCACACCCAGCAAAGCTCTTCTCTTGAGTTCCAAGAACTGTTTTATGGCCTTAACCACATACTTGGCTTGTGTCAGATGAGGGTGGGCTGGACTGGGCAGTGGGGCGGAGACACCTTTGATTCTGTTGGGTGCAGGGTGCTAGCTGCCATTAGGAGCGATCACACGGCACTGATAGGGTCAGCTCACCGCGTACATCTCATATGCAGATTTCCTCTGAAGAGAGAGGAGTCAGGTTCATTAATTAAAGAAGCCTGGCTCAAGAGGCCTGTAATTAGAGGTGCTAGAAATCTGAATTTGAAGAGATCTGTGCAGCTGCAGTTTTGGAACTGTAGGGAGGCACCAAGAGGTGCAGGCTGTGGGCAAGAATGTGGCTGAACCAGATTTGGGAGGCTCAGCTTGAGGCAGAATTCTTTTAATTTGTGTTCTTGTCACTTTCTGTTCTCTTTTTAATAGGAAGTTTGGTGATGAATTTTCTATCAGTAGGCTGGTCTAGTAGAGGAGCAGGAGACCAGAAAAGAATTTTTCTAGCTTAGGTGCTTAGCCTTTTGGCACAGGGGCTGTTTTCTGGGATGCTGAGAAAGTTTCTTTTAACATGAGCAAGAGGAACAGGAAGGAGAAACCGTGAGTATAGGACAGGGAGTGTCAGTCCGAGCACACTCTGGACTCCAGAGCCTTTCTGTGGTTACCGTTTACCTGCTGCTGGGAGACAGGACCTCCCTCCCCCAGGAGTGAGCACTGGGATTCTAGGAGCTAAGTCCCTGCTTTGTTCCCCTCAGAACAGTGTTTCTTCCTGTGTCATAGGCCACCTTTTTAACTTGAGCCCTTTGGGAAAGTCCTGACCTGTCTCTTCATTTCTTCAGTTATTCATAGGTGATCATTTGTTTTGGGTACTTTTTCTCCTTTAAGGACAACTCCCCTGTCCTCCCCCCCCCCCTTTTTTTTTTTTGCTTGATTTAGGGATACTTTTTGTTTATTGTTTAAAAAAAAACTTTCATTGTATTTGTTTTTCTTTTAATTCCCCTGGCTACTGTAGGGTGTGGCTAAGAGCCAGGAGAGTTAGGGTGAGGTGGATAGAGGGGGTCAATAGGAAGAGTTAGGGAGAGGTGGATGGAGAGGCTTCCTTCCCATCTCCCCAAGGAGGAAGGAGGTGGCTGTGGATTGAACGCCTGCATGATAGACGCCACCCACAATCTTAGGTCCCATGTCTCAGGAACCTCTTTCTGCCTTCTTAGTTTGTGTGCTTCACGGTATTGTTGGTATTGCTTTTGTTTTGTTTTTGTTTTCTCCGTGTAGCCCTGGCTGTCCTCAAACTCACGGAGCTCCGCCTGTCTCTGCTGGGGTAAAAGGCTTGCCCTACCACTCCCACCTTCAGGGTGCCGTAAACACCATCCTGTTTTGCAAATCCTGTCTTCTGTAAAGGGCTGAAACAATGATTGTAGTTTAAGGAACCGTCCTGTATGCTCTTATATTCTTGTGTTTGCATTTTGGGAAATCAGTGAACCCTTCAACTATGGAATAGGATGAGAATCTCAAAGACACACTCAGTGCGTTTACCATATGCAGATGCGAGTCAATTAGATTGAAACCTCTATTTAGCAGAGTGGTTTTGTGAAATAAATAACTTTTGAAGAAAGGCCACTGTACATAATAAAGTTGTGTTGTGTTTATTAGGTGGAGACCCGCTGCCACAGTGCTCCTTGCCTCCCCACCTCTTGCCCTGATTGCTGATTCCCAAGCAGGTGGCATTGGGGCTCTTACAAAAAGAAACGCCTCTCCATCACTTTCTGGACTGGAATTTCATCCTTGATTTACAGTGCTCAGATTGTTAGCGCTGTTGAAGGGAAGATGGTGTGAAGGTCCTTGTGTCCGCTTTGTCCTCTGTGGGAGAAAGGAACCGAGTCGTGTTTCTTCCCGTGTGCCTGTCGAAGCAATGCCGCATTCTGCACTTTGGCTTTTTCGTATTCCATACTGAACTCTGTCTAAAGGTGTTGGGGGGCTGAAATATGACGAATGGACAGACACAGAACACGGGGTTGGGGGGATGACTCCTTATTCCACACCGTGCGATACCTGACGAGGGACTCCACGCTCCACACTGTATGCCATCTACCGGGGGAACTTCATACTCCACTCTGTGCACCACCCACCTGGGGATGATTTTGAGAGCCTGTCAGAATTTCAGAAGAGTAGCATGCTTCTGAAGTTGTGCAGAGGTTCATTGCACCCCTCATTTCTAGCATCCCCCTTCTCAGCCCAGCCACGACACACGGCAGATAATGTGCTGACTAGATCTTTTCCTCTTAGACGAGGCCCAGCGCTGGAAGCTGCTATGCTTTCTGCCGGTCCTTTAGTGCACATGGGTGGTGCTGCGCTAAGTGCTCATGGACGAGGGCAGTGAGTACTGTGGGGAAAGCGCGGAGTGCTCTTTGGAAGAGAGAGTGCTTAAAAGGGAGAGGGGGCAGCCAGGTGCCAGGCTTGAAAGCACCTGGTGAAGATACTTGTACTTTCAGGGCTGTGATCATGAGTCCTGTGTCCCGGGGAATGGTGCTCTAGGTTTATAATAGGCTACCTGATTACAAAGACATTTTGAAGGCCACTTAGTCCTAGGCCTGGCTGCACATTAGACGCGCTAATCCTTTGCCGTGATGCTGGACTGCAATTGGAAAATTGGAGGTGTCTATGTAGTGTGACATGTTTCAGCTGGGGCACTGGGTGTTTCTACACTGATGGTGCTTTCTCTCTGTGGCTTTTTCTCAGCTATCCAACTTTGCTTTACTCGGTGGAAAGAAGGCTTTTGTCCACCAATGACTTTTAAAAAGTAATTTTTCGATTTATCTCTTGTGATCATTTTTCTCATCTTCATGATTTGAAATATTAATGTGCAAATAAATATAATAGTGACATGTCAGGTCCTTGGGCCCGGCGTGTTGGAACAGAAAGAAATACCTAATTGCATCAGAACCACTCTAAGTTCATGTATGTGGAGCCCATCAAGCTGAAAGCACCCAGACAGCATCTGCTGTTATCAAATCACTTGCGAATCCAGCTAATTAAAATAGAGCTTCATTTTTCTGAACCATTGTTTGGCAGGAATTCGAAACGGGTCTAACCCAATTTCTGTGTGTTTATGAGCCTTTATTATATCAGAGGTACTTTTCTGTAAATGTACAGGGCAGCGTTAAATGAATTGATCCACACAGTAGCACTGTGGACACACTGTGGACTTGCTAATGATTTCTCTTCCAGCCTCTGGTTTCCAGACGTTCTCCTGAAAGTGTACTGTTTTGGTTTTTCTTTCTCTCATTCTTTTAGATTATAAAAAAACAACAACAACGAAATAACTGAAGTTTTACTTTTAGCCTCTTTTTCCTTTGGGAGAAAATGTTTCCTTAATGAATCTGGAGCTTTTGCACACACTCCTTCTTTTTCTTCTCTTCCTGTTTCTGCTTTTCTTTTGGATATTACTTGCCCTCCTTTTTCCTGCTGTTTTTTGTTCCCTCCTTCCTCCTGTCCCTTTTCCTGTTTACGTCTTCTGCCTTGTTTTTTTCCAAACCTTTCCCTTTTTTCTCCTTTCTGCCTCCTTCCATTTCTACTGCGATGTTTTGTGCTTTTGTCTCCCTCCACAGGCACTTACCTAGCGATGAGGAACGGGTGCGCAGAGGTAGAGCCTTCTGACTGAAGGAGGTGATGTCAGCCAGTTTTGCATCTCTGTTTGCTTACGTGCTTTATGTTTGGTTTTAAAAAGATTTTCAAACCACATCCACTCTGCTTTATAGTGTACTAATCCTGCTTTGAAGATGAAAGCGCTGTATAAATGCTAACTAATTATTCCTTGTAACCTTGGTGAGTGTCTGAAGCAGCACCAGTTCCATTTTACAGATGTGGAAACTGGGTGGATGGGTGACTCTTAAAGGTCACTGAAGCAGTTGGTGACTGGAGTATAATTAAATCTGGGGTATCTTTGACTTTGATTCTTGATTACCATCTTAGTGGAGTTTACTTTTCCCTCCCGAATTTAAGGTGTGATTTAAAAAAAAAATACTGTTCCCTTTCTCCCTTCTCTTTATGGACTTGGAACCTTCTGGAGTTCATTTGCTGTCTTCAGATGTTAAATGAATTTCTAGGTAATTCCTGAGAAAGAAGGATGCCAAACTGCTTTCAGGCTGGTAAAAACCCTGTCCATTATGGTCTCAAAGCAGAGGCGCTCACTCTGATTCCAGCAACTTCCAGTAAATGTGCCTACATCACACACGCTGGCCCCAGTGATCAGAGTGTTGTAGGAAACGCTGCCATGTTTGATTGAATTTAGCCGCTTTGGAATGACGTGTGTGTGAAGTGGTTCTCTTGTTACCGTGGCCTTTGTTACTGCTAATGCGTCCTGACATTGCAGGTGTAGCCTCAGCTCTCCAGAAAGGGCTCCTGTCCTCAAGCCAAAGAGCAGAATTCTCAAAATCTCTGCTGTAGTGAGGCCCACGCTCAGTGTGGTTGCTGAGCAGCAGGCATGTCTGTGTCTCTAGAAAGGAAGCTTCACTCACTCTTCTTCCAGGGTTTCAACGTGTAGGTCAGGAACAATGCTTTGTACACTGAGAGGACTAGTGGATGTCAAGGTCAGGAAAGGAGAATTTAAAACTTTATGGGAGGAGTTCTGTCTGCATGTCTGTAATCCAGCAGCCTGGGAGCAGCCTGGGAACCTGGGCTAGAAGGCAGGCCTGGGCTGTGCAGGGACCCCAGCACATAGAAAAGAAAGGAAGGGAAAAGGCAGTGAGTCAACAGGCTCTTGAGGGAATAAGGAAATGAGTTCCCACTGTAAGTATTTAAGTAGAGGCTTCATGATCATTTGTCATGGTTATTGAAGAGAGGAGTCCTTGATCGTGAGTGGGACCAGGTGGCCTCAGGTTGCTTCTGGCCTCTTCCCTTATCCTAGATTATGGCAGCAGAGCCGCATCTTTCTTGTCCCTTTTGAGTTTCTAAGTCGTGGCATTCTCTGAGGACCCAGTGAATGCTCTATGTCTACTCATTATTTAATCTTCTGCTTCCTGATTCTTTTTTTTTTTCTTCCTGATTCTTAATCTATCTTGTGTAAAAACTATTCATGTTCAATTCAGAAAACCAGCGTCTATGGTCCTCTCCCCCACCCAGAGTCATTCTGGATAGCTGTACCTTCTCAGTGGCCATTGAGATGTACATGAAAACGACTGAACCAAACCCTCTCTGACTGCTGCTGAGGAATGACTGCAGATGGATCGTACATGTGCCTGCTTTATTAAGCACACATAGTATCTAGGATAGATCATCATCTTGATGTAAATGTTTATGTTGTAAGCATAGCCTGTTTGCAAAGCTTGCTGAAATACAGATGTGTTTTGTATTGGCCCCTGCTTGGAACGGCTCACCAGGCTAAGTGACCCCAAAGCAGTGACTCTTACAGTTTTTTTGTTTGCTTTTCATGGTTGCTCCTCTCTTGAGTTTGCTGCCAGCCATTTCTCCTCTTCCCTCGGCAGAGTCTCTGTTCTCTAGGTGGCTCTCTACCTGCTGACTTGTTTCTGCGGACACTAGATAACCAAGCTTGTGTTAGAATAAGTAATACAAAGTGTGAGGGATGTTTTTTCCTGAGTAAAAGATGGATTTTTCCACATTTTATTGTGGTACTTCTTTCTTCACCCTTTCCTATTCCCACCTAGTTCCCAATTGGTTTTGCCTTTTTTTTTTTTTTTTTAATATATTAAAGACAGGATCTCTATACAGCTCTGGCTGTCTTTGAACTCATAGAGCTAGATTCTCTTGCCTCTGCCTCCTGAGTGCTGGGATTAAAGGTATGTGCCACCACAGCCCACTAAATGTAATTTTTTAGAAAGTAAAAAGTTGTGTCTTGTCTCTAATTTTTTTTAATTTTAAATATTTTTTTAAAAATTTGTATATATATGTATGTATACACACATGCACCATTCACCCCTTCTTCCCTCTCTCCCTCCTTTTTTCTTCTTTCCCTTTTCCTTTCTCTGCCTCTCCGTCTCTCTTTCTCTTACCCATATGAATGTGTATGTGGAGTTGGGCATGCAGTTACTTGTATGGAGGTCAGAGGACAACCTCAGGCATCAATCCTCACTTTGCATTTTGTTTGAGGCAGAGTCTCTCTTGTCTTGACGCTGCATGCACCAAACTAGCAGGTCCATGAGCTACCAGGGACTCCTGTCTCTGCTGTAGCTGTGTTGGGATTCTAGACACATGCAGTCATGTCTGGCTTTATGTGCTGTGAAGATTCAGGCTTAGTTCTGGTGCTTGGGCAACAGTGTCTTCCTCACTGAGCCATCACTTTAGCCCTTGTCCCAACTATCTTTGTCCCAAACTATCTTTGTCTGAGCATCCTGGCTCAGGTAGGTATCTTAGACCTCCTAATGAAATTGACTTAGAAATGAAAAAATTGAGCTGGGTAGCAGTGGTGCATGTTCTTAATCCCAGCACTCAAAAGGCAGAGGTAGGCAGATCTCCAAGTTTGAGGCCGACCTGGCCTGTGAGTTCCAGGACAGCCAAGGTTACACAGAGAAACCCTGTCTCAAAAAACCAACCAACCAACCAAACAAACAAAAGGCCTGATGAAGGGTCATGAAAGTCATGTGTTTACAAAGGCAAAGGACTTAGTCATGATACAGGGATGCAGGAAGCTTGGTCTCATGGCGTGTGAGCATCAGGTGGACTGTACTTGGCTTTCTTAAGCGCCAGTTTGTTTTCTGTCCCACCACGCCATTAGCTTTGCTCTCTGCCTGTTTTGAGCAGACTGTGTATAAATAAAGAAATGGAGACACTTGTGTAAAGTTTTAAAGAAATCATAGAGAGAAGCACTGTGCTGTCTGGTGAGCAGATTGAGGCTGCTGTTTGTGGCTGTGGCTGTGTTTGCACTCAAGGCTGATGTCGACATTGTAGGAGCTTTAATCCTTTCAAATTTGCAAGAAATGCTGTTTCCTTATATATATATATATATATTCAAAGAGAGCATTTGATTTGAGGAAGCAAAAGTCTAGAAAATGTATCCGGGAGTCCTCGTCAATTTGAGGCATAATGAAATATAAAAAATACTCAATAAAAGCTCCTTTATTACTTTAACTGTTTAAATGTGGAGTTTTTAGCCATCAGGTTAGTGTTTTGGTATCATTTTTTTATTTGATTGTGAGCACTTTTCCAGGTAGCTCTGCCACTCGAGGGCTAATCAGATTCCCACAGATGAGCGGTGCTAGCTGCAGACTGACATCACTGCGTTCTTGCTCTGACATTATTTTATTTGTCTTTCCTGTAAAAGTTAATAACTCCATGTCCATGTGTTTAAACAGTCAGGGAGAGAGAGGGGGGATAGCAAGCAAAAGGCAACGAGCAGTGATGTTTCGGGAAACTCATGGAGCTTCAAGAAGCTAATTTGAGGACATTTCAGGGATTTTTGTGACTTTCAAGTATTTTACCATACAAAGGAGTATGAGGAATTCAGAAGACTGCAGAGCAGGGTGATAATTCATAATTCTGGATAACAGAAGTGAACTTCCGTTTGCTCCCCATGCAGCGGTAGAAGGACTTGAAATGAGTTACCATTGATTTTGAGAAGGATGCTCAGTAAAGCTGGCTCTTAACGGTGAGAACTGTGTGAAGTGAGCATTAATGGCATGTGTAGTGGCATGCTCATTTGGCCTGCCCTTGGTGCCCAGGGCTGGTAAGACCATCAGACCAGATTTCTAAACTGGAGTTTATTGGAAGAGCTGCTTGAAGTTTTTTATGATTTGCACCTTCATGCTAAAGAAGTGCCCCGCAGCACAGGGCGGACAGTGGGCCTTAGAGCTGCTCGTGCCTTCCTTTCTTTCTCATGAGCACCAGAGGCTCCTCTGTGTTGAACAGTGTGCAGGGGACACTTAGGAAGTTGTCTACAGACATTTGACTTGTGTTAGGGACCCTGTTATTAGAATTTATGACCTAGCCATGAACTTGTTTCCATGGTGTATGAGCTACATCTGATATCTGCACCCTACTTACTGCCAGAGTTGGTTCAGTGGAGAACCCGATTCTGCACACTCTGGGCCTGTGTGTGCTGAGGAGGAGACTTCCCTCCAAGAGGAGCTGCTCACACACTGCCATTATAATACTGCATTTCCGGTCCTTGTCATTTTACTGTCACTTTGATTGTTCTCAAGTCTGCCAGCTTGCTCTTATGAATCATGCTGCTGGAAGTCATTCTTCTTTTCTCCCTTGGGCCATGAAATTCTCTAGAGCAACAACTGGAATTAGGATTTGGTAGTCTTGTCTTAGCCACAGGTCTGCTTCTTAGTGGATCTAAATGACAAATTTCTAATTCTTGCTAGCTATAATTAATTAATTAATTAATTAATTTTCTTTGCTATGTATGAGTGTTTTGCCTGCATGTATGTCTGTGTACTACTTTGGCATCTGGTGCTACAGGTACCAGAAGAGGGTTGGATCCCCTGGAACTGGAGTTACAGACAGCTGTGAGCCACTCTGTGGGTGCTGGGAACTGAACCCCAGTCATGTCCCCTGTCCTCTTAAGTGCTGAGCCATCTCTCTAGATTCTTGGGATTTGAGCTATTTATAGGCTGTGGCTGGTCCTTTTTTGTATTCAGGTCTATTCGTTAACGTTTAGTCTTTTCACCCTTAGCTATGTCTATCAGAGGTGCCAGTTAAGGACTTCTCAAAGGGTTTTAGTTGTTACAGACATTTCAGCACACACCTGTGATCCTAGCTTCTGGGAAGGCCCAAGCAGGAGGGTTGTGTATTCTGGGCTTGCCGAGGCTGCACAGCAACAACAACAATAAAAAGGTTTTGGTTTTGTGTATGTGAGGAGACAACATTTCCTGGTGCAGAGATTCTCTCCCTTGGAATTCACGAGCCCATCTTGCCCTGTGATTGGAAACTGTCACGCCCTCCGGAGGGAATGCTTTGCCCACCACCTAGCGACTTAAGACTGCTGCTTTCCGGGCCACAACCTTTTTCGTTCTTCGTTCCTGTCATGATCATACCACAGCTTAGTCATGCATGACAAGAGAGAACTTTGGCCCAGACTTGAGAAGTGGGTCCCGAAGCAGCACTCCGTCAGCCACGCTCCCGAGCTGTGCATGGAGCAGTGCTTTGCTAAAGCATAACATTCAGCCAGCAGTGGAGAAGGAAGAACCTAGGTATTATCAGGAAGGTCCTGGGGACTGTATGCTACACATATTTTTAGTGTTGGAGTCACCGGCCATCGTCACTGTGTGAGCTCACGGTTCTCCTAAGGAGCATCGTGGACACTGAGTCATTACATTCCTTTGGAGTGATTCAACTCAACAGCTTGACACCTTCATTAATTTTACGAAGCCTGGGTGTTTTCTGCTTCCTCTTTAGCAGTGCTGGGAGTTAGAGGAATATTGAAATTATAAAAGCAGGGGAGCTGGGAGAAGAGCATCAAGGAGCTATTGAGAGATTCTGGGCCGGGCTTTGAGCTCCTTGCTCTTCTTGGTGCTTCCCAGGACCAAGCACCCAACTCTTGCCACTCAACTCTGGCACATAAACCTTTTATTTCTGATCCTGGCATGCTAGCTAGCCGCACCTTCGGCTAACAGCCAGCTCGTCTGCCTTCTCTGCTGAGGTCACTGCTACCGTGATCCGTGTATAATGGCATTTCCCTCCTCTTTTCAGCATGAAGGCTATTACAGTTTCTTCTCTACGCAGGACTTCAAACAATCTGCTGCCAGTTGGATTTCAAAGCCAAGGAAAAGGCAAATGTCATCCTTTTTTTCTCCCCTCTTTGGGTAACTGCTTTGTTGGCTGCATCAGAAATTAGAGGGGTTGCTGTGGAAATTCAGGTGGGGATGCGTGGGGACAAGGCATTTAAATTTGCTTTTCTTTCTGCCCAAAGGAGAAAATCCTTTTCCTTCTCAACCTTTCCTAAAAAGGAACTTTGATCTTCTCAGCCCAGAGGCCAGGTTTTCATTTCCTCTGTAGCAAGCCTGTGTGTTTGGCTCCTTCTGCAGTGAGCACGCTTGCAGCGTCTGCAGCCTCGGCTCTGCTGCTCCAGCTCCCTCTGTGCTATGAGTTGGCCCAGAGTCCTCTGCTGAGCAGAAAAACCTCTCCAAAGCCACCCAGTCCCTAAAACCCTGTCGCGTGGTACTAAGTAGTGTGTGGTGTCCAGCTACACACTTCTCTGGAAGAACTACTCCCGTAAAACAACAGAACAGTGACATTCTGGCGAGTCGCTCACGCAATATTTTTAACTAGGGCCAAGAAAAAAAATGTAGATGACAGAGATATTTCACTTTGAAAGGTAGTTTTTGCGCATGTGAAGTTGCCACTTTTCATAGAGGCTTTTACTTCATATATCAATGTTTTAAGAGAGACTAGGGTCAATAATGCATGCTTTAGAATTCCCTAAATACAGATTTACACAATAGCCCCTAAAATAGACTGTGTTGTGTCATGTCAACTCTTCTGCTGTTCTATCAGAGGTATTTCATTCTTTAATGTGAAAAACAAAAGGACCAAGGAAAATAAAACAAAGGAAGTTAGACCCCCAAGCATAGTTACTACAGGGTTGTAACCCACATCAACAATAGGAAGGACACAATGACCACAACCAGGAAATTCCAACTGAGAGAGACTCCTTCCTTTAACTCCTTGAGCTCCAGGGTACTTGATAGTTCATCTCTTCCTAGGTACAGGGCTGGCTAGCTAAGTTCACTGTCTTTATTTTGTGAACTTCAGGGTTTTATGGACAGACTTTCCTTTCTTCATACTCCGCTTAATGTAAATTAAACATAAATGTATGCACCCATGCTTGCATGCTTGCATGCTTGTGTGCTAATTTGTAGATAAATGGGCTAAAAAGTACCTCTCGATTTTGTAGCCTTCAGAGAAGGGGAAGGGGAAAGAATATTAAAAACAAACAAACAACAACAAAAAAAACCAACCCAAAATCCCAACCGGAACCCCCAACCGAAAGCCTGTCACTGTCATCTGTTCACTTCTAATGAGCAATTTTTAAATAAAAGAGGAAAATGAATAGGTGTTGAACCAGCCCGTGATATGTAAATGCCAACTAGTAATTACCTAAAACCTCAATTTTCATTCTGTTTCATCTTGCAAAACATTTCATTTTCCCTGAGTGAAAACACTTAATTTGGGCTGTGTGAGTTAGCCAGGCGGCCACCTCTGGCCTGCGCCTCCACTGGCTCCGGCTAGGGGGCACTTGGGCTCTGTGCTTGGGTTCCCGACTGCATGTCCACCTCAAGGTTATTCCCCTCTTGCCATTCCAGTGGTTTTGCTCTGAGTGTGCAGTGGCGCCCCTCCCCCTCCTCTAGTCTGGTTTCGGGGAGCCTGTTCCTCCTTGTCCTTGCAGCAAATCGTATTGAATTTTGGCTGACCGAGCCTTCCTCTGCATATTAACTTTCCCTCCTGTACCTGTCTGGGAGACCCTTGGCTTTTCTGCATTGAATTTCACACCCAGGTAGCAGCTTTCTGGATGCTCCCTTTCTTCCTTTAAGCTTTGGATGCCTTGTTTCTATCTTTTGTTTATTGCTGCTGTTTTTCATTCTGCCCATTGAAGTTCCCACACATTTGGTCTCTTGGTACTCTTCCTTTCCTTTCCAACATTTCTTTTCTTTTGCAGGCTCATAGACTTTTCTTCTGCTTTGACTTAAGGTCTGTCATCTTTTGGATGTGTTCCTGCAGTGTCTTGGAATGTGGCTTCCGGTTGCCCCTGCCTCCTTCCCTCCTTAGCCTGTGCCCTACCTAGAAAGAATTTAGAAAGAACAGAGAGCTGCCACTGTGAACTGTAGGTCAGAGAGGAATCTGGTTTTCTGAGTGCAGAAACCAGAATTCTGCTGTCCTAGGACCCTGGATCTGAGTGTGCTTTGCCTAGAATCTCAAGGCACACAGCCTCTTTAGTGAGATATATGGCTTCATAATTAGCCCGTTGCATTTTTTCACGAGTGCTAGCATCAGCGTTCTATGCTGTGTTTCTCTGATTAACAGCTGCTTTGCAACTATTTCCTTGTGCCACCGACGACCATATTTGTCAAGGAACTCCTGACAGAGTACTGATTTCTTACTAAAATGCAACATTTCTGCTTCGTGGAGGCTCTCTCCTCAGCACTGCCTGGCTTTTAAAGTCAGCCCTTGTTAAAACTGATCTGGCTTTGGTCTAGCGCCTGTTAACAGGATTCTGGTGTCTGCTTTAGAGCTGAAGCGGAGGAGCCTTTCACAGGCAATTTAATCTTGTAAGCAGTGCTGGAGTGGCGGGGTACAGGAGTGGGGTTTCAGGCCCCTGCGCTGGTCATTTCCCCTGCCCTGTAGGTGCCATCTCTCTGGGTTAAAAGGGTATTGGCTCTGGTTGTTAAGGTCATTAATTTTTGAATATTTTAAATATTTTAAGCTGGCTAATGAATGCTCACATTTTAGGAGATAGATGTGTACGTAGTACACAGGAGTGCTGGAATTGGTGGCATTCCAAATAAATGTCACCAGCGATGGTGCATCAGGGCTTACATGTCAAGTGTAGAGTGCCTAAGACTCCCTCAGACCCCAGGTTTGTTGTTAGCCAGGCTCTTTTCTGCTGTCCCTCTCAAGCAGAAAATAGTGTGTGCTCTGACGATTACAGCGTGTGGGTCTTTTGTG
>CM053763.1:117915567-118138007 GCA_028658305.1 Pachyuromys duprasi | reverse complement strand
CCATTTTGCAGTTACAGATCCTGGTCTTCCAGGTAGATCTTGCTCAGTTGACCAGTTATCCAAAGGTATTTTACAGCCTAAAGCCCTCCCCCACTCTCTCCCTAGGTAACTGTCAGGGACTCCAATGCAGCCACTGTTACAAAGACTGCAGAGAAGAGAATCCAGTCTTCACTTTTTTTTTTTTTTCTGTACTTTAAAAGGATAAGCAGTGAAATTACAAACTTCCCTACAATCCTGGAGTCAGTGGTTGGTGGAGTTACTCTGTTTTGCCCTTTGGGACAATTGGGGGGAAATGAGAAACTTTGCTTCTGAATTTTTTTTTTTTTTTGGAGTTCATCTTTAATTTTAAAAATCAAACTAGCTACTGCTAATTTGAGGTACACTCATTAAGAACTCAATCAGCCTGAGAGTTGAGGAATGGACTCCGCAGCAAGTGGCTCAACAATGGCATCAGGAGCTTTGTGCCACAATTCTCCGTGGCTCACTGCACTCCCACAACATGTGCAGTAAAGTTCCTGTCTCCGTTTTACATCTTTGACATTGAGGCGGAAGATTTGGCCTGAATTTATGTAATTTAGTTGGGCACAAATATAACCCATGAATAGTCATATTCATCTTCTAATTAGAAAATCAAATGATAATACAGGACAGGCTGAAGGCAGCCCATCATTGAATTCAACAAAAGCGTGCTGTGTGTGTTGGTCCTCTGCAGAGGGAAGTCAGTTGAATTGTTTCATGAAGTTAATGAAAAGTGTCCAACAATAGGCTGGTGGAAGCCCAAACTGAGCACCTTGGCAGTTAATTCAGTAGGCAAAGATCTTTGCATTATGGGTAAAGAGTTTTGGGAAATCTTTTGCCATCAGCTCATGAATCATAGGGCTATTAAATTCTAGATTGGACAAGTCCTCTACCACCCTACGCCGCGACCGTCATGTGCTAGTGTCCTGTGTGTGGGGGTGGGGGTGAAGAGTGCGGGAGAAATAATTAGTGAAAGGAGGAGAGTGGTTTTCGTGTGTTCACACACATAGCTGCTTAGCTGGGTATCTTTCTTATTCAGCACATTATGTTGAGGCTATTAGTTTGGGTGCTTTATATTTTTGCATCTGGCGTAGTGATATCGCTGCTGTTAAATATGTTATTTGCCTGTCGCCTGCTTTTTAGACAAAGATCAAGGGGAACATAAACAAGCCTCAGAAACACTTTACGTAGGTGTTTGGCAGTATTATTTTATATGACTTGAAATTAGTGAGTGGAAACTTTAAAAGAAATTGTTCATATTTTTGCAAGTTTGAAGTGTGCCGGGACTTTGTCAAATTCCCGTTAAAATAAATACGTCAATTTCATCTCCCTTCCAAATTCATTTATCTTGCTTTTTTAAAAGGTGTTTTCTACTTTACCTGATGTTTAAATTGGATTCGCTCGTTTATGCTGTTCTTTGCTATATCCCCCACGTTTTTCTTAAATGAATTACTAATGACAGAGCACTCCATCATTCCCTCTCTGCAGCCACTTTAAGGAAAGCATGGTGATCTAAACCTTTTAACCTATTAAAGATGATTTTTCCCAATTGAATCAGACCCACCGCAGGTGTAATAACTAATCATTTAAACTACACCTGCTATTATGTATTTTTAAGCCATTATGCGTGTTGGATAGATGATAATTCATGTTTATTGCATTGTCCGATGGATCCGTTTTGCCTACACGAGGCTGATTAATGTATTTAAAGAAATAAGAGATGCAATTTTTAAAAAAAAAATTGATGGAATGCGCCAAGCACTGCATTGAGTGCACCATTAAACCCATCAGAACTTTGCTCTCTGACCAGAAATGCATATACCAAGGACTGTATTAAAAGAGCAAGGTGAAACCTGGCATTTTAGTGGTGTGATTCTGTCTTCTTTCTCTGTCACGGGGAATTTCGGAAGGATGCAGGAAGGGTTTCTCTTTGTATAGGTGAATGATAGAAGCTGCCCAAGACCTGTTCATCCCATTTCCTGTGACACCTGGAACACATGTCACAGCCACAGTGACTGCCGCATGATACCAATCCTGTCATTTTCTTCCACGTAGAGGTGCATTATTTTCTCAGGTGGACACAATTATCCCTGGGCCATCTGAGTGGTGCGGATTGGTGTTGACCCTGAGGGCCGATGATATGTACCCGTCCCTTCTCTTTCTGTAGCGTGGTGTGTCCTCCCCGCTTTCCCCTTTCCTTCCCTCCTCTCAGCTCCCTTTCTCTTGGGCTCAGATTTCTTTTGCATATTCCCTTTTTCTTTTCTCCACTTGTATCTCCTCTTTCTGTCTTTTCTCTTGTCCTTTCCAATCTCTTCATCATACTATTGTAGAGGTTTGGGAGATTTCTCTTTTTTTGCCAGCGTTACCTGAGGTGATCTAAGAGGGTAATTATCAGTTTTGGGGGTCCACAGGCTCCCACATTGCGTTTTCTCTAGCCTGGAGCTGCTGGTTGTCCTGCAGCCTGTGGTGGTCAGAGCTGCTCGCAGCGCTGGGGGCCATCCTTGCCCACAGGGCTCTGGAGACCGTGGTACCTCATGAGTGACAGGTCCAGATCTGAAAAGTCAGGATGCTGAGCCCCGCCTTAGAGGAGAAGCCCAGGGTGAGTTCCTACTGAGGGTTTTTCAGGAGAATAAGGAATTTCCCTGGCTTTCCTCCTCTTCTCCTCTTTATTTCTGTTCTGCCTTCATTTCTCTTGTTTCTGAGAACTCTGGTTTCAGGAGGTGATGTGCAGACTGAACCTACTGTTTTAATCTCGGTTTAGGATCACAGAAATGTCCTTACTTTTGGCCCCGAGAAGTGAACTGCAAGACCCGTTAGCCTTAACAGGGACCATGCTTTTCTTTTGGTTTTGATGAGGTGAATAGTGCCAGCTATTCTAAGTAGTCCCTTTTTCCTACTGTGGCTGCTTGGCACGTGCCACCCTGTAGGACCAGTGTTTGCTGTGGATGGCAGTCAGGCAGTGTGGAAACATGTGCTAATGCCTCTTCCATCCCCTTCTTGACTTACTTGTATGTATGAAGATTTCATCAAATGGGTAGGTAGAGATTCTGTCCATGTATTGGCTTGTAGCCAGGGAATCCCAAACTTTGCACTTTGAAGGCTCGTCAGAATTCAGCTCCCCTGCACTGGAGGGGCCAGCGTGGTCAGCGATGTGTGTCTTCTTTACAACCTCCTTCAGCTCCAGTGTCTTGCCAGGTACTGTGCAGGGAGCACCGTCTCATCCTGCCAGTCCTTACCGTGTAGCTGGGGAGGCAGCTTGAACATGAGAAGAGAAGACAGTGTAATTATGCCTCAATTATATGGTACACACTACCGCACTGAGGAACTAAAGAGAGAAGAGGACGATCAGAAGAGCTTGCTGATTTAGGGAAAGCTCTGAGGAGTCAGAGTAGGCTGTGTTAAGGGTCTCTCTCCCTCCCTCCCTCCCTATCTACTTTTCTCCTTTCCTCCCTCTCTCTCTCCTTCCCTCCCTCTGCTTCTCCCTCTCTCTTTGTGTGTATACATGTGTGTGTGCACATGTGCAAAAAATTATTTTGGTGTATTATGTAATGTGTGGACAGGTAGAGATGGGCAAGGGAAGCCTTCCAGAGTGAGGGTGTGCGGCACAAGGACAGAAACTGATCAAGCATGGCCAAAGGAAGACAGGAAAAGTTCAGTGCAGGTCCAAAAAGCTAAGCTAAGCTAAGGAGATGAGATTTGTGTCTCTCAGAATCAGGAAGCCAGTGATGCCAGAAGACACCTGGTCTTCTACTGAGGTGGATTTCTAGTTTAAGAAGTAGTCTGCTATGTATTTGATCCCAGCAGTGTTCTTCTGTCTGTGGCCCTGGGAACTCAAGATTTCTGGTCTTGAAACTCAGATTGCTGAAGTTTACTCTCTCTGTTTTATCTCTCCCACCAGATTGCCACAGCAGTGAAGTTCCTACAGAATTCTCGGGTCCGGCAGAGCCCACTTGCGACCAGGAGAGCATTTCTTAAGAAGAAAGGTACAGGTTTCCCTGAGTGTAGAGTGGTCTGTAGAAAGGGGTTGGAGCTGGGGCAGGTGGAAACCACAGCTAGAGACAGGTGCTGATTATATCAGGGATCGCCATGGCTCACTGTGTGTGTGTGTGTGTGTGAAATAGGAGTGAGGCGACCACCCCTCTATGGAATGCACATTTCCTTACTCCCAGTAGAGCAGAGAGATTACAGGATTTGAACAATTAGCACCAGACATGCGGCCAAGAGCATCTCTGTGCTGTCAGGCCTGAGGGGCAGAGCTGGTCCACTGAATCAAACTAGAGGCTCCGGTTCTCTGCTCTGTCAGTGACCCTGACTCCACATGTCCTGCTTGGGCTAGGGGAGGTCAGCTGCTCCAGCAAAGATCCATAAAGAGGCGAAAGACAAGGGGAATGAGGTGAATCAACACAGTCAGGATTAAGGTCAAGCCAGGGGTCAGTCTGATTTCTAGATTGCAGTGGTAAATTCCTGGCTTTTATGGTATTTCTGTAAGCTGGGGTAAAATGGGTCCTCATTTGTTCTCTTTTGTTGAAACAGATAGAATCTGTTCTGGTTCTGTTGGAATTTAGGATATTTTTGGTGTTTTGTAAACAAAACCAACCACCCAGCCGAAAAAAAAGAAGGCGGACTTTTAATTCTTAGGACACTGGCTTTTCTAGAGCTCTAGAAGCTACTTAGAGACCTTTATGTAACACTGGGGAGTGGGGTGGCATACTTCACTCCAAAACTATTTTTTTCTTTAAAAGCTAGAATATTTACCTCAAAATTCTGGTGATTCTATAATTTTTTTTTTTTTTAACTAGAATTGGATGGTGGATGGCATTGTCTTAAGTATCCCTGTGGAATCCCACTGAAGCACTGCTCTGGGGCCCGCATTGGTGCTCTATCCACTGATCCCAGAGTCCTACTCACAGGGTTTGGGCACAATAGGCCCAAACATTGCACTCACAGCAGCTGCTTAGCAGCAGACCCAAGGCAGGGTCTCCATGAAGGAGTTGCACACGTGCTGGCTGTATGATGCTCACCCCATCATTAGGAGATTATTAAAATTTGGAGCATGTTGGCTGGCCTCTCTACCCTGCAAGCATCATGCTGTAAAAGAGATTTTCCTTGAAATATGTGTACCTATAGGGAGTAATTAATCATAAAAGCTTGGGGATTTCAGCTCTCTCATCAAAGCATTGAAGCAAGGGAAAGCTGAGCCTAAAAGCTGAGCTGATTACCCGGGGTAACCTGAGACAAAATCTATGGTTGCTGAGAGATCCTTAGCCCAGTGCGTTGCGCAGTATTATAACTGTCTGATCTTCTCCTCCACCGACAATGACCAGTTAGTCCTCATTTTCTCTCAAACGCAGCTGGGTTAGAATTTCATTTGCAGAAGGTATTTAGAGCAATTTAGAGACAAATGTCTCTGGTGTTTGCTCGGCACTTCCCCACCGCAGGCTTGGCGGAGCAGTTTTAGAATCAGGAGCTCCATCTAATCTGTTTAATTTTAATAAATCCCTGACTGGGAGAGGGAGAAACTCTGGATCAAATAATACTTCTTTTGAGTCACTTGGCTTATAACCACTATAGAAGGGGAACTGTTTTATGCAGTTATTATTTGTTGCTCTTTAAAAGAAAGGAAGAGGGAAGGAAGGAAGGAAATTCAGTTGGTTGATTAGTCAATTCACCTAAGAGTGAACACCCACTCTGTGTTTTGCCCTGGTCTCTCCATTGGGAATTTGCTGAGAACTGCAAGACAGAACCCTGTCCTCACAGAGCTTCTGTTCTAACGGGGACAGGATGTGAACAAGTGGGAAAGTGAAGTCTGTGCTGTGTCAGGTGACAGGTGCTGGGGAAGAAGCAAAGCAGGGAATGAGGATGGGCAGCCAGGGCTGGGGGTAGGGGAGGATCTGAGTTAAAGGCTGTCAGGTGTCCCTGAGGTCAAGGTGTGCACAGAGGTGTGAAAGGGACGAACGCTTGCTGGTAGAATGGTCTACTGAGTCAGGCTAGTTTTCAGAAATTTGGGTGTTGGGAGCCTGGGGAGCCTGTGCAGCTCTTCTTGCTCTAAAGAGACCTGCATGGGTTCACCCTGTACTTAAGCTTGGAATCTCTGAAGCTAATCAACTGTCTCCATTATCCTCTAAAATGCTCCTTCAGTCAGTAATTACCCATTTCCAAGGTGAATCCCAGTAGGGTAAGTTCTGGCAGGACCTTTTCTGGGCAAAGAATTGCAAAGTTTGATCGGTGTCTGGGGAGGAAAAACCCCTTCACAGATTTAAGCTTCACTTTTTAAATTTCCACTATTTCCCGGGTCAGGCTTATGTAGCCAGTGTGCTTGGCACCATCATGCAGCGATGGAAGGGGAGGGTTGGCGCAGGGTTGACTGAGGCCTTGACACCTTGCTGTAAGGTCTTCTTTTTGCAGGGCCATGGCAGTGGGGGCTCAGGGCACTGGCTTTGGGAGAGCTCTCAGCTACTGTGGCCTCGGCTTTTCCTAGCAATGTCACTTTGGGGAATTGCAGCAGAGTACTGACTTGAATTATAATCTATCTTTTTTTTTTTTAATAAACATCTCTTTCCTGAAAAAGCAAATCCAATTTTGTTTTTCTTTTAATATTATTTAATATTTAATATGGAAATTGAGGTCCCTGTAGTGCATGTCAGTTCAGTGGAAAATGAGGGTTACTTTCGGTGCAGCACCTTAGGTTGTTTTATTGTGAGACCACAGCCCAAAGCAGGGCTGCACTGTGCCTTTGTTACTGACAGGTTAAGTGTTGAGCTCTGACGGGCGGTGGGAGTGTGCTGAGATGGGAGAGCGTGCTCTGCAAGGGTCTGTCTTCTTTGTTTTGTTGTTGTTTGTTTTGTGATCTCTTTTAAAGTCAGAATATGGAGTCATTAATGAGAAACATGAAGTTATTAGAATCATTTATCATTTTCTTTGAAGTTTGCATTGCCATTTTATGTAATTTACAACAATTCTCCCTATTATCAGGATTTTTTTTCTCTCTATAGGATGACAGAGAAAAGCAGCTGTTCACCTTCAGAATATTTGAATAAGTGTTTTTGTATAGTGTCCAGCCTCTTGATTCTGCAGATGACCCACCCATGGTAGAGTCAGCCACACATGTTGGACTATGTGGGGTTTAAGCCCTCGTGGAGCTGGTCTATATATAGATGCTTTTCTTGCCAGGCAGGCAGCCGGCCTCTAAGCAGGCTGAAGCCCAGGAGGCCAGAGTAACTTAGAAACAGCAGTAGCAGCAGTCCAAAGAGAGGCTCGGAAAGTATTGTCTGTGAGCTGCTGTTGATTTGATACACAAAATGTAGGATAGGAGGCAAGCCACTACCCAGCATGCTTCGCAGGCTGAGTACTGGTTGGGCAAATGAGATCCCTGCGCTTGGGAGGTAGAAGAAAGATGATGCGGAGGAAGGGGCAGAGCTGTCACCTGACTGCCCTAATGTTGCTCTCAAAACTGTCCTAAGCTTTTCTGCATAACCCGTTGGAGTTGGAAGGGTGGTACCCTTTCTCAGGTGTGTAAGCAAAAGGCTCGTTCCTCATCCTTGGAGTACTTTCTTCTCGTAAAAGGTGGAACAGATTGCATCCTTCTGTTCCTGGAAGCTGGAGCCCCAGTAACAAGCTACCCCTCTGGACAGGAACTCGGGGCAGAAAGCATCCTGCTGGGTCAGCCGTGGTGGTGGGGTAGAGGTGAAGGGCTTCTCTCACTGGAGTCCTTTAAGGGGAAGTAAATTCTTACACAGATTTCAATTTAACTCTCTTTTATTACTTTTCTTTTTTATCGTTTACGTCCATTTCATGAGGTAGTTTGCATGTCCTTGAATGGAATCTCGTTATCATGAAAGCTTTCTTAGCATTGATTTCATAACAGTCTTAATTTAATAGCTCCATCATTACTGAGAAGCTCTGGGAGTGGGCCTGGCTTTCCAGGTCACTGACCTTTTAATTACAAACCTTGTTCTGATGGCCAGGTTATCGACTGGACAGCTCCCAGCTTGTGCCCCAGGATGAAAACGAAAATAACTGTTTCCTCCCCCATCTCTAGGAAAAAAAATAACCTCTTGTGTTTCCAAAATTAATTTTCTCTTTCGGCTTTACTTTATAATTAATTTTTTAGTGTGTCTTAGTGAAATCAGAAGTCTTTTTATAGAGCCTTTGTTTCTGGAGCTAGGGTCCAGCAGACAGCTTAGGGGCAGGGGGTGGACATCTTGCCAGCATCACCCCTTGCTTGGGCTGGAAGGAGTAGTGTCGGCCCTGTGAGGGGCCGTCTGGCCCTTCTGAGTCTTTGTTCATGAGACGTGGATTATGGCATCAAGATTTAGATTTATTCCAGTGTTTGCTGGAGTAATTGAACCTGGGTACATCATAAAGCTGTTCTTACTGAGACACCTACAGTCCCTCCCTTCCTTCTTTTTTTCTTCCTTTTCTCCTTCCCTCCCTCCGTCTCTCCTTCCCTTCCTTTTTTCCTCATTATTTTTGTGCTAGGGATCAGACCCAGAATCTTGTGCATCCTAGGCAAGTGCTTTGCCACTGAGCCCAAGTGAGTGTCTCTTCTTCCTGTTGTTAGTCTTAGATTACTGGAGAAATAAGAACCCCTAACTTGATGAGCTCTGCTGCCACAGACTTGTTGTAAACCGGTTACTCTAGGTTCTCTGTCACAGGCCGTGATGATGGAAAGAACAGGATTGTGGACAGAGGAACAGCAATCCCAGTTTGCCAGTCACTCTGGTGTGCACTAAATTTCTTGTGGTGATAGGATTTCTGCCCTGGGAAAACAGTAAAAGCTTTTCTTGGAGTGTGAGGCAGTGAAAGAGACGAAGAACCAGCATCTTTAGGAGCAAGAGGAAGACAGCCAAGTGAAGAGAACCACTCACCATTGGCCCACAGTCAGGCTGCAGGAATGGCACCTTCCTCCCACCTCCTGCTCTTTTACCCTGGGCCTGCCCTGAGTGGGGCCTGCACCGTGCAGGGAAGTGAGGAGCCGGCCGGAGCAGACAGGGCTGTGTGGCGCTGTGTGCCTATTCCTGAGGATGATTGAGCATCTCCATCCATCTGTTGTGCATGGACTATCTTCCCTCCCTGCCAGTCTTGCATCTGCATATCCGTCACCTGCTGTTCTGGACCAGCCTATTCATCATGCTGACTGGTTTCTCCCCATCAATTTTCCTGCTTCCCTTGTTATCCAAACTTGTCTTGAACTCCACAGATTTTTCTCAGCATACAGGAGAGACCTATAGAGGCTGAAGCAGCTTTGGTGCTGGGAACAGATATGCTTGTGGTGTCTCATTTTGAGGGGCCGATAGGATTCCCTGTCCCAGAAGCAGAGCTTGTAGCTTCTTATACAGAGTCTGTGTGTGTGGGAGCCTTTTGAGGATTCTCCATATACTCTGAAGGGTCTGGAGGGGTTCTTCTGTACACTTTGTGCTACCCTGCTACTGCAAAGACAAAGGGACAACATCGACACTGTGTTACTAAACCTTAAATTTTATTTTCTTCTTGGAATATTGAAAGTTTAGTAAGAATCTGTCAAGATGACTGAGTAAAGGTCCTTGCTGTGTAGGCCTGGTGACCTGACTTTAGTCCCTGGAACCTACGTGATGGCAGGAGAGAGCTGACTCCACACAGCTGTCTCTGACTCCACGCATGCGCCAAATTGAGGACAAGCAGGGAAAAGGGTGCCTGCTGGCCCCGGCCCCGCCCCTGTCCTTCCTGGCCCCGGCCCCGCCCCTGTCCTTCCTGGCCCCGGCCCCGCCCCTGTCCTTCCTGGCCCCAGCCCCGCCCCTGTCCTTCCTGGCCCCTGGGCCCTGCCCGTGTCCTTCCTGGAAGATTTTGGAGTCTCTCTGCAGAAGTGACCCAGTGTGAAGGAAAGTGCCTTACCATCCCTCACCCTCACAGAAACGTGGGACTCTGGCCTCAACTTGGCTGTAGCTCTTAGTGTGTGGAAGTAGACAGATTGACTTCACTCTTTCCTTTGGCTGCATGGTATTCCATTGTGTGCATACATTATACTTTCAGAAAATCAGTCTCAGGATTGTATTTTGGTCTTTTATTCTGTCTTTTGCTGCTTCAGACAATGGCCTACTGAATACTGTTAGATTGTTGACCATGTATCAATTTGGGAACATACTAAAAATAAGAGAATATTTATATGTGATAAGCAGGCTAATGTGATATTTTTCTTCCTTAAAATTTCAAGTTTCCTAGGATATGAGACAATGATTTTCTTTGTGGCCTTTCACCCCCCTTTTTTAGACAGGATTTCTCTGTGTAGCCTTGGCTGTTCTAGAACTCACTTTGTAGACCAGGCTGGCCTGGAACTCACAGAGATCCACCTGCCTCTGCCTCCTGACTGCTGGGATTACAGGCATGCACCACTACCACCTGGTTAACAAACTGATTTTCTAATATAAATATAAATATAACTGTACATAGAAATTATTATTGAAAAATTACTGTTTTCTAAGAGTCTCACTATGTACCTCAGGCTGGCCTAGAACTCTCTTTATAGCCCAGGCTAGCCCCACATTCATGATTCTCTTACCTCTACCAAGTGCTCGGATTGCAGGTATGAGCCACTTTATCTGGCTTAAAGAAATTAAGAGAAAAAAAGACACTATAATAATAACTTTCTATTACTACTTCACGTGAGTTTGGATTCGGAGGGACAGTTTGGTCTTTGATTACCAAGGAATACCAACTTACTAGAAGAATCTCTTCATCCCTCACTTTTTGAATGAATAGGCTCATAATTTTAATTCATTGACTAATTTAGCAGTTTATTTGTTTATTTGAGATTGGATTTATGTTGCCCAGGCTAGTTTTGAACTCTTGAGTATACAAGTCATCCTCCCATCAGCCTCCTGAGGAGCTGGAACTTACAAGTGTGTGCCACCTCACCTGCCTCATAAGCTTTTGGAGTAGATGTTCAAATGCTTCAGAAACTGGAAGGAGGAATCTGTTCTCAAGTCAGTTTGTAGACTTACTTCCCTTGGTTGTCATTAGATGACTCATGGGACAATGGCCCCTGGGGTGCTCAGCCCTAATTCAGCACCTACTGTTTGCAGAGTGTTATTATGCACCTGCCACTTCAGTAGAGCTGCATAGGAGGAGGGGCTAGGAGTCAGTAATCAGAGCAGGGGAGGCTGAAGCGTCACGTTCCTTCTGCTGAGCTCACAGGTAGTCATCTCGTCTATTTTCGTGAGCACCCTCAGTACCCAGAACCCTCAGAGTCTGAAAATGGATGCATGGCTTAGGAAGGAATGGCTGCAATTAGAAGAGACCAGTATGTTCATCCCATCTTCAGTCTCCTTTTTAAAAAAGTTACAGTTTAGTTGTTCCAGTCCAATAGTGCAGCTGTCTGCCCTTCCAGAGGTCCTGAGTTCAATTCCCAGCAACCACATGGTGGCTCACAACCATCAGTACTGGGATCTGATGCCCTCTTCTGGTGTGCAGGTGTACATGCAGATAGAGCAGTTATTTAAATAAATGAACAAACAAGTAGAAGAACTTAAAAAACAAAAAACACTACCATTGTGCATAGCTCACCTGGGTTCACACCTGGCATTGTGTTAAATACTTAGCCACCGTGCTTCAGTTTCTCTATCTGTAAAATGAAGTTAATGATAGATAGTATCTGTTCAAAAGAGTCTTGCTAGAATTAAGTGAAAATAATAAGAAAAATGCCTGCTATGAAAATGAGGCCCTGGATGATGGTAGCGGTGATCAGTAGCGCATGCCCTTTAGAAAGTGTATTCCTTTCCTCGTGGAGTGTTTTTTTTTTTTTAAGATAGCAGTAATGGATTTCATTATAACATTTTTATGCACATGTGCTATTATGCTTTGTTCTCACTCAACCCCCTTCCCACTGCCCTCAGAAGATGTTTTCTTGATGGGCTGATAGGAGCCCTCACTCACCTTCACGTTTGCTCTCTGTGGTTTCAGTTATTTACAGCCCATCTCAGGCTGAAAATATTAAAAGGGAAATTTCCAGAAATAACAGTTCATAAGTTTTAAAGCACAGAGTGTCTGGGTCCTGTGATGAAATCTTGAGTTATTCTGCTTCATCCTTACCGGGACGTGCACCATCTCTATCCATTGGATCCACTCTGTATATCCTACCATCTGTCAGCCACCTAGTGGCTGTGTGAGTTACCAGTCTATCACAGTGTCACAATGCTTGTGCCCAGCTGCTCCTTACAGTGTAACCTCTAGTGCGGCATTGCCAGGCTTGCACCCCTTTACTCCTGTTCCTGTTGGCATTGCAGGCTGGGGGAGCATAGAACAGTAAGATACCCGGGGGCGGGGAGAGAGAGATCACAGTTACATAAATTTTATTGCAGTGTGTTGCTGTAATTGGTCTACGTCATCATTAGTTGTTAATCTCTTACTGTGCCTCCCTTATAAACTACACTCAACACAGGTGTATGTGTGTGTATACATCTAACAATGTATAAGCAATATACAGAGGCCGTACCTGCAGGCATCTACTGAGGTGCTGGAAGGATTTCTCTCAGATAAGACTGCACTGAGTTTATTGTAATACAGTTTGAAACCATGAGCTTGATGGTACTGTAACACTTGATGCAGTAGGAACTTGTAGGACTTTATACATGTTGGCAGAAGTCACATGTTTGTTGACAGGCTTGGGGATGTGGATCCTACAGCGGGTCTGCTGGTCCTGGTGGTCACACTTTTGACCCGGCGCTGGGGAGTTGGGAGGCTGGAGGATCGAAAGAACCAGGCCATCCTTATCGACATGTGAGTTTGAAGCTAGCTAGGGCTACGTGGGGCCTTGTTGTTTTTGTTTGTCTCAAGATAGGGTTAGCCTGTATAGCCCTGGCTGTCCTGGAACTGATTTTGTAAACCAGACTGGCCTTGAACTTAGGAATTCACCTGTCTTGCTGGGATCAAAAGTGTGTATCACCACATCTCAGTAGACCTTGTTTTAAGGAGGGATGGGGTTTAAAGTAGCTCAGTGGGTAAGAAAATTCTGCAAACAAGAGAACCTGTGTTCAAATCTCCAGATTCACATAAAAAAAAAACAAATAAACTAGAATGACCACATGTGCCTGTAACCTCAGCAGCAGGAGGTGGAAACAGGAGGAGCCTAAGTGCTGAAACTGAGCTTTCAGTTCAGTGAGAGACCAAGGCAGAGGCCAGTGGAGAGGACACAGTCCTGCTCTGGCCTTCTCATGCGTGTGCATAGGCACAGCTGCACACTTCCATGTGTGCACCATACATACATTGCATGCACACGTGCATGTACACAAATAGCTGAAGGGGTTGACTCAAGCCAGGCCTTGAGGAGCAAGGAATGCCCAGAGCATTGAATAATTAACTCTCCAGAGACGTTGTCACTGCTGTCTATGTGGGTGAGGCAGTGGCCCAGAAGGTGCCTCTGGAGTTGGTGAGCTCATGAGCACACCATCCAGTCTATAATCTAGAGACCAGGAAGCTGCTGCTGATACCACTCCAGGTGTCTTCTGACCCTGTAAAAGCAGTCAGGAAAACCTTGGAATGTGAGCTTGGCTTCCCCAGTGAGTCAGGTGTGGTGGCACACACCTTTAGTCCCAGTGCTGGGGAGGTAGAGGCAGGGAGTTATCTGAGTTTGAGGCTAGCCTGGTCTACAAAGTAGGTCTAGGACAGTCAGGGCCACACAGAGGAAACCTGCCTTGAAAAAAAACAAAAAATAAATAAAAAATTTTAAAAAGTGACCCCTATGAAGTCAGAGGCTGGGCACTGCAATAGGAAGCTTGGGTGGCATTTTCCTTTTGTTTTTGAGACAGAGACCCAGCGAGTCATCCATGCTGGTCTTGAACTGCCGTTTGGCCCAGTTTGGGCCCAAGCTGTGAGTCCTCTTTCCTCAGCCTCCCAGCTGGTGTGATTAAGGAGCGCTGTTATGTCCAGCTGAATCTTGGTGCTTCTAATATCTTCCTGTTCCACCTGTGATGTTTACAGCAATCAAAAGCAGCAGAAAGGCCTGGGGAGATGAGATGGCTCAGTGGACCAAGTGCTTGCCCTGTGCACTTGTGAAAGGGAGGTGGTATCTCTAAGCCCAGCTGGGAGGGCTGATACAGACAAATCCAGGGCTCACTAGCAAGCCAGTCCAGCTGAAATGGTAAGCCTAAGGTTCAGTGAAAAACCTGTTAAAAAAAAAGGAAGGAAAAAAAAGAAAAGAAAAAGAAAAACAGTTGAAGAGGTAGCTGTCAGCATCTGGACTCCAGGTATGCCCACACACACAGTTTCGGGGAGGCGGCAGCAACAAGGACAGATCACTGATTATTTGCCTCATTTCTACTTTCCAAAACACCCGTGGGTGCATCTCACTGAGGGAACCCCGTTCTCACTTCAACACTTATTTTTGTCCAGCCGCCTGAGGAGTCTAGGCAACTTGGCTTTGAGCATTCCACTCTCTGTGATAAAGACAGAGCAGGAAAAGTCAGGATTCGGGTTGTATCAGGGAAATCCATATGAGAAAAAAGATTTGCAAACTGGAAAAGTCTTCCTCAAATAGCACAGCATGTTTCCCCCAAGCTCCTTTCTCAGGGAAGGGAAGGTGAAGGTTAGTATTTTTGAAGCCATTTAGATACACAGCCTCCAAATGAAGGGGGATCGTGTTTTTGGCACAGAGCCAGTGTCATGCATGTGTGAGGGAAGGGGACCTTTTTAATCCGAGGAACTAGGCCTTCAATAATGAACGAAAGAAAGCTATAGGATGAATCTCCAGTTCATTGGAGGAATACAAATTGGCACCACTGGCTTTTGGAGATGGTTTTAAGAAAGCTTGTCACACTTGTCTGGCCTCTCTCACAGAAGGGCTTCTTAGGGTTGTAGACCAGCCCCCACTGCGTGTGGGCTTCGCTGGGACTGTTAAGAGTTGTGGAAGCCAAGGATTCTGAAACCCACGGTATACCATAAGGCAATAGCTGTTGAAAAGCACAGTGACTGGGCTATAGTTAGACTTAAAAAAAAATAACTTTGGGTAGTATTTATTAATTTACCTCATTGTTGTAATCAACATTTATGTCTTATAAAAGTTAGTTTGTTTGCTGGGGTTAACTGTGTGTGTATTGTAGTGTCCTTGTCTGGGGAGCGTAAGACAGTATACCTTGATTTTAGATTTATTTTTTACTGCTAGATTGCTAAGTTTTTTATTCACCAGATTTAATGTTATCTTTAATTTGTTTACCACCACGTGTAGCACTGGGAATTGAACCTGGGCCTTGCACACATTAAGCAAGTACTCTACCATTGAGCTATATATCCAGCCCTTTAAATTTTATTTTGTCACTAAGTTGCCTGGGCCGGCTGAGAACCCACCAGGTAGTCAAGCCAGTCTTGGAATTTGTAATCCTCCTTTGTAAGCACCAAGTAGCTGGGGTTGCAGGCTGGGTGGAGCAAAGCCCAATTTGAGGTAGGTAAATGCAGTTCAAGTAGAGGTCCTAAATGAGAAGGGGGATTGGCCACACACACTTACATTTAGATTAACAGTGTGTTTGCCACTTCTAGGAAGCCCCTCTCGATTCTGAGTGTCCAGATCACCCTGATAGGAGCCTGTCTTCAGAGCTTGCCTCTCCTCAGACATGGGGCTTAGGAGGGCTCTGTCTCTGTGGCTATTCTTTTTAGTTTTAAAGCCCTTTAAAAGTAATCTTTCTGTAATTAAGTTGTTGAATAGATTGACTTTAGTAAAATGATGGTCTTTAAATTTTGTGCAGCTTTGAGTTTGTTAAATAATTGCAAAAGTTTTCATTCATGAAGTTTATCTTTCAGGGAAAAAACCCAACCATCTTGACCCTCTGATAAATATCACACCCACACAACTGTCCTTTCAGTGAAGCCACAGTGAATGGGAATAGGACTCCAACTGGCTTTAGCTTCAAGCTGCATCGCCTCTCTTGATCGACAAGAACAACATTTTACTACTTACTGTCAGTGCACGAAACTGAAGAACAAAGGCAGATTCTCCCCAGCCTGCGAGTCACAGGTGGAATTGTGAATTATATTATTTTAATTGCAAAATCTGGGGTCTTGGCCAAAAGAACACAGGTTGAGTTTGAAGAAGAGGCAGTTAGGGAGTCCATTTAACTTACGAATGGATGTGATTTGCACAGAATGTAATTGAAGGAGAACAAATATGGAGCTCCATGATTTTTGATATTTACTTAGTTTTTTTTTTTTCCTAATCAAAGGCTCCATTTAAACAGTCCTGCCAAGACAAGACTGAATGCTCAGCTAGCAATGACAAAAATAGTGGCATTCCTTGGAAGATCTTCCTGCTTGGCTTTAAGTGATTCCTACTGTCCATTTGTCCGTCTGTCCACTCACCCAACAAGTGTTGATTGAGTGGGTGTACCTCGCCAGGTGCTGCGCGTGCCTTGTGGATAGAACAGACAGATCTGGGGAGAAGTGGGCTCCTCCAGAAATACAGCAAAAAGCAAGGCAATGAGAGTGGAGCAAGGCGCTGTAAGAGAAAGCGACGGGCGCAGCTGCTCTGGGAATGTGGCTCTGGGCACAGAAGTCATCAGACTCAGGCTCCAGCACTGGCGAGGAGCAGGGTTTGACCCAGAAGGCACAGGGAGACGGTTGCAGTGACTGAACGCAGCCTTGGCCTGAAGATGGAGTTTGGTACAAGTTTTATTGATGTCATGTTATCCTTAACCAAGCCCAGCTCAAGCTACCAAGCATTCCTAGTCCCCCGTCTTTCTGGGTGCTGTTCTGAGAACGCTGGGGATAGACCTTGAAGAGCCTGGCAATGGGACCACAGAAGCCCCCAGCCTTTGTGTTCTCTGTTAGAGCTTAAAAGCATCTCACAGGACTGGAGAGATGGCTCAGAGGTTAAGAGCACTGGCTGCTCTTCCAGAGGTCCTGAGTTCAATTCCCAGCAACCACATGGTGGCTTACAGCCATCCACAATAAGATCTGGTGCCTTCTTCTGACATGCAGGTGTACATGCAGACAGAACATTGTATACATAATAAAGAAATAAAATATTAAAAAAAAAGGATCTCACATATCGCTCATTTAATCCTCATGATAACCCATTTCCTCAAGTCTCCATAGCTGGATGAGGTGGTGCACCCCTTTAACCCCAGTCCTCGGGAGCCAGAGGCAGGCAGATTTCTGAGTTTGAGGCTAGCCTGGTGAGTTCCAGGACAGCCAAGGCTACACAGAGAAACCCTGTCTTGGGGGGTAGGGCCACTCTTTTCGTGTCCATGGGAACTTAAAAGGAGCCTCTAATGTCAGGAGCAGGTCTCTGTCATCACTGAGATATTCAGTTTCTTTCTCCGTTGTTTTTGCTGTTTTTAATTTTTCTTTTGAGAGAGGCCTACAGTGGCCTCCAACCTTTTCTGTAGCCAAGGTTGACCTTACCTCCCTTTCACAAGTACGGGATGATGGACATGTAGCACAGGCCATACACCCAGCCCAAAGGTATCCAAGTGAATTGTCACACTTGGCCTGGGCTATCTCTCGAAGGTTCACTTTATTAGGTGTGGATTCTAGAAAAGCTATAGCGGTGTATTTCACTCATACCGTTTCTATGTCACTGCTTAGGGTTGTGACGGGTGAAATTGATGGTTCTGTTGAGTTGTGGAGGTTTTTTTTTTCCTGTCTTTCTTTTGCTGCCTTCTGTGAGAGCTCTAGCTTAGAGCTCTATTCTCAGTTTGAGGAGAGGGAGTGTTGGACTTGAAGAGAGTGGCTGGCTGGTGAGTAAATGCTGCTGCGCTGTTGTTCTGTGTGGTTCCTTTTATCAGGACAGTGAAGGGTAAACGAGTGATCTCCACTCCTGTGGAGAGGTCGGATGGTTACATTACCCAGTCTTCTAGAGCATCTTGCAGCAAATACGCGGGTTAGATTAAAAGTTGCAATCATATCATTTTTTATAGTAAATTGCTGACCTTATGCAGTAGAATCAGCTTTATTGAATTTCTCCAAAAATGCGTTTATAATTCTGCCACGCCACATGATATTCATGTCCTTGCTGTCCATGTGGAAATGTCCCTTTTTATGATGTTAAACAAATTAAATCCACTTCTCCTGTGCTGCTTGCCGTGCCTCACCTTTAAGATCCCTCCTCAGGAGTCGAACCTCGGAAGTGGAACTCATCTCCATTAGCACGATGCCATTATGCCGAGCAGAGGCGGGTACATTAGGGAGCCTCGCCTCCCAGTGCACGGCAGACTGGGGATTAGTTAGACGGAGGTGGTCCCAGGGCAGTGGGCGTGCAGCTCGGCTGCTGCTGAACACTAACAAGGCTTTCCCATAATTGCCCTATTTGTTTTGGGGAAATGGTGGGTATTTGTTTAAAAGGATTTCACGGAGCCAAGAGTACACAGTGCAGCCCGCTCCCAGCTACTCGCTTGTGAATGATTCATCACAAAACTATCATCGCCAACCAGTTTTCCTCTAATTCGCTGTGGTTCCACTTGCCTGCAGACCACTGTGGTACCAAAGATGCAAACTAATGTCATCTGACAAAACACCCCGGAAAGTTACGCTAAAACATGCATGATTCCTCAACATTTAAAATTGATATGCTCTTTAGACTCTGGCTCGGGATTCCTTCTCTTGTTCCTTTGTCTGCCATTTCTGTATGTGTGTAATTTGTGTCATGTGCTTGTTCCCAGAGAGCTCAGCACACAGCAATGCAAGTCCATGGAAAATGCATCTATCAAACCTTTTCCTACTGCTTCACCATATGTTTTAAGTACCAATTATATAACAAATCAGAATTAATATTTGCAGTTGAGTGGAGTTCACGATACATAGCTAGGTACAGAAGCAGGAAACACCAGAGGCAAGATTGACTGGGGTACAGGGCTGGGGAACGGCTGGGCAGCTCTGTGCAGGACGAAGAGTTTTAAAAGGTGATTCTCTTGAGAGGTCATCCTCACATAAGACCTCCAGGATTAGTTAGTTCTCTTTAAGGTTTGGGACAGTGGCTAGTCCTAGAAGACGGTGCAAGGAGACAGAGTCTGAGAGATTTTGAAAACAGCTTGTCAAGTGGGGGAGCTTATTTATTAGCTCAAGTGTTTGGATATTTTAATGTGGACAGCGGCAAGTTTTGTGTGTAGAGATGTACCGTATCAAGCTTTCAGGACTCTCTGTGAGGTCAGGGCAGCTACACATGAGCACCGACGGGTGAGAGACAGCAAGTGGGTCCGGGATTGAGGAGGGGGAGAGGGAAGTCCTGGGCCCCCACAGGAGTGTGGAGAGACCCCTCGTGCTGAGCTGCTTGCACAAGAGACTGATGAGCTTGCTCTCATTGTACGCATTGTTAAGTGGTTTCACTGAAATCTGAGACCCTGAGAGAAAGAGAAGATGACATTTGTGAAGTGAGTGTTACTTTATCTAGAAATGGCTTCTCTGGGATAAGCCCTGTCACTCAGTTTCCTGGTAAAGCTGCCCCTTCTGCCATGGGAGGGTCCCACTGCATCCGACCACAATTCTAAGAAGCTGTTCCCGTCGCACTGTTGACAGCTCTGCTCCCACAGAGCTCCCCTCTGCCCTTCTCATCCAGTCCTTTTCACTTCTCCCCGACTGCATCCTGTCTCTGTTTCCTGCTTTTCTTAGCTGGTCAGTCGGTTTGCTGACCTGGCTGTAACACTTTGAGGTCCTTTGGTGCATGGTGCCATGGTGTGGTTACCTGACCTGTGTGCCTTGGTTTTCTGGACGCAGATGGGCTGTTTTGCTTTTAAGTCAATGCAGCCTAGAAAGTAAAAATGTGTGGCTCAGGGCTATAGAGCCTAAAGGTCAGGGACTCCAAAGGGATAAAAAAGACAATCAGTCCGTTAGCCGACTTCCTGGGAGATCTCAGAGCTGCACGCAGCCAGTGAACTGCGTGATCCTGACTCCGGGTCAGCTTGCAGCAGCTGGGACAGGAGCGTCTTTCTCTCCTCTAAGCTTTCCCCCCTTTGCTGCTCCAGCTCAGTGTTCAGCCCTGGCTCTGTGCTAACATTTCTCTTTTCAGTGTGTGTGGATGTCGCTGCGGCTCCACCCAAGCCCAGAGCCTGGGCCAGAAGGTGGGACTGTGTGGTGGCACATAGGATCTACAGTGAAAAGCATGCAGTTTTACACTTTTAAAACGTAAGCACAGTAGAAAGCAATTATCTTCTTTTGTAGTCATCTTGCTCAGTTTCCTTTGTGCAGCTTTTTCACAGAAAACAGCCTTTAAAGCTTGTGCTGGGCAACCTTGGAGCTGGTCTCCTCCCATCTCTCTGTCTCTTTTTGGGTGTGTGTTTGTTTGGTTGGTTTTTGAGACCGGGTTTTTCTGTATAGGCTTGGCTATCCTGGACTCAAATTGTAGAGCAGGCTGGCCTGGAACTCACGGAGATCCTACTGCCTCTGTCTCCCACGTGCAGGGATTACATGTGTGTGCCACCACTCCCAACCCCCCTTCCTTCTCAATACTATCTGAAGGACTTCTCCATCCCTCACACAGAGGGGTCCTGGTGATAGTTCACTTTTTATGACTTTGACCTCTTGATCCTCCTGCCTCACCGGAAGTACTGGGATTATAGATGCAAGCCACCATTCCTGGCCTTGCTTTTTTTTCTTTATGTTTAACCTTTAATTTTTAAATGAATGGTTTTGACATCTAGTGTTGATATCCACTCACCCCCGGTAACTGTTGGGGACACTGACTAACGAGCTTCCTTGCTTCCCTGTATACAGAGGAGGGAGAGGGAGAATTGCGAAAAACACTTGTTGAACCATGATTTTCACTGTAAGATAAGATGGAAAAATGAATGTTTGCAGAAACCCTCCAAAAGCACCTTTCATTACAGTAATTAAACAGCAGCATTTAACCTATCAGAAAGTGCAGGGTTTGTGAGACAAAAGAGATGCAAGTTTGAAATTGGAGTTCTGACCCTTGAGAAAGAGAATGGTTAAATCTGTTTTGGGGGTTCTAGGGCAGAGCTGAAAAGGTGTGAGGAAGTGTGTGTGTGTACATGTCTGAGTCGGAGAGTGTATGTTCATGTGAGGGTAGGGGCTGGGTGCCTGTGTTTGCCAGGAACACCCATGGGAATATTTCCTGGCACCTGTGTGCTGTCAAGAAGCACACAAAGCTGCTGGTGCCTGTTCATTAGGTTTTCAGACGAGGCCAGGCCTCACCTGTGACTGGTAGTTGCATCATGTTGGTGGAACTTGCTTCACTCTGGCCCTCTGGGACACACAGGAATAGATCTGAGAGACAGGGTGACATGTAGGGAGAGAGACACAGCAACTGGAGGTCGAGAAAAGTGGAACAGTCTGGAAGGAGGTGCTTGGCCTTTCCTGTGCAGGACAAAGCATTGCATGTTACTGGTCTAGTGCCCATAGCCAACAGTCCACAGTGAGCTGGACCACAGGGGCAGCTTGGGAGGCTGCTGTGGAGGCCTCCATGAGCAAGCATCTCTTGCCATCCCTCTTTGAGGTTGCCAGTTCTATGACATGCTGTTTGTTCTCATGTGAAGTGGCAGGGATTAGCGGTATCCCATCTGCCCTTTAGTGACATCACTTTGGTCTTCTGAGCTGCTGGCTGTGGTTTGAGGCATTGCTTGTATACTGCCCCTCTGGAAGCTGCTCTATCTCTCCCTAGACATCTCCAGAGCCTGGCAGATGCCATCAAAATTCCAGAAGATGGGCTGGCATGTGTAAAGGAAATCATGGCCATGGCTCTGTATCCCTCATTAGGCCTTGGGGTAGTGCTTCCTATATACACAAGTCCATTTCAAGCTCACAGTCTCTGTCAGTCTCTATGCAAGCTTGAAGGGTTTCTATTAGACTAATGAGCCCCAGGGACACTGGTGACAGTGCGATAATCGTCCCCTTGGAGGACTAGAAGTAGTCGGGATGTGATGACCTCATCCCAAGGGAACTGCTGATGAAACTCTGGCTTAGCCTTGCTGCCAGCTCTGTACCTGGGGTGGGGTGGGGGAGAGGGTTGCTAGGATGTTTCTCCTACAGCTTCCTTGTTGCTTGGCTCGCTTATCTTTGGGATATTTCAGCTAAAGTTTTTCAGTTTTACATTAGAACTTTAAAGACCTAGTGAGCCTGATAGGAAATCTGCTGTAATAACCTAGTCCAGCAGCACACTTCACAGACCCAGGGAACCCTGGGAACAACACAGGGCATGACAGTGGTCCTGCTGGGTGTTGGGGATTACCATTTTATGAGGACTGAGGTACTGAGAAGAATTTGTTGCTTGGGCCGGTGAGAGAGCACAATTGGAAGGCTGGTTGGAGCCCTCAGCCCTTTGCCTTCTTTGGGGGCTGTTGGATCCTGCTGTCCCTTTTGCAATCTTTATGGATTTTGCCTCTTGTGCTGTCTTTCTTTTTGCCAGGCAGTATGTCTCAGGCATAGCGTGTGCCTGTAAACACAGGTTTCTGCTGCTGGGTGTTGGACAGAGAATATGTGCCGTGATTTATTTTAGACAGCCCCTTTGATGAACATCCAGATTATTTCCAATTTTCACCATTACAGCAGCCCATCTTAAAATGCCCTGGAGAAACAGGTATTATTTTTTGATTGCCCTTTTAGGGTAAAAACTCTAAAAACCCAGTTGCTAATCCTGTGTTAAAGAAAATGGCTGTTTTCATTTTTTTAATTCTTTTTTTTAATAACTTTTTTATTAATTACACTTTATTCATTTTGTATCCCCCCATAAAACCTTCCCTCCTCCCCTGTTTTCATTTTACTATGCAGCACTTCTCTGGCCTGTGGAAAGGTTAGGTTGGTGTGTACCCCACCTCAGCTGTGCTCTCCAGTGAGGGCTTTAAACTGTCGGATTGTCAAGTTCATAGTTCCTTGCTTTGGTTGACATCAGAGAAAATCCTTCCCACACTGTGAGGACGTTGACATGTTTGCTTCCCGTTTTCTTTCATGGAATTTACTTTGTTGTTAGCTGAGCAGCAGGAACTGTAACTCTATTTTCCTGGTGGCCAGTTTGATTGTTCCAGCACTGCTTAGTGACATGTCACTTTGCCATATTGCATTTTGAATGTTCTCATTGGTTGATGTCCCTGTCTGTTGGACTCCTGCTGCAGTGTCTGTTATTTTAGATTTGTTGCTTCCTGCTTTGTTAGCATAAGTTGTGCTTCCGTGTTGTTGTTAATTAGAAAAGCCTTGGTGTTTGCAGCCCTTCATTGCATCGCTTCCTTTAGAAATTTTATAACTTTTATAAACCATGGATCCTACATCTCCTCTTCTTGATCCTGTTCCTCCCCACCCTCTGTCAGTCTCTTTGGAATTCTAATTACCTTCACTACGGAATTTACCTAGGGCAGGAGTGACATCTTTGCAGACTACAGCCACTGTGTTCAGGGGTGAGATCTCTTTCCAGTGAACCGCGTTTCCTGTTAATGGTTTGACAGAATTCTTGCCTAGTTTCTATACAGTTACTTTAATCCTAAGTATTTTAAAATTTATTTTTGTGACCTTTATTTCCACTATATTTTCTAAACGATTTCCATTATATTTGCTAAACTTAGGGAAGCTGTTGACTTCTATGCTTTTAAAATTATCTTATTGTGTTCTTTGTAATAGTCCTAATGACTGTTATTGGTTCTCTTACTATTTTTCAGTAGCAAATAATATTTTCCCTCTCCTGTGTTATATAACCTTATTATTATTATTATTATTATTTTTGCTAGACTGTCCGGAACAGTGTTGGGCATGAGTATTCAAGGCAATAAAAGGGTATAAACCTTCTGCCTCCTGCCTAGAAACATGGGGCCCAGGACCGTAAAAGAAATAGTCATCGTTATAGAACGATTCCTAGATTTTTCAGGGTCCTCCCTTGCTGAAGGACTTAACAAAAAAACAAACTAACGAACTAAATTGTTCTCCAAGATATTTATCCTTTGGCCAGACTTGTTTAATGTGCTCCTTGCTGCCTTCTATTCAATGAGAAAGTCAATGTTATTTCTGTTTTTTCAAGCAGAAAAGCTGGAGAACAGTGGAATCCATCCTAAAGTCCCTTGGCAGATACAGGTGACTTAGTCTTCTGTGTAAAGCAAAAGCACTACACCAAGGGCTTTGGAAGGGGCTCAGCAGTGCTAAGTCTGACGAGAGAAGGGGCAAGCTTTTGTACAGGAAACAGTGGTATCCAGAAGTGATTATTTATTTCCTAGACCTAGAGGTGGGATCTCACCTAGAGGACTCCTAACAATGGCAGTCACCAATGCCAAGTGATGGCTATGGAAAGATAAGGACTTCCCCACCTCCCCCACCCCACTTTTCTCTGGTGGCTACAGAGCAAGCTGTGGTCTTCTCATCTCACCTCTTCTGATGGGGACTCTGGCTTTTAGCTTTCTTTCCTTGCATCAGCATTTTGGATAAAGGCTATTGGCTGGTATTCTTTACAACCTGATATGCTCCCCTCTGTGGATACTCTCCCACACCCCTCTCTTCCTCTTAAACGATTTGTTTTCATTTTATGTGTATTAGTGTTTTGCCTGCATGTATATATGTATGTATGTATGTGCCCCAGGTGCATATAGTGCCCATGGAGGCCAAAAGAAGGTGTCAGATCCCCTGGAACTGCAGTTACAGACCATTGTGAGCTGTCATGTGGGTGCTAGGAGCCAAACCCAGGTCCTCTGCAAGAGCAGCAGGTGCTCTTAACCATAGAGTCAACGCCTCAAGGCCCTTCTCTCTCCCTTTGACAGAGAGTCAGCTCAGGATGACTTCAAACTTCTTTGTAAAGAATAAGGTTGCATTTCTGAGTGTCCGCCTCCACCTGACAAGTGCTGGCATCATTCAAATCTTACTTCGTCCTCAATCTCTTAGTATTGAACAGTTCAAATCCACAGAAAAACTGAATACTGCAAGAGCACCCAGATAGCTTTTCTCTTGGTTCTCACTGACTGACATTTTGTCACATATATTTATCTGACTTTGCTCTTTCTGTACATGCATCTACACATGCACACTCATGTGGCACACCCTTTTCTATGGCCATTTGAAAGGAACTTGTAGATATCATGGCACATCAACTAATTACTTCAGCACTTACCTCCTCAAATAAGAATGTTCTCCCACATAATCACCTCACATATTACAGGGAGAAAATTAACATGAATCTTGGAAAGTACCTGATATGTCTGTTCCATGTTCACATTTGCCTGTTTGCCCCCACGTTTCCTTTGTAGTCTACCATTCCAGGAGACAGCCAGGGGTCACACCTCCTGTTTTCCTGCTGACTCTGGAGACCTGTTCTCTTGCCTTTTCATGTTTGAGTGGTCATTGACTATATTTGAGAAATCAGGTTGATTTTATTGACTATTCCTGGCTTGTCTCATTGTTCCCTCTTCATAAAATTGAGATCACATGTGTTTGGCAAGAATACTTAATAAGTAATGTTAGGTACTCATTACTGTACTGCATTACAAGGGAAGAATGTCAGAGTTCTCTGCTGCTGGTAATGCTAATGCAACCATTTGGTTATCGAGGTGATTACTAGATTATCTGTCATAAAAGGCCATTTTCGGTCACATAATTAACAAGTAGTCTAAGAAGGGTTTGTTGCCTTCAGTGGAGAGGTTTGCTTTAATTGAAATTTTCTTTGAAAGTAGAAGAAAAGTTTGACTTCCTAAATATGTTGTTTCTCATGCATTTATTTTTATTTTTTATAGTTTTTAAATCGCATTTAGCTCAGTCTGATCTAAGTCTTTTAAAAATGGTTAGATTTATTTTAATTATGTATATATGCCTGTGTCTTTGTATATGTATATGTGTGTGTGCACAGGTGTCAGTGGAGACTAGAGAAGTTGGATCCCCTGCAGCTATAGTTACAGGTAGTTGTGAGCTGCCTACCATGGGCTCTGGGGACAGAGCTTGGGCCCTTTGGAAGAGCAGTGCGTGCTTGGAACCCTGACCCGTCTCTCCAGCTCCCTCAGTGTTAACTGAGCACGACACTGAGCTCTTTATATCTGGATTACCCAGTGTGCCACAGTTACCAGCAAACAGGTTTTTGGCTAAAAGCTTTTATATCCTTCCTCTTCTGGCAGAAATAGTGTCTGCATCATTTGCTAGATGGAGTGGTGTGTACTCACATCTGTAATTCCAGCAGTATGGAGGCAAGTTCAGGAGGACTACCTCAAGTCTGAGGCCAGCCTGGTCTATATAGCAAGTTCTAGGCTGGCCAGGACTACTTAGTGAGACTGTCTGAGAACAAAATGTTTTGACTATCATTTTTATCCTGTAGTCTGGAGTACTTGATTTGTGTTTCAGGTTTGGTCCAATGGGTCATACTCAGGTTGGCTCTTTTGCTTCCTGGGATACATGTCTCAGAAAGACTCAAGCCCTGAATCAAACTTCTCAAGATTTCTTTAGTGAGAATGATGCTGGGAAGTCAGGCTCAGACAGTAGTCATGGGCTTCTGGGCTTCTTTACACACACAGACACACACACAGACACACATACACAGAATTCTTTTTTGTATTTATTTTGTATATGTATGTTTACATATACATATAATCCAAATATATCATGACTGGATTTATTTTTCATTTCTTATTTTACATTTATATTACTTTTATAATGTAAAACTTGACCCAAGAGTTTAATATGCTTATTTTTATGCTTAGATAATTTTAAAGTTATAAATGGTATTTACCAGAGTTGAGTGTGCTTCCTGCACACTGGCAAGTGCCTGCTGAGCAGCATCTGGCTGCAGTCTTGCCTGTGTTGTTGAGACCCACTCCATAATACCCAGTCTGGACTCAGACTTGCTGTGTGCATAAGGGTGACTTTGAACTTCAGAATGCTCTGCATCTCACTCCTAAGGGCTGAGATTACAGGAGCATACCACCACATCTGGCTTAACAAAACCCAGTATTCTCATCAACATTTATCTTACTGGGTAAAATTTAAGGTTTTTTTTCTTTGCAGTTCTGCTTGTAGTCTAGGCTAGCCTCAAACTCAGGTGAGCACTCAGGCGATCCTCCTTAGTGCTGGTGTGCGTGGTGTGCGCCGCTGCGCCAGGCTCAGCTTGAATCCTCAGCTGTGGAGGGTTAGCACTAGGATGCTCCATAATGGTTCTTTGGAATCATTAATGTATCCGAAGAGTGTAGAAGCCAATGATGCTGGGGAATCAGTGCCTCAGAGGACAGGGCTCATCTCTGACTCCTAACGAGGGTCACCACTCAACAGTGATGCCAGTGCCAGAGTCCGTCCGTCCTTTTCCTTCCTTCCTTCCTTCCTTCCTTCCTTCCTTCCTTCCTTCCTTCCTTCCTTCCTTCATGTCTTTACATTGATTTACGTGTGTGTGTAGGTGTGCATGCTCCACAGTGCATGCTTTGGGGTCAGAAGACAACTTGCAGGAGTCAGTTATCTCCTTCTACCATGTGGGCCTAGGGGATCGAGAGGCTGGTCATCAGCCTTGGCAGCTGCCATCTTACTCACTGAGCTGTCTCACAGGCCCCAAACTTTAGAGCACTTTCATTCCATTTACATTTTTCTACCTTTTGTTGTTGTTATTATTGTAGTGATCTTTGCAGATCTGTGTAGTACTACATAGATTTTAAACTCTAAAAGACATAATCATTGATTTGAAGCCCTAAAGACATTATTATTTTATACAGTCAATATTCATTTATATGTGCCCTTTCTTCTGAGCTTATACTTATATTCCCATGCTTCTGTGTACTATCATGTTCCCTAGCAGTTTACTGGGGAAGGGGCTGTTTTGGTGCTGTGGATCAAACCTTGTCTAGGCAAACACGATAGGCAAGTGCTATACTGCTGAGTGTTTTTGTAACCTCTTCAGTTTTTTAGAGTTTTTATTTATGTGCCTAAATGTGATCTTGCTTGAATGCTCGCTGTGTGTGTACAGTGTCTCTTGAGGCCAGAAGAGGGCATCAGATCCCCTGGAACTGGAATTCCAGGCAGTGGTGAGCTGCTTGATTTGGTGCTGAGAACGAAACCTACACCCTCTATGAGAACAGTAAGCACTCTCAACCGCCCGCTTCTTTAGCCCCCTTTTCTCTTAAAAAAAAAAAAAAAAAAAAAAACCTTTAGTTTGAAGTGCTTTTCAGTATTTAGTATTTTAAATGAATTTTGGTAGTACAAAGAATTCCCATATGTCTATCATCTAGATTCCCAAAATACTAATATTACTTCATATCTTGTCCCTTTCTATTTACACACACACACACACACACACACACACACACACACACAGCTCTTGTTCAGATTTAGTCAGTTGTCTTAATAAAGCGCTCTATAGATGTTTCAGGCTGGGTTCTCTAGAGGAACTGAACCAATAGAATGGATTTTTAAATGGAGTTTATTCATTGACTTGTGTGACACTGTCTGTCTGCGCATGCTGGAGAGGCAGAGTCTGGTAGCAGCTCAGACCATGAGCTGGATGTCTCTGCTTCTACTCTCACATGGAGAGTGTTTGCTGTGCAGCCCACATTGGAAAACCAGAGAAGTTATGGTCTGATGTCTGTGTAAGAAGGCCTTGCCAGTGGAGGTACCCCTCCCCAGGAGACAGCAGGGCAGAGAGGCACACACTGCTTTTCTTTGCACCTTGTATACCAGGGTGGCTTGTTGGAATGCTGGGTTTACTTGTCTTTCCTAGGCAGTTCAGCCTTTCCAGAGGTGCCCCATAGACACATCGGAAGTGATTCTAAGCACTGTCAAGTTGACAGCGACAACTAACCACAATAGCAAAAATGAACAGAAAGTCTACACCCCATGGCCACAAGATGCAATGAGTGCCTCATCCTTTCCCTCCTTTAACTTAGAATAGGGTTGCCTAGTCTTTCCTTGTCTTGCAACTTTCATCTGTTGGGAGAATTTACAACAGTTTTATGCACTGCACTGTACTTTGGATTTTTGTGTGTCACCTCATGACTGGATGTGGTCTGCATTTTTGATATAGAAGTTTTGCCGTGCTTCCTAACAGGAAGTATATAACATTGACATTGTTTTTTTTTTTCCTCCCCCACTGCTGGTGATTTCACCTTGGCCTGCTGGTTGAGGAGGCACTTGCCAGGCTTTCCAGTGTAGAATTATATTTCCTTTGCTATTAGTGTCATTTAAAGGGAGGCTTTAAGGCTGTGTTTTTATTTTCCATTGATTTCTGCCTGTCGTTTTTACCATCTGGTAATGTTTTGCTTGTTTGAGACGTCATTCCTGCGTAGCTCTGACTCGCTACGTCGCTGAGGTTGGCCTTAAATTCCCAGTTCTCCTGCCTCTGCCTTTCAAGTGCTGAATTGACAGAAGGGAGCCTCCTTTCTGGGCTTCTTTCAGCACCTTGATGGTGATGCATTCTTATTTTCTCATGTTTGCTGTTATGTGTCAGTTTTATATTCCTTTGAGAGTTAGTGGATCTGACTGCTTTTAAGATTATTTTTCATTTATTTATTTGGTGTGTGCGCGTGTGTTCGTCCCCAAATGTGTACAGGTGCCCAAGGAGTCCAGAAGAGGGCATTAGATCCCCTGGAGTTGGAGTCACAGGCAGTTTGTGAGTTGCCCCATGTGGGTGCTGGGGACATGGGTGCTCTGCGGGAGGGAGGCATGCTTTTTTTTTTTTTTTGGAGGCATGCTTTTAACTGCTGAGTCTTCTCTCCAGCCCCCGGTTGACTGAATTTCTTTGAGATAAAGTTTCACAGAGTCTTTGAATGTCGGCCTTGATGTACTTTTACAGAATTAGCAGTTATGTTTTTAAGTTCTGGTCTGTCTTGCTTTTGTTTCTTTTCTTGGGCTACAGCTATATTTACTGTAGGCCTTTTCCTAGTCCCCCCCCCTTTTTTTCCAATGCTGTACCCACCTTCAGTTTCTAATTGCTCCGCTGTGGCCGGCTGCTGTGAGGTTCATCTGTTACTGAGTTCTTGCTGTCAGTTGTTGCGTTTCAGCTACAGGGTTTGTATTTGGGTCCTTTTAAACTATGCTTTTCTAGCAAACTTTGTTCTGCCACTTCCTTCTTGATTGTCTCACTACATAACCCAGGCTTTCTCCTCTTCACTATTGTATTCAGAATTTGGGTTTTCAAATTAGAGATATTAAAGATCTATATCTTTCTATATCTGTCTCTCTCGTTCATCTCAAAACAGACAAAGTTCTGCCTTGGAGCACCTAGAGTACCTGCTCACCTGTCTGCACTTTTCTTCTCTCTGGGGTCTTGGATGGTCAAGCCGTGGCTGCATTGGCAGCTCCCTAGCGCCTTGAAATAGTATTGTTTATCATTTGTTCTCAGCAGTATTGTTGGGTCTAAAGAGATATCCACCTTAGATGCTGAAATTCTTCAGCAACTTTTGTTCTTGTTGAGAGAGAGAGAGGCTCTCAAGTAGCTTCCCTTTCCTCTCTGTTCTGAGAGTTTGGCATATCCTAGTCTGTCAAATCTTTTTCTGATTCATCACATTTTCTGCCACTCAATTAAGCATCACTTTCAAACATAGGTATTTCTTTCTGCAAACTAACTTTACGTTCATTTTGGGGGATTAAAGGTGTGTACTGAGGGACTAGAGAGATGGCTCAGAGGTTAAGAGCACTGGCTGTTCTTCCTAAAGGTTCTGACTTCAATTCCCAGCGACAGCATGATGGCTCATAACTGTCTATAGTGAGATATGGTGCCCTCTTCTGGTTTGCAGGCACACATGCAGGCAGACCACTGTATAAATAATAAATAAATAGATCTTTAAAAACAAAATAAAGGTGTGTACTGAGCATGTTTGTGTTTCATCCAGAGTAGCAGTTAAATCTCTATACAGAGCCAGGTCTTTAGCTTCTGATTCTCTTGTATCTACCTTCTGAGTGCTGGGGTTAGAGGCATGGCCACAATGTTCTTTTGTTCTGAATTTCTCTTTTGAAATAAATTCCTTTGGGTGTATTTCATTTTGTTTCTGTAGTTTTTCCTTTTCTTTTTGAGGTAGGGACTATAATTTAGGCTAGCTTGGAACTTGCTGCTGTAGCCAAGGCAAGATTTGAAAATGGCATCTCCCTGCCTCTGCTTCACAGGTGTTGGGATTGTATGAGTTAGCCACCGTGCCAGACATTTTGTTTTGTTGCGGTAGAGTCGCCTGATAGCACAGCTGTCTGTGAATTTCTGCCTCAGCCTTGCCAGTGCTGGTATTGCAGGCGTGCCTCACTAGAGCTAATTCAAGCCGTTTTAATTTCTCCTTTTCTGCCTGTTGTCTTTTCATTTATTTTCCTTTTCCTTGCTTATTATTATTTTTAAGATTGGGTCTCACTATGTACATCCAGCTGGCCTAGAATTCTCTGTGTTGCCCAGGCTGGCCTGAAATTTGTAATCCGCCTGCCTCAGCCTTATGAGTGTGGAAGATTTTAGGTAGGTGTGCACTACCACATACCCAGCTTTTTTATCTTTTCATAAAAGACAGGGGTCAGTGTTTCGCAATTGATTGGCAGTTTTGAATGCCAGGGACTTTGCTGGGACGTGTCTGGCCTGTTGGTTTCAGGTTTATGTCAGCTGCGTTTACAATGCTTTAGGGGGCAGATTTTTTTATTTGCCATTAAAATTTTTTCTTTTGACATTTGAAAAATTTCAATATTAGAGTGTTTGTATATGTGTGTGTACGCATATGTATTTACGTTCACACACCACAGTATACTTGTAAAGGTCAGTGAGCAACTTTGTGGAGTCAGTTCTTTATATCCACATTCACTCCAGGGACTGAATTTAGGATGCCAGGCTTGCATGGCAACCCCTTTACCTGCTGAGCCATCCTGCCTGCCTCCTTAGTTGACTTTTTTTTTTTTTTTTTGAGTTTTTTTCCATAGGCTTCGGCTACTCAGTATCTTGGTCAAAGAGCGCAAAGGTTTGACTGTATTGCTTTTTAAAAACTCTACTTTATTTGGGGTGTTTAGGCCTCAACCTTACTTCCAACCTCCCAGCCCTACAAAGGAGAGAAGGTTAGAAGGGAGAGAGGGCCCTGGCTGTTTAGGGTCAGTGGGTCTTTGGGGAGTCAACAGAAGGCACAGCCAGCAGTCTCCTCCAAACCTCTGCACCCGGAAGTGTTTCTCTCCATCTCTCTGCTCCAAACTGCCACCCCATCCATCTGCCAGGTCCCTCCAAACTGCTACATACCACAGGCCAACACCAAATGCCACACCTTTTCTTTCTGGGCTCTCGGTTGATATCCTCAGAGTCCTGGACCACACCCCTCTCCGTGCAGCATGGGTCAGGCTGCTGCCAACTGGCAAAAGCTGCGCCCTGCCCCAGACAATTAAGCTGTGAACAAACTATAGCCCAACTAAAATCCCACACTTGGGATTAACACAAAAACATACATTTACATAACTGAGTTTTTAAAGAAACCAAAACTTTCATTACATTTGACTTTATTTTTTTCAGTAATCAGTTTTGTTGTTGTTTTTTAGTGTAATATCATGGCAGAAGGAGAGAAACCTTTCTTATAAAGAGCCACACAGCGTGTTTTGGGCTCGGGGTCTGTGTTGGTGAAGGAGCTACCCAGTGCTGCTCAGAGAGCAGGAGCTGATGAGAAGGAAAGCTGATCTTATGGACACTGACATTTAGGTTTCATATGCTTTTGACATGTCACAAAATGATCCTGTTTTTCCCACGTCTGTGTAAAAAAAATCTGTTCTTAGCTAGAAGACCATCCCAAAATGGACAAATGGCTGGCACGGTGATGCATGCTTTTGATCCCAGCAGAAAGAGGCAGCTCTAACCCAGTGTTCATAGAGTCCCAGGGCAGCCAGTGCTGCAAGCAAGACTCTGCCTCAAAAACAAGTCAAGTTCCGACAAACCAAGATAGACAGGAGCCTGAGTTTGGCCTCTGGGTCTTTTTCCCCACTGACTTGTGCTAAAACTTCATCATATCTGTAGTGTCCTGAGCTATTCTGTCCCTCATATCGTTCAGTGTCATGCTCTCTGAGATGTGCCTTGTATTAGAATGAAACCATCCTGTCATCTTTTTAGTTATTCAGAATTCATTTAGAGCTTCATGTTTATTCCCTTACATATAATTTATAAATTACCTTGTCCCGCTAAAAGGAAAATGTAGAATGTTGATATTTCATACATTGGAATCATATTAACCTTACAGATCAACTTGGGACAAATGACATTTATAATATTGACACTTCTTATAGGAGAAAAAGCCAGTTATTTCCATGTAGCCCTTTTAGTTTTCTCCAAATCTTAGAAACATCCCGCGCGTTTGTTTCCTGTTTCTTTCACTTTTGTGTCACTTGCGTCTCAGCCCCGCTAAGGCGCAGCTGGCAGGTTGGCCCCGCCCACCTCTGGCACTCTGAAGAGAATACTTTTTGCCCCTTGCTGTTTTTTTTTCTTTCTTTCTTTTGGGGGGGGGGCACTTGATAAATGTTTAATCAATCTCCATTGGCTTTCTAAATTTCTTAAACATATGATCACTTAGGAAAACAAAGAATGAACCGGGGCTAAGCTCAGGGGTAGGACTCTGCTTAGCATGTGTGAGAATTTATTTAATCCCTAGTACTTAAAAAAAAAAGACAATGCAGAAATTACACGTAGAATAAAAATTGATGAGATTCCCTTCATGAAGGAATGAGTATAGCAAGTATTAACCTTCTTGTTAATGCTGCTTTTCTTGAGATAAATGCAGTTTTCTTATACTGGCCTTCGACAGCCTGAAGGACAGAGGGAATGGTTCTACCTGTAAAGTAATCAGCCGGCCTCATGACAGTTGAAGGATCTTGCAACTGTGTGGAAGACAGGCCTCTGAGGGAAACAAAGCAGGAGACAGAAGCTAAAATTGCTCAGGGAAAGTCTCCCTCTATCCCTGTGACAGGCTGGGTCCACCAGAATCAGGGCCAGTCACTGAGGGGGTTAGCCTGGGATTCTGTGACTGCTGGGATCCGCTTAGACACAAAGCTGCTCCCTTAACTCAAAGACAGGAGCCAGACCTCTTCCCTCTGAGCACCTGAGGACACACCTTATCAAGACCTGGAGTCTCTAGTCTTTTTGCCCTTTTCACTGTTCATGCTGCTTCTCTTCTTTCCAGTTACGTCAGCGCCACACAAATAGAGCAGATGTGTGTGAGCACACTTGTCCTGCTCCTGTCTTTAAACAACACACTTGTACATCCTTTTTTCATGTCACACCAACTTCAGAGAGTGACACTAGCCCGTCTGCTCACGCTCAGTCACATCAAGGAAGTATTCATGCTGTTCATTTTATTAAGAGTTTTCATTGAGTGGATATCAAATTATATCAAATGCCCTTCACTTGCGGAAATAATCATATCATTGTTGTCTTTTAATCTCTTAATATAATAAAGTATTATAATAGGCAGCAGTGAATCATCATTGTATTAGTAGCATGAATTCTAGTTGATTGTGGTGTTTAATGTACTAGATCTATGTGCTGTTGTTTTATGTGCATTTAGGAGAAATATCTCTGAGGCTGGCTCTCTTTTGTGTTTGTGCTTTCAGCTATCATAGTTTGAGAATGTTTGGAAACATTGGAGTAGGGCATGGAACTCTATCAGAATGAGAGGCATTAAGAACTGCACATTGCTAATAGTGTGAATTTCAAATTCTAGGCATTAAAAATAGGACAGTATTCTTAGTAAACTCATCAAAACTACATATAATAAGCATTTTCACATGAACCGTGGAGTATATGAAAATGATACTTTTTCCTAGTGCTGTAGGGGCTGTGATCGGGAGTTGGGATTGCTTGGCTATACCCTAATCACTAACCAGGCCTCATACTTACTGCGTGTTTTGTGGCATTCTCCTTGACACTATAAAGATGTCAGAAAGCTCACTATTTCTTGGTGTCGCTCTGGGAACCCTGCATCCGGACTGCAGTTTGTTTGTGTTCTAGAGCTGTGGCATCGCAATGTGCCTCTTAATCTGAAGCTCCCCCAAGCTTCCTGTGCTCCACTCCTCTGGCTCCCCGGCTTCCCTGTGCCGCTCTTTGGTTCTCATCTTTGGATTGATGAAATGGATCCTTCAGAAGCTTCCCAGGAAGGTGTATGGGATGCAGACTTAGAAAATGAGTCTACCTTCATTTCCGTTTTTACTTGGCTGAGTTTAAAGTTCTAGATTGGGAAAATTCTAGATTTTTTTTTTTTTTAAGAAATTTGAAGGGACAAACCTTTGTCCCACCAGCCAGTTTTGTCTGCTATTGGGTGTATGAGGCTACTTTGACGTGGGTCCCTTCCTATGTGAACTTTTTATTTTCTCCAAAACCCTTATTTCTTATCTCCAGGTGCTGCCCTGTGGTTTCATAATAATGTACATCAGGATTTTCTTTGTTATGTCATCGTTGTGTTTGCCTTAGGGCTGGGTATCCCATAGCCCCTTCATTTAGAGAGTTATCACCCTTCATTTTTGTGATGTGGTCTTCAATGATTTCTTTGGTAATATTCTCTCATTTGTGCTTTGTGTTCTGTTTTCCTAGAACCCCTGTTAGCTGGATGATAGATGTCTTGGGTTAACCCTCAACAAGTTTTAATAACTTTTCTTTCTTATTTTCCATCTTTTCAGTTCTGCTTTATATATTTCTCTCAAAAGTTTGTCTTATATTAACTTCATCTTTCAAAAGTTCTCCTGAAAATGTTTTTGCTCTCAGATATGTAAATTGTGAGAGCACTTCTTTTGTTCTGAATATCTTTTTTATAGATGGTTATGAACTCCCATGTCATTGCTGGGAATTGAACTCAGGGCCTTTGAAAGAACAGCCAGTGCTCTTAACCTCTGAGTCATCACCCCAACCCCTGAATAGCCTTTTGTTTCTCCATGAATGCATCTTTTCTCTCTCTCTTTCTCTTTCTCTTTCTCTCTCTCTCTTTCTCTCTCTTTTTTTTTTTTTTTTTTTTTGAGACAGAGTCTGTCTGTGTAGGCCTGGCTGTCCTGGAACTCAAAACGTAGAACAGGCTGGCCTCAAACTCACAGAGTTCTGCCTGTGTCTGCTTCCTGAATTCTGGAATTAAAGGTGTATACCACTATACCTGGCTTTTCTTTCTTTCATTCTCTGAGCATATGCCTTAGTCACTATTCTAGTGGTATGAAGAGACATCATGACCACAGCAACTCTTATGAAAGAAAACATTTAATTGGGGGCTTTCTTACAGTGTCAGAATCTTAGTCCGTTATTATGATGGTGGAGCAGTAACTGAGAGCTACATCCTGATCCATGGGTAAAGAAAGAGACTCTGGGCTAGGTATGTGCTTATGAAACCTCAATGCCCACCCCCAGTGACACACTTCCTCCAGAAAGCCACGCCTCCTAATCCTTCTAATCCTTTCAAATAGTGCTACTCCCTAGTGATGAAACATTCAAGTATATGAGTTTATGGGGGCAATTCTTATTCAGAACACCACAGTGTGTTATATAAAATTTTCTATTTCTCTGATAGTCTTTGTTTCTTATGGTTCTTTTTTTTTTTTTTTTAATTGTGTTTGGGCAACTGTTGTTGTTTCAGGCAAGATGTTTTGTTTTTCAGTTTTAAGGTTTCTCTAAATGTCTGATGATCTTTAGCTGTCTGCTGTTTAAGGTGGGAGCCCTGTGCCATGTGTAGCGGCTCATTACTGTAATCCCAGCAGGAGGATGAGAGGTTCAAGGTCATTCTTGGCTAGTGAGTTTGAGGCCTGCTTGGACTGTTTGAGATCCTGTCTCAATAAAACAAAACAAACAAGCAAAAGGCCAACAGACTGAACTTATTAAACTACTCATTAGATTCCACAAGGACAAAATGATGGCAGTTTTGTTTACTGGTTGCGCTCCTGTGCAGCGCTTGGCTTGGTAAGTTCTTAATGACACAGTGATAGAGACTAAGTTAGTAGCATGTTTCAGCACTCTGACACCAGTCCTGAATGATCCCTTTGTGGGAAAAAAAAAAAAAAAAAAAAGAACCTTGACCCTTACCTTTCACCATATTCCAAATGAGGAAAATAAATTTGCAAAGCTTTTAGAAAAACATCCCTATAACATGGAGGTATATAAAGGTTTCTTAATTAGCTCACTAAACCCACCAACCATAAAAGAAAAAGTGCCACATCAAATACAAGCTCTTATTCATGGAAAAGTAACACTACAAAAGCAAACAGAGAAGCCATATATTAGTCTAAGATGCTTATCTGACAGATGGCTTGCTTCTGGAGTCATTAGAGAACTACCACAAATCAGAAAAAAAAAGTCTGTTCACTCCATTTTCAAAGGTGTGAAAAGACTTGGACAGGTATTGTGTTAAAGACCATTTCTAAATGGCTAGCAAGCGTACAAAGATGCCCAACTTCGCTTCCCATGGGGTGATTAGAGCACAGCAGCTCATCTCTATGCACTGGTCACGCTGTCCTACATGAAAATGCCTGAGAATATGAAGCGGTGCCTAGAATGTGGAGCAGCTGTAACCCTCACGTGTTGCTGAGGGTGAGGCTGTTTGAAAACCTGGCACTTTCTGTCAGTTAAGTGTTTGTTCTGTGACTTAGCAGTTCCATCACTAGATAGAAACCCAAGAGAAATTAGTCCATCTGTCCATAAAAGAAATGACCAAGGTGTAAACTGCAGCTTTGTTTAAAAGGGCCCAAACCTGGAGGGAAATGTCCATCATCAGAGGAGCTTCTAATTTACAGAAGAGACACATCAGGGGAAATACATAGCATGGGAAGGGAATATATTACTGATTGACAAAACTGCATGCTTGAAGGTTGAAGAATTCTACTAGAAGGGCTATGGAGGTAGCTCAGGCGGTAGGGCGCTTGCCCAGTCTGTAGGGAGTCTTAGGTTCAGTCTCCAGCTCCGTGTAAAATCAGGCCTGGGGTACACAAGACTCTTTCTCATAAGAAGAAGAGGAAGAGGACAATGACAGTGGAGACAGTGACCACAGTGACAATAATGACGATGCCTTCCCCCAAAAGTGGTGCTTGTTTTTATGATGTCAACAACAGGCAAGGTTAATGCTGCTGCCTGGTGGCGAGGTAGTGCAGCAGGCATCAGAATCACCAAGCGTCTGAATTTGATCCCCTGCACTTGCTTGGTAGTGGAAGAAGAACCCACTGCTGCAATGGTCCTTGACCTCCATGCTTGTGAGTGCACCACACACATGTACACATACATGCAATGAATGTGTGTTTAAAAAAAGAAAGTTAAAGAGAAAACTGATGATCAGATTCACAGTGGGTACTCTGAAGGAGCTTGCTGACTGCAAAGGGCAGCATGTGACATGCTGGGAAATGCTCCACGGATTAGTTAGGGTTTCTTTTTTTTTTTTCCCAAGAAAATTTAAAAGATATATTTATTTATTTATACAGTGTTCTGCCTGCATGTGTATCTGCCTGCCAGAAGAGGGCACCAGGTCTCCCTATAGATGGTTATGAGCCACCATGTGGTTGCTGGGAATTGATCTCAGGACCTTTGAAAGAACAGACAGTGCTCTTAACCTCTGCGCCATCTCTCCAGCCCTAGTTAGGGTTTCTGATGCTGTGATAAAACACTGAACAAGAGGAGGAAAGGGCTTTATTCCAGGTTAGACTCCATCATTGAGGGAAATCAGTGCAGAAGCCTGGAGGCAAGCTCTGAAGTAGAGGCCACGAAGGAATGCTGCTTACGGGCTTGTTCCTTGTGGCTTTGTCAGCCTGCTTTTTGATACAGTTAGGATCCCCCTTCTGGGGTTGGAACAACCACATGGGTTGGGCCCTCCCATATCAAGCATTGATCAGGAAAATGCCCTTTCTCAGTTGAGGTTCCTCTTCCCAGATAACTCCAGTTTGTGTCAAGTTGACCAAAAAGCTAGGACTGATTTTTTGTTGTTGTTGTTTTAGATTTATGTTTATGGGCGTTTTGTCTGCATGCATGTGTGTGCACCATATGCATGCCTGGTACCTGGCTGGAACTGGTGTTAGGAATGGCTATAAGCCACCATGTGGTGCTACAGACTCAACTTGGATGCTTCAAAAGAGCAATAGGTGCTTTTAATTGCTGGGCCATCTCTCTTTCCCCTGGTAACTCAATATTTAAAGGTGTGCAAATTCACCAAGCTGTTGGATAAGATAGGTATACTCTGCACATTAAATGTGATGTTCTCAATTTAAAAAATCAAGCTAACATTACTAGATTAGAATAAAATAAAATTTAGAACTTTTTGTTTCATTTTGTTTTTGAGTTAGGGTCTTCCTATGTAGCCTGGGCTGGCCAGGAATTTGCTATTCAGACCAGGCTGGCCTTCAGACTCAAGAGATCCGCATGCCTCTGTCTCCCGAGTGCCAGAATTAGGAATTTAGAATTTCTTTAAATTTTTTATTTTATTTTATTTTTTATTTCATGTGCATAGTGTTTTGCCTGAATGTATGTCTGTGTGAGGGTGTTGGATCCCCTGGAACTGGAGTTACAGACAGTTTAGAACTGCCATGTGGGTGCTGGGAATTGAACCCAGGTCCTCTGGAAGAGCAGACAGTGCTCCTAACTGCTGAGCCATCTCTCCAGCCCTGGAATTTAGAACTTTTAAATTATAGTCAGACTTAAAAGATGACCAAATAGGTAAAGGTCAGAGAAGAAAATAAAGAATTGAGTAAATGTACATAACACACACACACACACACAAATTAAGACCCAGTGAAAAAGAAAAGAACAGTTTTGTGCATAAACAAGACACTTAAACCGTGGGACAATTGAAAGGAAAAGATCAATAGGGAGTAATGATGCAAAGTAGCGGCTAAGGAAATGACCCCATGAATGTAAGCTACAAGTGCAAGGCAATAGGCGTTTGAAAGAGTGAAAAGCTGGGGCTGGAGAATGGCTCAGTGCTCAGCAGCGTGTACTGTTCTTCCAGAGGACCTGAGTTTGGTTCTCAGCATCTGTATCAGGTGGCTCACCACCACCTCTCACTCCAGTTCTGGGCTATCTAGCAGCCCTGGCCTCTGCAGGGACCTGCACTTACACGCACACACCTACATACAGTCACACACACTCATACACATAATTCAAAGTAATTCAAACCTTCTAAGCGTGAAAAGTCAGTTATTCTGTTAGCAAGTTAGTCCACCTACAAGATGATGGTCATCGCCCAACTGTGTGTTTACAGTAGTATATCAAGTATCTAGAGCAGTAGCTGTTTGAAACAGAAGACGCACAGCCACATGACTGGTGATATTAACAAACTGCAGGATCTAATAAAGCAACAGGCGAAAGGGTTCATGGGAAATAATTAAATAACCACGAACAAACTTGTTTTTGTATTAATAAATAGAATTTGGTACACAGAGAACGGACTATTTAGTTGCTCAGCAGTGTTGGCTCACTTATAGAAAATTATGTCATTTGTACACCAAGAAAAATATCCCAAGCCCAAGAGGCAGAAATCATATTATCCCTCTTCTTCTCCATGAGGCAGTAAAGGAAAAACTTAGAACCAGAAACCCTGTGAGAAAAATGTGGACCCTCGTAAAATTTAAAACACAGTTCTTTTCGTTTACCTTGTTAGGATTTTTCTAATGTTTTTCTTTTGGCTTCTTAAGATGAGTCCTTAATTTATTTTCATCCTTGTTTTTTATTAAGAGGAATTAGAGAAGAATGGTGAGTAGCACTGCCTGATATAGTCCCTTAGGATAGATTCCTGAAATGAGGAAGCATTGACTCACAGGCTCAACACTCCACACACACACAGCCATAGTTTCCCAAATAGGGCTTACCAGTTCCCTCTCAGTGAGTGGGAGCTTCTCTTACTTTACTGCTGTGAGTGGCCACCCGAAAGCAAGTTTTCTCAGATTGCCTTCATCTGTATTCACTACTGCAGTTAAACTTGTTTATTTGAGTCAGGGGTCTCTTATTGCCCAGACTGGCCTCAAACTAACTGTGTAGCTGAAGCTGTCCTTGAACTCCTAACCCTGCTGTCCTGTTTTAACTTCTTGGTTCTACCATCATACCTGCACATCACTCCACACCCAGTAGAAATGCTTGTATCTCAGAAATGTTTGCTGATCCTCACGCCACACCTCACCCCTATTTTCTGCTGGGATTATGCTTTACTTGCTGATTTTTAAAACTTTATTTGTGCATGGTAGCATGTGTCCTAGTTTGTTTTTTGTTGCAGTGATAAAATAAGGGCTGGAGAAATGGCTTAGCAGTTAAGGACACCAGCTGCTCTTCCAGGGGACCAGGATTCAGTTCCTAGTACCCATGTGGTGGCTCACAACTCCAAGGAATCCAAGGCCCTATCCAGTTTCCACAGGAATAAACATGGCATACATACAGACATACAGGCAAAACACTCACACATAAAATTTAAAACAACAATAAACACAGGCCAAAAACAGCTTGAGAAGAAAGAGTTCATTACAGAACACACAGGTTATAGTGTTATCATCAAGGGAAGTCAGGGCCAGAGAGCAAGGCAGGAACTGAAACAGAGACCATAGAGGAAGGGACCATGTGAGTCCCAGGGATCATACTCAGGTCATCGAGGCTTCATGGCAAACACCTTTTCCCACTGAACCATCTCTTTGACCTTGCTTGCTTATCTTTTTTTTTTTTTTTTTTTCCAGAGACAGGATTTCCCTATGTAGCCCTGGCTGTCCTGGAACTCCTTCTGTAGACCAGGCTCTTCTGGAACTCACCGAGATCCGCCTGCCTCTACGTCAGTGAGCACTGGGATCAAAGGTGTGCACCACCACACCTGACTTTGCTTGTTGATTTTTAAATTCTATATTAAGAATATTAATTCTCTATCATGTTTCCCTTTGTTTCTCACCTTTTGTGTTGTTTAATAAATAAAATTGATTATTTTCACATAATCATATCTAATTTTTTGATATTTCTGTGTTAAGAGCATTCTTCCCTATAACATTAAGCAGTCCTAATAATGACAGTAACAGCTAACTTACTGAGGCCTGAGCAGATGTTAGGCAATAAGCATGGCACCCTTTGGAGTTGAGGGTTATTATTTTTATTTTGGTTTGGTTTTTAATCTTGCAATTGAGAGAGAAACTAAGAGTGGTTAAGTAGTTTGTCCATGAACACAGAACTGGTGATAAATATTCCTCATGTTTTATTTTAGTTTTTATGGTTTTTTATATTTAACTTTTTGAGCTAACATCTATGAAGTGGTGTAAGTGAAGCTTTGTGAGGCGCCTTTCAAACAGTCGCCAAGACTGTCCTTCAATGAATAAATCATTTGTTTGTCATTCTTTTATCATATATTAAATTTTAATGTAGAACAAGGTCTCTTTCAGAGATACCCATTCTGTTTTTATTGGCCTGCACACTCTTACATGGGAGCCACTATGTTTTAATTGTTATGTCTTTATTATAAATTTTAGTATGTGCTTCATCATTCTTGCAAAGACATTCAGCATTTTGGCTTTCAGGGATGGTGGGGAAGCTTATGTCACAATAATATTCCCAACCATGAAAAACTTGAATTTTGGAAAGAAAGTATATTTAAAACATTGAAGATGCTGAAACATCTCCAAGGCAAGCATAAATTTGATTCGATTTGATTCTTGAAGGCAGAGGGCAATCTGAAAGCCACTTTTGTAGGCAATTTTTTCTTGAGGCATTTCCTCATCTGAGTGACAAAGCAAAACTGATGCAGAAAGCTGTGTTATTCATCTGAGGAACTGGGAGTGAGTGGCTAAAACTTGAGGATGGAAAGTCAAGTGAAGGAGCCGTGAAGGTGGTAGCCCCAGTTCTGTAAATACAAGCTCATCTGTGTGCTAGGCGGCCATGCAACGCGGAAGCACACAGGTCCAGCAGAGATCTCAGTGCAGGAGAGGTAGAATGCAGGGTCTGAGCATTGAGGCGAAAGAGGCGGGTTCTCAAACCGCACAAGGGACGCTACTAGGACAAATACTGCTTCCCAGGACGAAGGCTGAGCCTGCTCTCCTAGAAGAGAAGCCAGGGCCTCACCAGCTGTCCTTTATTCAAAATTAGAATCCCACAGTCCTTGCTGAAGCAGAAAGATTTTTGCTGTTAGTTTACCTAAGACTAGCAAGAACTTTGAAAAATGTTTAAAAAATTCACGTAAGAGTGAGTGAAAAGGGGAAACTTTATTGGAGTGAGGGCCAGTGAGATGGCTCATTGCAAAGTGCTCACTGCGAGGCGTGTTCCCCAGGACCCACGCAGTGGAAGGAGAAAGTCAACTCTCATGAGCTGTTTCCGACCTCTGCATGCACACCCAGCACACACACACAGACATATGAAACAAATTCACATTAAAAAAGAAAATAGATTGAGTGGGTTTGGCAGCAGGTTGGACATAAGAGAAGGATCTGTGATCTTGAACACAGACCAGTAGAAAGCACAGAGAGAGAGAGTACATGGAGGAAAAGTAGATAAGGAATGTCGGACTAGATGTAGCTCAGAGTCATGTTGACTGTCAGGGTAATTTCAGTCCCCAAGAGGAGAGAAGAGTGAGGCAGAAGAGTTACTGGCTAAGAATGATCCACAATTGTGACTAAAAACAAAACCACACAAACAGCAGCCCAGAAGTCGGACTAAGCATAAGCAGGACGCACATGTATGCTTATTACATTTATTTTGTATGCCTGTGTGTGGAAATCAAAGGACAACTTGTGAAAGCCGGTTCTTTTCTTCCACCATGTGGGGGCTGGGATGGCCTTGTGTTGTGAGACTTGGTGGTGACTGGTGAGCGCCTTTACTGGCTCACCAGCCCTCTCTCTCCATTTGAGGGCAGTGGTTAGTGGATGCGTGATTTCTGATCTTGATTCAGCCATACTTCTGGTCATTGTTCCTTGTGTGTGTGTGTGTGTGTGTGTGTGTGTGTGTGTTTTAGGGTTGCTGAGGCACAAGGCTTACACAAAAAAGGCATACTCTACTGTTGAGCCACACCTCCAGACCTGACAAACAGAATGATGCAGCCAAGCAAGACATTCAGACTGCTGAACTGAATTGTTCTAGAAGGGAGGAGCACAGTGAATAAAGTAGCCCCAATCCTTGCCTCTACGGACTTTTCATTCCAGTGGCGAGGAGGAAGCGAGACACAGTAAACAGGTAAAATGCGGATGTAGTGTGAATAGCGTAAGGCAATAGACTTCTTAGGAAATTGCAGTTTTAAATGGAATGATCAGGAAAGGCCCCTCTAAAGTGACATTTTGAGAAACACTTAAAAAATGAGGAAGCAAACCCCATGAATTTTTAGAGAGAAAGAATTCTATGAAAAGGGAAGGACTTATGCCTGAGGGAAAAAAATCTTATCTAGCAAATTCCAGGAATGGAGGGCTGTAGGGCAGTAGGGAGAGGCAGGCGCACTGCAGTGACAGTCATGTGATGGTCTAGGCGACAGTGAGCCTTCTGAGGAGTTTGGACTTATTTTTCGTAACCAGGAATCGTCAGCTTTAGGCAAAGGAGAGCTGCCTTAACAGACTCCACCTGACAGCCATGTGAAGCATAGACAGTTGGTGGAGAACGCCTTTAATCCTAGTGTGTGGGAAGCAGAGAATAGAGCTCTGTGAGTATGAGGCCAGCCTGGTCTATACAGTGAGACTCTGTCTTTAAAGATTAACAGTAGTGGTAAGAACAATACTACCCCACTAGGAAGACAATCATTGTTACCGCAGAGAAAAGCCATGTTCACTAAAATAAGAGAGTGGAACAAATAGACAGAGAAACTCCTCCCCAGCTACTTAGTGACTTCATAGTGAGAAGTGCATTGTAAGCTTGTGTTTTATAACACAGGTCAGTAGACAGGAAAAATCACACCGTAAAGAAGGCAGAGGAGGTGGAAATAAACTATGTCAAAAGGAAAACAAATCATAAGGTATAGATAGAAGCCCTCAAGGATCAGCATTTATATTAAATATAAATGTATAAAATACTGTATTAAAAGCAAACTTTGTGGGTTGGGAGAAAAAATGCTTGCTTGCTGTGCATGGCGACCTGAGTTTGATTCTTTGTAATGGAAAAGAGAATTGGCAAGTTGTCCTCTGACCTCCACAGGCACATTAAATAAATAAATGCTTGTCAAGATTAGGTTAAAAAGTTATCTATCCTCCATTCAGTGCTGCTTACATCAGGCACAAGTTTTTAAAGTTTTTGTTTTGTTTTTGTTTTTTGAGAATAGGGTCTCCTGGCTGTCCTGGAACTCACTCTGTAGACCAGGTTGGCCTCAAATGCACAGAGATCCATCTGCCTCTGCCTTCCTAGCGCTGGCATTAAGGGTGTATACCGCTCCAGCATAAACTTTTAATTTTTAAAAACATTTTTGGGTTTGAGACAATGTTTGATTCTATATCCCAGGATTACCTGGAACTCACTACTTAGCCCAGACTGACCCTGAAACCACAGCAGGCCCCTGCCTCAGCCTCTCAGATACTGCCACACCTGGCTCAGACATACAAGGAAGGAGAAAACACTATGCAGAAACCCAATACTAATATCAGATATGATGGACTTAAAGGTGAAACCAAAGGGTAAAACTTCAGAGAGAAGTGAAAAATATGGCCGCAACCAGGGACGTTCACACTTGAAACGTCTAGATCTAGCAGCACGTCTTAGTATATGCATAAGAAGCAGTGAATGGGACTGAAGAAAAGACTGGACAGCTGCCGCTGTGGGCAAGTGCCATCCTCAGTCCAGTCAGGACAAACGGCACACTCGATAAACATGCCGTGTCGGTATTGAACGTCTACCAAAAGGTGTCCAGCCTCAGCTTGGGGTTCCTGGTGGTATACACTGTACACACACAAATTCCACTCAGGATCTTTGTGTGTGTGTGTGTGTGTGTGTGTGTGTGGTGTTCTTTGTAAACGGAAATCTTCAATAGGAGACAAGTTGCACAGACCATGATGTCTCCATGTAACAGATTCCATTAAGCAGAATGGTGGTACTCTGTAGATGTGCTCATATGGAATGTTCTCTGAGAACATACTAATTAATTTTATTTAAGATTTATTATTTCAAGTTATGTGTGTGTTGAGGGGGGTGTCTCTATGTGTCTATGCAAATGAGTGCATGTGCCCATGGAAGCTGGAAGTATCAGGTCGCCTTAGAGCTGAGAACTGAGCTCAGGTCCTTTGCAAAAGCAGTATGTACTCTTAACGTCTGAGCCAACCCCATATTAATTAATTTTAATTAAAATAGCAAGATATAAAATTGTGTATGACCTGCTGGCATATATGTATACATACATGTCATATAAATACCTATGTCCATATATACACATGTGTATATACACATGCTTTTTACATAAAAGCTAGTGCCTGTGATTTCTTTTAAATGATCTAACAATGTGACCAGGTGGCAGGAAAAGGAAGCCCGTGTTTCACTGTAACCCTTATGTATTGTTAGAATTTTGTACCATGAAAGTTAAAGACAATTATGAAAAGTTCCTTAGAAGGGCACTAAATAAGTCCCACGTAGCCACATCTTCTACCAGATAGCATTGTGGACTTTGCGTATGGCTGCCAAGAAATAAGGGGAGAGACAGCCTGCACCAAAGGCCTCAGCCTGGAAGGGCAGATGGGAATGAGGTTATGAGGGAGCAGTAGATTTAAGCCTCTACCCTTCATGCCTACTGTCAGGCTGGATCATGTTGGCTAGAGTGGTAGGCCCTTTCCTCTCTGTTTATATGCAATTGTGTGGGGTTTTTTTTAGGCTTATTTATCATATATACAATGTTCTGCCTGCATGTACACCTGAACGCCAGAAGAAAGCAATAGATGTTTTTTATAGATGGTTGGGAGCCACCATGTGGTTGCCGGGTATTGAACTCAGGACCTCTGGAAGAGCAGCCAGTGCTCTTAACCTCTGAGCCATCTCTCCAGCCCCAGCTGTGTGATTTTTTTAAACAAGGTTTGTCTCTTTTCTTCTCCTCCCCATTGTGCAGTGCTAGGGATGGAGCGTGGGGGCTGATGTGTGCCAGACAAGTGCTGTACCAGTGAGCTGTGCCCCCTCACCACACAGTGATGCTCTGTGACCTTCCTTTATTCTTTTTTTTCTTTTTCTTTTTTTTTCTTTCAAGACAGGGTTTCTTTGAAAACAGGGTATAGCTTTGGCTGTCCTAGAACTAGCTCTGTAGACCAGGCTGGCCTCAGACTCACAGAGATCCACCCGTGTCTGCCTTCAGAGTAGTGGGATTAAAAGCATGCACCATTGTCTGGTCCCTTTATTCTTTTTAAAGACAAGATTTGCTATGAATATTATATCAGCTCTTTATGTCTTTATGTATCAAAAGCATCATGAGAAATTTTCAGATGAACATAAACATTTGGATGATACTCCATTATTGAAATATACCACAGATCACTTAATCATTAATTTTTGAATGTTTCTTTGTTTAATTTTGTGTTGTTCTATGAGGTGTAAATTTTCATGTAGTCCAGGCTGGGCTCAAATTCACTCTGAATCCATGCAGAACCTTGAACTCTAATTCTTCTCACTATACCTCTTATGTTTTGGGATGACATGACATGAATGTACTACCATGCCTCGCTCCTTTTTTTTTGTTGTTATGAAAACATTAGGGCTGGGGATGTAACTCATGGTGGTATGCTTGCCTAGTATGTGTGAAGCCCTGAATTTAAGCCCCAGTTCTAGAAAGAAAAAAATAAAAAGACAGACCATCTTGGTCTGTACTATTTTGTTTCATTACTGTGTCTTGAAAGTAGAATCACTGAGTCTAAAGGTACGGATGTTTTAAAAAGTTATTGCAGCAGCGTGCCAAACTGTCTTTCAGAAGTTTTTTAGTTTGCACTTCTGCTGCACCCTGAGACAGACACCAACACTGTGTAAAATGGAGTTGGCAACTATACCAGTACATTTGAATGTTAAGCTTAAGTTGGGGACTTGGTATTTGAGCAAGGTTTGGGATATCCTCCCCTTGGGTTGTAGAGTTAAGGAGAAGAGCCTGGGCTAGCGTGGGGTGCTCCTTGGGGGCTGAGGAGAATGCAGTACCATATGCTTTTGAGCTATACACACAGATGGTGACAAAATAATTTATATATTGACCTGTTAGGATGTTAAATGTGTTGATATGTTAATACCAACTTAATGGTGAGGTTTTTAAAAAAACACTGATGGGTACCTGGCCGTTTTAAATTTGGGGAAGTAAGTTGAATATTAAATGATAAACCTTTCTTCCAATTGTGAATTTAAGATTCAGGATGTAAAAGAAACTTCTGAAGGAGCGTTTGTGGCACTCAGCTGGGTGACTGTAGAGTGAGCCCTGCCACACTCAAGTACCATGACAAAGCTTTTCTCAAAGGATGGAGATGACCGCCTTGATTTGTGTTCTACAGTGGAGTTGCTTCCCACATCAGGCCTGGCCATCCCTTCATCCCAAAGCACATGTTTGTTCTGTTGCAGTGGTAGAAACATTTCTATTGGTGAAGCAAATGTTTAGAGCTGAAAGAAACATTTAAGTAGCCAAGATGTGTCAAAACCAAACAGATGTCTGCCTTTTAAAAACACATTTTCAAAAACAAACAAACAAACAAACTGCTTTAGACTTGACTGCTGTTGCTTCCCTTTGAACACTTGCTCTGGTCTCAGATGCTAGGCCAGCTAAGCGCCTTTTTCTGTCTTGGTTTTTCTCTTCTAGAAAACACCATTTTGAATGTTGAGGATTAAAGTTTCTGTGTTCCTGCCTCCAGACATTTGTTTTTAAAAATCAGTCTATCCAGCGAGGCATGGTGGCACATGCCTTTAATCTCAGTTTTGAAGAAGCTGAGGCAGGTGGATTTCTGTGAGTTTTAAGGCTAGCCTGGTCTGCATGGCAAGTTTTAGGCCAAGTAGCACTACATTGTGAGACCCTATTTCAAAACAAAAACAAACAAACAAACAAAAAACCCAACAAACTAAAAATTAGCTTGTCTACATGAATAAAATGTATATATATATATGTGTGTGTGTGTGTACATATGTAACAAAATTCACAAGAGTGTGCAGTAGAAATTCTACCTTCAGTGTTTGCCCCAGCTCATGGCTTCTCTCCCTATATAACCCATATTTCCAGTTCTCATGCATCCTATTTCTGCTTTATGCTTATTCACAGCTAAGTACATGTGTCTATACAAATAATTTATACAGAAACATTTTCCATTTTATTTTAGTTTAAAGCTTTAGACAAAGATTTATTATTTTGTGACTGTGTTTGTATGCAAATGTGTGCATGTGTGTGCCTGCCCATGAGTGCATAGCAGGACATCAGATCACTTGGAGCTGGAGTTCCAGGCAGTTGTGAGCTGCCTGATGTGGGCGCCGGGAACTGAACTCAGGTCCTCTGCAAGAACAGTATGAGCTCTTAACCAGTAAGCCCCGCCTCCACACGCATGTTTTTTGTTTTTATTTTTTCCGTTTTGAGGCTAGTTCAAGGTGGTCTGGAACTTACCATGTGTGCCAGGCTGATCTCAAATTCTAGCCCTCCCACTTCAGCCTCTAGAATGCTGGGATTACAGGCATGAGCCGCTATGTCCTCCTTCATATTTTTTTAAAGTTGTGTACATATGTAGGGTCTTACATCACATTTTGAGATGTGTGTGTGTTGTATAAGGTTCAGATCAGGGTAACATCTGTCTCCTCAAAGAGTCATCTCTTTATGGTGAAAACATTCAATATCATCTCTTCCAGCTTGAGAAAATGCACCGTGTGTTATCCTTACCTGTGCTGACCACTGTGCTCCCAGTTCTTCTTGCCCCTGGCTGACGGCAACTAAGGACCCACTGATCGGTGTAGGGTCTTGGGTCCCCTTTTCACTGCCTGTCCTTTTTCACTTTCCTTCTTTTTGGGGAAACTTTGCTGTTGAAAATGTGCTATGTCAGGTGCCAGTGGACACAGGCTCTCCAGGATGTCCCCCTCACCCTGGAGTAGCATTGAGAGCCCCATCTGGGGTGTAGGAGTGTGGACTAGTGAGTCACTACTCCTGTTTTGTGAAATGTTCTCCATACATAGCCTTGGCTGGAACTTGCTGTGTAGAGCAGGCTGGCCTCAAACTCGCAGAGATCCGCCTGCCTCTGCCTTCTCAGTGCTGGGATTACAGCCACCATGACTGGCTTCTATGTGTTTTTGTTTGTTTTTTCATCTGTAAACGAAAATGGAGGAAGGGAGAGAGAATGGGATAGAATCTCCTAAGAACTCTAAAGGTTTTGTTTTGTTCTTGTTTTCCTGTTCTGACTTCCTTTGGTTGTAAAGATGAGTTGCTGTTGTTTAAAAGGCAAACAAGAGGCTGGGGAGGTGGATCGGTGGTTAAGAGCACTGACTGCTCTTCCAGGGGACCCGGGTTTAGTGGCTCACAACTGTCTGTAGCTCTGTTCCCGGGGACCTCGTGCCTTTTTCTGGCCTCCATGGACACTGCATACACATGGTGCAGACATACGTGCAGGCAAAACACTTACACACATAAAATCATAAGTAAATTTTAAAAGGCAAACAAGGAGCCTGAAGAGATGGCTCAGTGGTGAGGAGCACCGCTGCTCTTGCGAAGGACCGAGTTTCAGTTCCCAGAATGTACTTTCCCTCAACCGTCTGTAACTCCAGCCCAGAGGCTCCTGTGTCCTCTTCTGACCTCTGCAGAGACTGGACCCAGATGGTGCACGTGTGCACGTGCAGATAAAACATTTACACATCAAAGAAATAAATGTAATTTTTTAAAAGCAAATAGCTACCACATTCTCCTCTGAAATGGGTGAAGCTTAAGTGTCATGAAAGTGTTATTACTTGGGTTCTCCCACACAGTCACAAAAACTCACCAGGCCTTGGGCTTCCAAACAACTGCGCTTCCCCTGGGCCTGTGAAGAGGCTGCCTCAGCCAGCTGCTGAAGACCTGCATGTTAGCGGCTGTCGTCTGCCCAGCAGAGCAGCAGTCTGTAATCCTCCAGAATTGATGGCAGTCACCAAAAGTAACCCCTGTTTGTGTTTATCTCCCGTGTGGCCAGAGGGGGATGGGAAGGAAATGGGGGCACCCTTTAGACTGTACAGAGCTGGATGTCGATTGAAAGCTCTCAGTCTTTCCTACAGAGATCTCAGTTTGTGTAACACAGAGGCCAGCTCCCTTCCATCTTGTTGAGTAGGTATACTACTCCCCAGAGGCGCTCAATAAATTTTATAGAAAGTTCCCTCCTTATGTGAAGGTGCTAATCCTGGTGTGGCTGTTAGGGCTCCAAGGGAGTACATCTGCTTTGTGAAATAACCTGCCAAAAGTATACAGAAACTTTTGATCTTGGTTGATTTTTCCTGTGTCATTGTACTACGGGGCTCCAGGCCCAGTGACCCCCGCCTGTCTGCTTTGAAATTAAAGTCCCGACATGCATTTAGTTCTAGGCTGAAATGGTCCTCCTGTGTGCTGTGTCGGTAGAGACTTCTGTGCTTGCCTGCTGATGTTCTAGTTTTGGCCACTAACTCCTGAGAGTTCCACACTTGGTTGCAGCTGTGTGTTCACGGCTCCCTGTCTCCTTGGGGACCCCATCATCCTCGGGGGATGAGGGAAGCAGCCCCATCATCCTCTCCTCACACGCCTGCAGAACTCCGAGTCTGTGAGCTGGTGGTGAAGTCGGTGGAGCACTGGCTTCTCACTGATTTACACCGCGAGAGGCGCCTGCTGACACCAGTGTCCTTTTGTTCTTGTTTAGTTTTCTTGTACATTTGATCATTTAAAGGATGTTTTGTCTTTATGGTTCACTGGGATAAGGAAGGGATTGGTGCAAGTTTTAATGAGCGGTCCGAGTACTCTGTGTGGAGATGAGAATTACATTCATGGTTAGATACCTTTCTTTCCCTGGGTGGCAGGAGGCAGTGTCTTGCTGTTCCCAAAGAAAGCAGCCTTTCTGTGGAACAGTTTTCAGAAGGATGCTGAGAGAGCATCCAGTTTCAGGCTTCAGCAGCAACTTTTTCTCCAGTTGTACAGACGCCCCTCATTTAAGGAGAGGGGAAAAGCTCTGATCCCATTCTTGAAATTATATATCAGTATCAAGCTAGTGGGAGCTAGCCCACCTCCAGCTGCATTTGCATTAAAAAACTTTCATTCAGGCTAGTGATATTTAGAACTGTTTTTCTCAAAAACTGTTTGTTGCTGCTTGGAGAGTAGTTATCAGCAGAGAAGAAAGTGTTCGGCTTATTTGCTTAATATTTTAACCTCGAGGATTAGACAGGTTGGGGGCCTGGGGGAGGGGATAAGGGAGTGGGTGGGGTGGCCCATAAACAAGGTGATATATAATATTTTTTTTGTTCTCCTTTTAAATAAATACCGATCAGCTTTATGTTCAGAGACAATAGGAGCCGTTGGCTTAAATTTGCAGTTTACTGTATTTATGGCTGTAATATCAAGGTGCTGCCGTCGTAATTTCATGCCCCAATGAGAAGAGCAAGGTCGAAGCAAATGCTTCCATCGGCATCTGCTAGCACACTAACTCATAAACAAGGCCCGGCTGGATCAGGTGGCACGGAATAATACAGGCTAATGAAATACAGCACAGCTTTCCATTACTGTTAGTTTTTACAGTGTCGTCATTACGTGTAGTTTATGTTTAAAAAATTCAATTTTATACAAGGCACTGGGAAATAGGGGTCCACAGGTCATCCAACGACTTTTAGAGGCTCCAAGAGCCCTTATTGCACTCTACTGTTCCAACAAAAGGTTAAAAAATAAAAATACTTTTTCCTTTTCCCCTTCCTCAGCCCCTTCTGAGGGAGCTGATTTTTCTTTTAATTTGGGGAATATCTTTAGCCAGCTGTCTTCCCTGCCTCTGTCATCTCCTCCTGGAATGTGCCAGGCAGATAACTAGTTGTGTTCTGAGAGAGGTGACCCTGCTCAGTCTCCAGAGTCTCAGATGAATCAGAAATGGAGGGGCTGTGGAAAGAGGAAGATGATCTGAATTCTGGACCCTTCGATGCTGCCCTTGGCTGTGGGCCTGGGGTTTGCATCTGCCCTCCCCCCCCCCCCGTGCTTCTTTCATTTTCTACAGTTTGATTGTAAAGCTCAGTCCAGACAGGAAGGTTCCGCCTGGCTTCATTACCTTGCATAGTTTCAAACCATCACTAGCCCTTCTGTCTTGGTTGTTTGCCCTGTACGATGCAGAGAACAGTGCTGTCACCTGTCATGTTTCTGTCGCACCTCCACAGAGTCAGGCCAGGGACTGTGCCCAGCAGGCACAGGAGTCAGAGTGGAGTTGCTTGACCCGAGAAGCCCTTGCGCAGGCAGTTCCACAGAAAACAGCCAGCCGGCTAGGTACTGGGTTTGGCCTGAGTCGTGGGAAAGGAGGGTGGGCATCTTGCCCACCCCAGTGGTCTTGGCTTTATTTGCATTCTAATACAAACCTTTAGGATAAGAAGACGGATGGCTTATCTGCTAGGAGATAGCAATAGGAGGTGTTCCTGTCCTGAGTCAGTTCATATGGCAGTAGAGCCTGCCTTTGTGGTCGCCGGGGAGCTGCTCCCGTGTTTCTGCTCTGCAGAGAGGTGTTGGAGAAGAAATCCTTGGCCCGGATCTGCACAGGGGCAGCAATGGTAACTTCCAGATGTTTGGAGGGAACTAGGGGAACAAGAAATGTGCTGAGGGCCTTTACTCGGTTGGAGGGTTTTGCAGGTGAAACAGCATCTCTGTGCCTCAGCCACAGCTCCTGTCCTGCCTCCTTCTCCCCTCCTGAACGGGCTGTGTTGTTCCCTCCTTGAGAGAGAGTGTGGAAGCAGGACTTTCTTAGTGTTATTCTTTACCAATAATAGGATGGGAACTCTAGAAAAATCACCCTGTGGTAGAAGGGAAGTTACTGGAAGAAGATTAAAATGCCAAGTCCTAGTGGTGTCAGATAACAGCAATCGACACCTCAACTAAGAAGAAAATGTAAGCTTTATCGAAATGAACCAAGTCTTCCAAAGGCAGTTAGGGAGCAGGAGGCTTGCTTGCCAATTGCAGGATGGCAAAGTCCTTTGCTCTCTGCTCTGTTAAGCCATTGCTCAGTCCCTATGCGTTAGATTATTCCTCACAGATAGCAATCAACTGGAAGGAAGTGTGTGTCTAATTTGCATGAGATTATTTAAAACAACAACAAAAAAGGTCTGCATTAGTCAGGGTGATGGTAAACAACGCAAGGAGATGCCTTTTATAATATAGCCTGTGCCTGGGCTTTCAGAGCCAAATATAATTCACTTACAATCGGCAGTTTCCTTTATTATTCCTTTTAACCTTTTGGATTCTGCAAGGTCTCAATCAAAGATCTGCATTGTTTATCTTGTGGGGTGGGTAGGAAAGACAGGGCTAGGGCGTCTGAATGTTTATGCATGGGTCCTGTGGCAACAGCTTATCACAGAGGTAGAGGCATCTCTGTACCAGGAGCCAGTGGCTGAGTAGGTAACTAGTCTTGATCCAGAGAGAGGGGAGTGACCCCCACTTGGTCTTCCTGCATCCCAGGTGGACCACCCAGCTCAAAATAGAGTCCTGCAACTGGCCAGTGCCGCCCAGCTGATGACATGTGAGGGAGCGCAGTGTGGCCTGTGAGGAGTGTCTGGAGTAAGATGAGGGTGAGGGTGCCCTGTTTATCACTCGGTGTTGTTATTGTTGTCCAGTTACCATCTGCAGGTCTGACCCAGGCTGTCTATAGCCCGTGTTTCTATATCCCCATGAACTAGTTCCTGGCTCTTCCCTGCAGGTGGGGTCCAGGGTGGAATGGGAGAAGGGAACTTGATCTTTCTCTAAACCTGGATGGACATAAGACTGAAATTCTGAATCTGCCAGTTTGTAACTGTGGTTGTCACATGCATCACCGTTCTCCAGGACAAGTTTGATCTGGGCAGTCCTCATGTTCTGTCTCCGGCTTTTCATCTGCTGAGTAGGGGCAGTGGCTGAGATAACATTCCAACTCCAAAGTTACACTCTTCCTACCCCCCTTTCCTTCCTTCCTTCCTTCCTTCCTTCCTTCCTTCCTTCCTTCCTTCCTTCCTTCCTTCCTTCCTTCCTTTAAGAAAAATGACTCATTTATTGAAACTAAATCAAATCCTGGCTTTCCTGGAGAACTAGATATATAAACATTCTTTAGCCAGTGAAGATTTAGAGCATCAAATGATAGGGTCTCTGAGAAGCAAGAGCCTGGAAGTGCTGACGGCATTTAAACCATCGCCTCACTGGTGGGCTCTGCTGAGGTGATACAAGGTGTGTTTTATTAGGAAAATAGTCTTCGTAAAAGCTTAGCGCCAGAGGGCAGAACAACAGGCAGAAAGTCCTGTTCCTTTAACCAGCTCCAGCTCGAAAGGCCGAGGCACAGCCTGTGACTTGCTGTATATTTCCCCAGCGTTGAACATTATCGTACTTGTTTATATTTGAAAGAGCCAAAAGGGAAAATGAGAATGCAACTGAATGCTCCTTTTGGGAAAATTATCCTCATTTGCAGCCAGCAGCTGACAAGGCACATGATCCACCAGGTTTATAGAATTCCATGGTGTACCAGTGACCAGCAGCCTGTGCTGATGTCGCAGATGCTGCTTCCTTCCCCAGCAGCGGACTGTGAACTGGTTAAAGCAACATCCTCCTTTCAGCACTTGGAGAGGAGTGCCCCTTGCTATTCAGGAAGAGCAGTCAGCAGTCACCACAACAGGTGACAGGTTGTAAAGCCCAAAGAGCCACAGGCTCGAGGGAGCTGTGTCCTGTAGTTTTGCCTGGCTTCTCTGTCCTGTCTCTGGTCTGGGGAGGAGAAATGATGAGGAAAGCAAGCCGTTTGTGGCAAGCTGTGGATGCAAGAAGTGGGAATGCCCTGGTCCATCCTGGCCTGAGATGCTCTGTTGCTTCACCACCTGCCCTCAGGCTAGGTGCGTGCTGTCCAGCACTTTAGGCTGACAGCAGTAGTGCTTGCTTCTGTCTAGCTCGTATGTGTGTGAAGAGGGGAAGTACTGCTGTAGCATGATGGAGAAAAGGTCAAGGGCCATTTTGAATAGTTGAGGCACTCCCTTGACCGTTAGCATTAGGGCATGAAAAGTCTGAGGGATGGCTAGAGTTGACTCAGGCCAATATGATGGAGGGCAGAGCTGTGCTCTAAAGCATTAATGTGCACCATGTATTAGCCCCCAGGCACAGAGTGCGAGCCACCACACTTTGAAGATGCTGATCTTCAGAACCGCCTTGTACTTCATCCACCCCCAGGGGCAAGTATGCCATGCTGTGAGCCTCTAATGGAGAGCTGCCGACCAGATGTGGAAAAGCTCTTGGCCTCGGTTTAAAAGCTCTGTGTTGTGGCTCTATTGGATATTGGGATTCCCGGAACAGCCTGGACCAGCTTGCGCTGTCTTCTGCATACTAGCAGTGACCTCTCACCTGCTTTTCCATTCCTGCTTCCTTCCCCAGCAGCAAATGTGAATTGGTTAAAGCAACATGCTCCTTTCAGCATTTGGAGAGGAGTGCCCCTTGCTATTCAGGAAAAGCAGTCAGTAGTCACCGACAGGTGGAAAAGCCCAGAGAGGCACAGGCTCGAGGGAGGATCTCTTTTGTACACGCCATTATTTCCCAAGTGGGCCCTGTGGGAATCTTGGTACAAACCTGGGCTCTACACTTCACTCCAATCGGTGCCACCATCCTTCACCAGTGGTCACCTAGTTGACCACCAGTGGTCAGGCTGTCCGGAATTCTCTCTGCTCCAAGCCCGCTTGGGTTAGAATCTTGGTAGGCTTTTACTCACCTTCCATTCCTTCTTGGCAAATCCTTTCCACGTGCTATAACCACTGCAGATGGCGCCCTGCGATTTCCTGATGCCCCGTGTGCAGGGTAGTTTAGAGTGTCGGAGGATTGAAAAGGGGGGGGGGGGGAAACTAGCCAAAGGCGATCCAGGCAGCCTGCGATAGGCTAGAGCAATAGTCATCTGAAAGCGCGGGCCTGGTCTCGTTTTGATCTGTTTTCTTGTTTTATTTTCGTCTTTACATTCTATATCCCATTCATACTAATCACAGTCAGTCCTGATTTTTCTTTTTATTTCTGCATTTGTCATAAAATAAAGCAAATTATTCCCGTCTTCGGAAACGATCTACACTAATTAGCCGTCTCACCCAATAATTAGTTTTTTGTTTCCCTGTCTGTTTTCATGCATTATTGTTAGTTTTTTCCCCTCTTTTTTTAACACCATTACAGATTAAAATGAGCCACATTTGCAGTTGATGGTATCTGTTTTCGGGGGAAGAATGGAGAATTGCAGTACGGAGCGACTTCAAAAGCAGCAATAAACTCAAGGATAAATTAAGGAAATTGAATGAGCCACATTTGGAAGCAGTGTTGAGGCTAATATTCTGTCGCTTAAGGTTAAATTGCAACTGAGAGAGGTTCTCAAGAATCCGAAATTGAGGAGGCAGCGTACTTGAATGCAAGGCACTCTGTGGCCATCAGGGCCTTTTTGCAAAGGAAGATTTTGCTGAGGGAGGATGCTGACAAAAGGTACTCACCTGTGTCCTTTGTTCTCCCCAGGGCTGACAGATGAAGAGATTGACCTGGCTTTCCAGCAGTCAGGCACTGCCACCGAGGAGCCGTCCCCCCTGGGCCCACCTACCCCGGTGGTTCCCGTCCAGCCCCCTCACCTCATTTCGCAGCCATACAGTAAGTCACCTGCTCCAAGTCCTGCTTAACTGGGATTCAGGACACTGGCTAAGAGCAGGGCTCTGCAGCGCCCGTCTCAGCAGACTGGAAGAACTTGGTTTTCCATTTGATGCAGAAGCTCTAGGACAGCTCTGTGAGCTTGTGGTGCAGCTTGCGGGGAGACTGAGCCACCTGCTTATGCCATCTCAGGTGGTTTGCTCATACGAACGAGCGGCTCTGCCACTGCCTTCTTATCACAGTGGTGTTGAGCCTCAGTTTCCTAACATAGGCATGGGGGTTGTGAGTAGGTCTCCTGTGAAAGTGACTTGTCGCCTAATTCTATCCTTTAAACTTAATATTCATAGGTTTTGGCCAACCTTTGTGCCCTTGTCCTGACTCCACTGTGTATGTTCATGTAGTGGCAGATTCTCAGGAATTTCAGAGGAAATGCAAAGGTCCTTTAGTGAGCACCTGGAGTCGTGGCTAGTGGGGAGTTGGTTGTTTTAAGTAGAGGTCGCCGTAGTAACAGTCACAGTGTGATGCAGTCATCCAGACAGGAGACCAAGAGACCGTCACCTCTTCAAATTGTCTCCAGCCTGTGGGAAATAGCTTACATTTGTTTCTTTTACATAACTCAGCTCAGGCAATGTTGTTTTTCAAAATATCTTTTCTAAAATGGTCTTCATTTAATTGTCTGAAAGTTTTAGGGTTTTGTTTTTTCCAAAAAGTGATTTAAAAGAGAGATCAAGCCAGATTTTAAAGTGGTGGATTTATTTTGATACCAGAACGCGTGGTCTTCCTTCTCCTCTTATCAGTATTTTCATCAGGCTTACCTGCAGCTGGGCAGGCTGTCACTCCCCAGCAGACACAGCCAGCAGGGTGCTCTCCTGGCGTCAGGTGTGGGGCTAGGCAGAAGGTTAGCTTCTGTGTGTGCCACAGATTGTAGTTAGAGAGTCCTTTTGCTTTCTGGATAAAGCTGAGTGGCAAAGCCAGTGTACACACGCCCACGTGTCTTGTCCCTCTGTGCCTGGCTTAGACAGCTGGCTCAAGAACTTGGGAGCAGGAGACTCATTTCTCTTTCCCAGCCCAAGTCTTCTCAGTCTGTTGTGTAGGCTTCAGGCTCTAAACGGTCTCCTTAACCAAGGCTAAGTGAGTGTCCACACTTTCCCGAGCTGTGTCCCTGAGCCCAGCCATTTAATGGGATTTGTTGAGGATAGGCAGTGGCAGCTGGGGTGCAGAATTTCCTAAGATGTACATCTGTCCTGTTCCAGCTGTTTCCTCCCATGGCTGAATACCAAACAGGTCTCTCCGCTACTGAAAACTTCCTGCTAGGAACAAACTGTTCTGGTCAGTCACAGAGTTGGTATCAAGCATCATGTGCCTGCCTGCCTTCTGGAAGTACAGAGGTAACAGACAGGTCCTCTGGGCTGGGCAGCAGCAGTGGTGAGAGCAGGCTCCTTCAGGCTTGCAGGCTTAGACCCCGTTAGTCTCTGGCCCTAGTGGTAACACACATCTTAGAGACTGCCTTCCTCCTGCTTTGACACTAGCATAGAAACAATGGCAATGATCATTTTTAATGCTGGAATTCTCAGCTGTCACCATCAGACTTCACTTTTCGCATACTGTTACATTGCTCCATTCAGCTCCTGGGTGACTCTGTTCCTCACTTCTGTACTTTGCCAAGAGGTGTCAAAACTGCTCAAAAAAAAAAAAAAAGGAAAAAAAAAAGCTTGATTTTGATTAATATAGAGAAACAAGACTTTGCCTGACTGATAATAAAACTGATAAATGACATTTGAATTACTTGTAGCGGTAATTTATTACATAAAATATCTTTTATTTGACATGCGATTAGTTGCTGGAAGCATCACTCAATCTGACTAGTTTAAACATGCTCTAAAATGAACCCCAGTAAAAACCAGGGCTGTCGGCTGCTGGCGTTATGAAATATACTAATCCTGGAGTGAGGAAAAAAATCTGACTTTAAATATTTAAATGATTAATTGGGTTTATATATTTTTCTTACCTCTCTAACCCCCTTAATTACAAGCAAACTCAGGGGAGTTTCTGAACTAGGTGTGCAGTCTGCATGCTTATCGCCGAGGCATTGTCTGTGTCTGGAAGGAATTTATGGCCTCTTCATGTGTGTTCCTGCTGATTCTGTGCCTAGAACCACAGCAGCCCTATCCTTGCCATTTCTCAGCTGTTTAAAGACATTTCATCTCTGAGCCCATGCTCTTGTGTCAGGGTTAGGGTCTCTTTTTTGAGAATACCTGGAGAAGCCAACATATGTAGACCTTTATTTAATGACCACCCCTGGCTTGATGGCCATGGGGTTGCTGGGTGCCTCCTTTGCTATCTCTGTTCTCTGGTGAATCTACTTGACCTTGAAATGTTAGTGAACACCAGTGTGAAGAGAACATGTGGAAAACTCCCAGAATGGTACTTGTTCAGTTCCATGTGTAAGCGCCTACTGTATGCTCAATTCTGTTTTTTGAGAGTTTCAAAGCACGATCTTTCAGAATTTTACAGGCTCTTAAGAAAAAGAGAATAATATCAGACATTGTGAATTAATGCCAAAATTAATTATACCGACAAAAAAAGTTCTGTAAGATTACAGAAAAGAGAAACATTAATGTGGGCTAAGGAAATCAGGAGGCTTTGTGAAAGTAACAGGAGGTGACACACCTAGGAAAGCTTGGTGTCACATAGTGTGAGAATAAACCAGTGTTCCTAGGGTTTCAGAGAAAGTCAGGCAGAGCTCAAGAAAAGCCAGGCTAACTTCCAAGAAGAAACCTGATATTCTGTTTCTCCTTTCAGCTTCGTTCTGTTTGACATTGAACGGGACTGTATGTGTGCGCCCACAAGCCCTGTGAGCAAGGCTCTGGGTCCTGCTCCATGCTGAGCTAACTGACTGTGTCGATTTGATCTGTCTTGTTTCACCCAGAGAGATGAGCTTTGAGGTATGAGCAGGGGCGGTGCACATTTTGTAGGCAATATTGGACACCAGCGTTTGTCTTTGATGAATAGTATAGCCCCTTCAGAGGCTGGCCTGGGCTTTAGCTGCCTCTTCTTAAAATATACCGGAGATACCCGGGCTGGTAAAAAAAAGCTTTGAGTCATTTGATTAGAAGTCCTGAGAGAGAATTCTCCTCAGTTTGCGGCTGTCACAGCCGTGCTTAGTAACATATGCTTATTGCAATTATCTTAACTCACTGAGCACACACTCATTATTGAGTGACTCCCAGGTACTGAGCAAGGTGCTAGACCTCTTGGACAAAAATGTCATTAACAAGATCCGTTAATCAGTTTTCCATTGCTAAGACTTGAGAGAGTCAACTTAGAAAGGGAAAAGGGTTATTTTTGGCATATAGTTTCAGTCTGTGATTGGTTGACCTGTTGGTTTGTGTTCTCTGGTTGTGGGTGTGGGGGGCAGGGAGCATGTGAGAGAGAGAAACTGTTGGTGTCATGGTCAGAGTTGTGAAAGGAAAGAGAGGAAGGCTTTACTTTACTCCATGGTGGCTGAAGGTCTCCCTCCAGACTTTGATGCTCTCGCTGCCTCCTGAGAGCACCTGGGGAGCAAGCTCCAGGCCCTAGCACAAGCCTGACCGCTCTCTGCAGTTGCTCCCATCTGGTGGGAGAGAGAGAAGCCAGCATGTCAGTGCCTGGAAGGCAGGACCAGGGAGGAAGCTGGTGCAGAAGAGGGAAAGGAAGGAGAGTGCCTGACAGCAGATGCTTTACTGACCTCGCGGGTGACAGGTTCAGTGATCTGACAGGGAAGACAACAGTGTGAAGGCAGGAAACTACATGATGACCTTAAGGATCTCCGTGTGATCCAAGAAGCTGGGGCATGCTGAGGCAGGGGCAGAAAGTGACAGCTGAGCCATCACACTGACAAGATAGCCAGCAACATGTGGTAGCTGGTCATTTCTGAAGTTGTGCTGTCTGTTTGACAGAATTGTCCTTAGACCAATGTTAAAGTCATTTGTGTTGGAGGCAGATTCACATGGGTGTGCCTGCCTGAGCCTGCCGCCTCCTTGTCGTCTTCCCAGCAGCACAGTGCTCTTCCCCAGGGTGGGAGGCTACCGCCACGGCTTCAGCATCCTCCCAGTGCTTCATTCCGACCTGATGGCCGTGCCTGTAGCTCTCAAGCCGCCCGCTCCCCACCACACTGCACTTACATGCTTATTTCAGCATCTTCCCTATTAATCTGTGAGTCGTGAGGCTTTTAAAGAACTAATGGCCAGAGGCTCTGGATTAACAGGTGTCTAGAAATGTCTGTTGCCTGGGTGAGCCATGGTGGAGATGTGCTTGAGAACTGAGAAGCTGCCTGGCGACGATGCCCATTTGGTCATCCGCCCATCAGGCAGACTTTTCTCCTATTCAGTCTATGTAGGCTGTTCTGGGCAGGTTGTGGAAACAGTAAGGGACAGGCTTGCTCTCGGAAGGTTGCTGTGTAATGCAGAAGGAAGCCGGGCATTTGGGGAGGGACAGAGACAACTAGCCACTGCTGTGCTGTGTGGTGATGATCTCAAGGGTTAACAGTCAGTGCATAGGAATGACATTTCGGATCCCTAGAATGGTGCTCTCCAGAGCCTTGAAAAGATGGGGCCTGCACTGGACTTGCATGTCACTAAGTCAAGGCTACATCTCAGAAAAAACGTTTTCTCTGCTACCTAAATGTAGGCCCTCTAGCCCACCATGGAGGCTTTGCAGTCTTCAGCGACCCAAGTCTGCATCCTTGACAGCTTACAAGCATCCATCTTTGTCCTGCCCACCTGCTCCAGCCCCACCTTCCCCATCTGCTGTCCCACAGCCTGCAGAAAGGAAAAGGACCAGCTGTCTCCCAAGGACACTTGGAAATATCCTCTCCATCTCCTGCTTGCCGGCTGCAGTGTGGTTGCACAGTCTTTCCCATCCACGAGGGAGGCTGAGAAGTGGTGGCAGATTCTGGGGGCTGTGCCTGTCCAAGTTGCTCCTGCCCTCCTTATCCAGGCTCAGCAAGGTGTCGCTGGAGCTGCTGGGGACACTCACACTCAGGGTGGTGTTACCTGGGCCTGTGCGGGCTCCAGTGGTTCGCTGCTGTGGTATTTAGAAAGGTTCAGCTGGCATATTAGGAGGGTAAGACTTGCTACTTTATTATCGCTCTTTATAACATCTAAATGTTAGATCCTTTCGTATGAGTCGAGCATTATCAGGCGTGGATTTTCCAGGCTGTGTTAGAATCCTTAGGTCATGTTTCTCCCTTGGTTTCAGCTGCTAACAGGTTGGGGAAAACTTTTAGCACCTGTATTGTTGGGTTCTGCTCTCAGCTACCACTAACTTCCTTGAAAAAACATTAAACAGGGGTGTGTGCATGTGGTCTTTACGAGAGTATTTTACATGGAATAAAATGCACCCTTTGTAATTGCACCATTTGAGTTTTGAGTGTGGACTTCATGCAACCATTCACGACATTGCAGAACATTTCCAATACCCCAAAAGGTTCCCTTGTGCCCCATAACCAGTCAGTCCACCCCATCCTCCCTCCAGGGCAACCACGACTCTGCTTTTTCTCGATGCCTGTTAGACCTTTCTTTCCCAGAGTTTTGTATAAATGGAATCATACGGCATGTACACTTTAGCTTCTCTGCCCAGTGTAGTACTGAGATGCATCCAAGTTGCTGTGCATGTCAGAAGTTGCTTCCTTTTATTATTAAGCCGTATTCCACCGTGTGGAAGGAGGCATTGCTGCTTGTTTATCCACTCAGCAGTTGATGGACTTTGGGCTGTTTCCAGTGTTTAGCCATTATGAATAAAACTCCTGTGAACATTCGTGTACAAGTCTCTGTGCTTTTCTCTCTCTTGGGTGAGTGCCGAGGAGGAGAATTGCTGGTCTGTACGTTAAGTGTAGGTTTAACCTCATAAGAAACTGGTAAACCATTTTCCAGAGCGCTTGCCCTGTCAGCTTCCACTAGGCCTCAGCCTTGGCAGCAGCTGTGTTCTCAGGCTGGGGCTTCAGCGATGCTGATGTGTGTGCTGACTCCCATGCTGGCTTTCCCTTCTGTGGTGCCTGCTCAGGGCAGCGCCTTCCCGCGCTTATTGATCATCTGCACGTCTGCTCTTAGGACATGTCTGTCTGGTCTCCTGCCTGTTACTCTCTTACTGAGTTAGAAGAGCTCTTTGTGTCCTCTGTCAGGAGAGATGTGTTACCAGTCTTTGTTCTTTTTTGCCTTCCACTTACAGTAGGAAAGAGCTGATACTTTGAACTTGATACCATCTTGTGGGGTGGGGAGGGCTTTTGGCCTTTTTACATTACCGCTTAAAAAGGAAAAGATGGTAGTTTTGGTGGCCTACACCTACACCTACCTCCTTTCACCGTCCGTGGCTTTTGCCTGTCTTTTTTTCCTAGAAAGAATGTTTCATGGTGTTTGTTACATACAGCGCTGGGCATGAAACCTCAGCCTTGTTGTGCCAGTCTGTACCTCTGCAGGCAGTTCTGAGTCCAGTTGTATTTTCTTTCGGTTTATTTATCATTAACTTTTAAAGTAAGTGTGTGTGTGTGCGCGAGTGCGCGTGTGCACTGCAGTGCATGTGTGGAGTTCAGAGGACGACTTGTAGAGGTTGGTTGTGTTCTCTTGTGTGGTTCTGGAGATTGAGCTCAGCTCATCAGCCTTGGCAGCAAGCACATTCACCTGTTGAGCCATCTCACCAGTCCCTCAAACAGCATTTTAGAACTGCCGGAGTGTATCTTATATGTCACAAAGCTCCTCCATTTCAAGTGTACAATTCAGTGGTTTTTAGTAACTCAACTGAGAGGTACAGTCATTGTCATAGACCAGCTGGAGAGAATTCTTAGGCTCTTGTAGGACCCTTTGGACCCATTTGCTGTTAATCCCTGTTCCTGCCCTTATCCCCAGGCAACCATCACTGTAAATTTACCTCTTCTGGGGATTTTAGGGAAATGGAGTCACAGAGTGGGTGATTTCTGTTCCTGGCTTCTTGTTCTTAAAATAATGACTTTGAGGTCCACCCACATGGCAGCATTCCTCCTTACTGCTACTTAGTATTCCAGTGTACAAATGGTCTTCATTTTGTTCATCAGTTGTTGGACAGTAAGATGTTCGTTTGTTTTGTTTTTGCATACTGTGAGTTGAACATGCTAGGCAGGTCCTCTACTGCTGAGCTGTGCCTTTGGCCCCAACTCTAGTTCTGGCTGATGTGAATAATGCTGCTGAGAAGATTGGTAGGCAAATCTTGTGGACACATGCTTGGACGGTGCCTAGCATGGAATTGCTGGATACCAAGTTTCTGATTTCTGGATCTTAATTATTTTCTTTCTAATCAGTTTTCTGAAGTATAATATACATACAGTAAGAGTCTTGGTGTTTCCAAATCCTATTTGATAATTTGTAACTCATTTTATTTGTGTGACCACTACTCAGATCACAAAGAAAATTCCAAAAGGAGTTGTTTGTGGTTTCTGAAAGTTCCTCTGTCCCTTTTTCTCCACAACCAGTCTGTGCCTTTGCCACAACATCTTTGCCTTCCCACAAACTTCATTTGTGTTTAGTTAGGTGGCATTGTAATCTCTGTGCTCAGTGTCTTATCATAATGCTTTTGGAATTGCTCCATGCTGGGGTGTGTGTGTGTGTGTGTGTGTGTGAGTGTTGTGTTGTGTTATATCATAGGGAACTCCATGGAGTGGAGGTCAAAGAACAAGTCAGTTCTCTCCTACTGTAAGTCCTAGGGATTAAACTCAGGACATCGGACCTGGTGGCAAGTGTTTACCCACTATGCCATCTTCACTGCCTCCCTTTGTGAGAGTTCCAGGGTTGCTGTTATTTTGCCGTTCCACATCTCTTTGCTGGAATTTGGTATGCAGTTTTAAGTTTTGTCATACACGTGTGTGTAACAGAGCCGCACTGTGCTTTAAATTTGCATTTTATACAGTAACTGATGATGCCAAGCATAGTTTCAGGTTTAATTTTTTTTTTTTTACCTATTTTTTTGTGTATGAGTAGTTTGCTTGAACGTACATCTGTGCACCACAGGTCTGCCTGGTGATGTAGAGGCCAGCAGAGGGCATTAGAATGCCTGGGACTGGAATTACAGACGCCATGCAGGTGCTGGCAGCAAAATCTGGGTCCTTACAAAAACAGCCAGTGCCCTTAACTGCTGAGCCAGCCTTTAGGTTTTTACTGTTCAACCATGCACCTTTTATGAAGACTCATGTAGTCCTTTGCCTTGTCTCTGACTTGTTGAATCATCAGACTTTGTCTATGTTCTGGGCTCTTCTGTTTGCATCTCTTCTCTCCCAGCCTGTGATTTGCCTTTTCATTTTTATGATGCGCCTTTTGTTGACATCGTTTTCCAGTTGTTCTGCCTTTTATGGCTCCCACTTTTCATGTCTTTGTCCATCCTCTAAGACTTCTTCATATGGAATCTGTATAAGTATTTTTTATTCTTTGTGTGGCCCATTAATCTTTACATACGGTGTAAGCGCATGCCTTGTTCATGTGAGTTTTTGTTTGTTCTGGTGCCATATCACTCAGGCTGTCTCTTCTCTCACAGGGATGGTCTTGGCTTCTTTGTTAAAAATCAAGCTGCTCGTCAACATGGTCTATTTCTGAACTCTTATGGTTTTTTGCTTTTGTTTTTTTTTTTTGTTTTTGTTTTTTTTTTTTTTTTTAATCTCGAGACAGGGTTTCTCTGTATAGCCTTGGCTCTTCTGGACTTGGCAGTTTGTAGACCAGGTTGGCTTTGAACTCACAGAGATCCACCAGCCTCTGCATCTTTAGTGTTGAGATTACATTAAATAGTGCTGATATATATATGTGTGTGTGTGTGTGTGTGTGTGTGTGTGTGAATATACATAAATATATGTGAATATACATATACATATGCATATGCATATACATATACATATATATATATATATATATATATATATATATATATATATATATATATATATGAATGAATGAATGGCCTCACCCTGTAGTTCAAACTGGCCTCAAACTCAAGCTAAGCCTCAGCCTTCCAAGGGTTAGGACTACAGGCATGAGCCACCACAGCTGGCTTTTATTTTATTTTTTAGGGTGCCAAGGATTAAACCCAGGGCCTGGAGACATGCTAGGCCTGTGCTCTGCCTTGAGCTGTGTGTACCTCCAGCCCGGGCTTTGCTTGGCGAGACCCTCCCTGTATTGCCCGAGTTCATCCTCAGCTTCTTCTGGGTTTCTGGGACTGCACTGCAGCCGGTTTCAGAGCTCATAGTCCTTCATCTCTGATGAGGGGGTCTGGATACACTGCTTACTCTCCTTTCTGCCTAAAGAGGACTTTGATGGTAGTGTTACGGCCCTGTGAAAAATGGAAAAGATCATGTCTCACTAGAAGTACATGTGAGTCCAGGCCTGGGATCTGTTGGCTGTGACTGCTGCTTGGCAACTGGGTATGAAGGTTCTTTGCCTTCATATGTGACATGACACGCCCAGTGAATCATAAGCCGCCAGAAATCAGCATCATGTGGAAGAGCTGAAGTTGAACTGTCTGAGCTGCTCACTTCTTGCGCACAGAGCCTTGCTGTCCTGTCCTGCCTCTAGGTTCAGTTTTCCCTCAGTCCGCATTGCCAGCCACAGCCAGGTGCTTCTATGTACCTCATGCTGTGGCCAGTCTGGCCTAGCCTGGCCTGCAGTACCTTAAGTTGCTGTCTGTGCAAAAGACCCAGTGACTCCACACTGTCGCAGGTGCTGATTTGTGGATTGGCTTTTGTCCAGGACCCTACTGAGTGAGCCTGTCTTGGCATTTAATTTTCAGGGTGGCTTCTGAGTGGAGCTGGCGGGCTGCTTTGAGGAGCTAGGCCCACCACTGTAGAGACACAGCTCCAGCCTTGATGACCAAGGGGGGAAGTGCGGCTGTCTTGCTGATGTCTGCTGCCCTGCCCTGTGCTTGCCCAGCCCCCCAAGGGCAGTCACTGCAGTGTGTTGTCTCAGCAGGATGACCGCATGCCAAGTTCCAGGGCTGTTGCTGAGGAGCGTTTGCTGGAGCTGATGAGACCGTAATTCTCAGATCAAATTGGCTGTGTTGTACCTACAGTCTTACGTGCATTTCTGCCTGCTTTTGTCTATTCTTATGTGCTAAGAGGATTTCTGTGTTAATGGAGACATAGTAAACTAGCAGTTCTGGTTTTGTTGGTGTTTGAGGAGCCTTGGAGATGTTCCCCCAAGGCCACTGTCCCCACACCTACCCCAATCCTGAACCTCTGGGCAGGAGACCTCCATGCAACCATCAGTGCCCAGGCTGCCTCAGGGTGCTTCGAAGGTGTTGACAGGGTGTCAGATTTCAAAGAGCCTTACTCCTTGCCAACGCTGTTTGTCCCCTACCATGTTTTGTTTTCTTTTTTGTTTTTGTTTTTTTAAGGGCAGGGGATTCGCAGCCTGGGATCTTTGTGTAGCCCTGGCTGTCCTAGACCAGGCTGTCTTTGGACTCAGAGATCCACCTGGCTCTGCCTCCCAAGTGCAGGGATTAAAGGTGTGCACCAATACTGCCTGGCCCCTGCTGTGTCTTAGCGTCTCAGTCCCAGAGATGCTCAGGTGCTCTCCACTCTACCTTTTGGGTGATAGGTCCTTCAGGAAAGAGCCACCAGGGGTCAGGGGCTGAGAGAAGCAGGGTGCTCTTGCTCTTGTTTTCTCCAGCTTTCTACTCTTACTTTTGTCATGTAGCCCAGGCTATCTTCCAACTTGTGATCCTCATGACTTTAGCCTCCTAAATACTGAGATTATAGGTATGACTACCTGGCCACCTGGTATTGTGCAGTTTTTAAAAATGTATTTTTATCACTTTTCACTGTGTGTGTGTGTGTGTGTACTAGTGCAGTGTCTTCAGAGGCTAGAGGCACCAGATCCCCTGGAACTGGAGTTACAGACAGTTGTAAGCTGCCGTGTGGATGCTGGGATCCAAACGCCTGTCTTCTGAAAGAACAACAAGCCCTCCTAACTGTGGAGGCATCTCTGCAGCCCCAGGTGTATAGCTTACTCAGGCTGGGAAGCTCACTCAGTGGGTGCAGCCTCCTGCCCTAAGCTTGATGACCTGAGTGTGATCCCTGGGACCCATGAGGCGGAAGGAGAGAACACGCTCACAAAAGTTGGCCCCTAGCATCCCCACATGTATGTGTTCATTCATCCCTTATCCACAGATGAGTATATAAGTAAATGCAGTCATCTTTTTCAAAGGTTTTTCATCTCCTGTTTCTTCCCAGCTGGACCCTTCTAGTTGCTAGCCTTTTGTTTTGAAGTTGCTGGCCCTGTGTTTTGCTCTCGGACATTGGGGAGTTGTCTGCACTCAGCAGACCCTTCCTCAGAGTGGGCGTTGGGCAGGAGGCCAATGGTGGGGGCTGGAGGAGTGAGCCAGTGTGAACTACTTGAATGGAACCTCCTACCCTTGAAGCCATGCACTGGAAAAGGCTTTTGCATTTGAGTTTTTCCTCTCTTCATTTTGCCACAGACAGAATTGTATCACACATCTCTAAAACGAGTAAAATGGCATTTCAGCTTCTAGTCTTTATAGACTCTCTGAACTTTAGGAAAGATCATTCTGGTCCCTTTTCATTAATAATGAAAACCAGGGGGCAATAAAATGTTCTTAACGCAAGCCTGGCAAGAATGCGGCAGCAGTGAGGGTGAAGGGTGAGCTGCCAAGGAACTACAGGTGTTTCTCGGGCCTGGGGAGGGCACGGTGGACAGCTGTGCAGGGTCTGAGCTCCCAGGTCGCCAGCTCTGGTGGCCGCTTGGCCTTAGGTTCTCGATGTCAGCAGAAAGAGGCTGCACTTGTCCAAGCATGGGAGGTGTGCGTGTGGGAGGCAGCCGATGCAGCAGGCTTGGGGTCTGCTTTTCGGCTTAGTACAGTTGCCTTCTCGTAGGATATTCAGTGGCCAGTGGCCATTTGAGAGGTAATGGTGAGTGTGGTTTGCTGATTACAGCACCATGGGAAGGTGTTCCCTGGGGATTAGAGTTGCATAGACTGATATCTCTCTCTGGAACAAGGACCTCTCAAAGTATGGGAAGTCACTCTTTCACCACATTTTTCTCCTAAAAATGACGTCACTCAATAGAAGTTGCGTGTTGTATCTGGCATGGAGAGCAAAGCTGGCTAGAAGAGAAGGGTGGAACAATGGAAAGGCCCACACGGGACTCAGAGACCTTGCGTCTCAGGGTCCAGTGAGAGGTTCGCCCACCTCAGGAGTCTCAGAGCCTCCTGTGGAACTAGAGGGAATTTGTATCACACAGCGATGCCCTACAGCAGGAGAGGCAGTCCTTGCCTTCATAGGATAGCCTTTTCAGATGTGAACACCTCACTGGGTATCCATGTGTAGTCCAGATGCAGAGTGGGGACATCCTTGCTAACCATAACACAAACCCCAGAACTCACAGAAGAACACACTGACAAACACCTGTGAACATACACAGAGACAACATTGGCATGCTGCTTAAGACCATAAGTAGAAACCAAAGAAAAGAAATAGAGTATTTATGAGTCTTGTCACAAAGGACTAGCATCTATGCTACATAAAAAGTCTCTCAAAAGTGAGAGAGGAAAAAATGAAATAGAAAAATGGAAAAGCAAAACAAAACAAAAGCAACAACTATGCCGAAAAGAAAGACGAAATAAGATGGGCGCCCCGGAGAAGCAGAGGGGCGCATGCTCTGCTGCCACGGGGCTGGCAGAGTCTCCATCTGATGCTCACAGTGGAACAGACACCGAATACCTGGGTGCTGGGTGGATTTGCCACTCTGTGGAGGGACTCCAGCAGTATCTGTCGGAATCACAACCATGCGTTTCTCCTGACCCATGTCCTTGTGGCGTTTGGGGTTCAGACTCCCTGGATAAGAGCTGGCACAGGTCTGCAGTGCGCTCACAGACGGGGTGAGCGCAGGGTCTGTCAGCAGGAGGTTACATGGACAGCTGCGGGAAGAACATAAGAAATGGGGGAGAGGAGGGAATTCAGACATGTGCTTCATGCTTTACATGTGTGTAACATTCTTGGGAAGAGCCACAAGGAGCTGCTGCTGTGGCAGAGAATGCCTCTTTACAGTAGATTGGCTTTTGCTACTTTATGCTTAAACTATGAGTCCCATCCGAATGTGTAAAACAATGGTAGTTGAAGGCTGGGAAAAGCCATTATGTTGATTGCAAAACTCCCAGTTTCCCATAAAACTATGGCCAAGATGAACTGGGCCATGTTGGGGAAATAATGAGTACAGGGGACTATGTAGTAAAGGAGACATTCTTGGTGATCACCTCTTGAGAGCGTTGTTTGGTAGCCCAAGTAGGAGAGATCATGGTGACTTGGCTTCCCTGGCTGGCTACAGACCCACAACCCCTTCTCTGTGCCCACATCCCACCACAAGCCTAGATGAGGCCCTGCTCGTCTCCTTTGGTCCTGAGATAGCAGATGGTGGCCAGCAAGCACCTGAGCTTGCAGGCCCAGGTGGAGAGGGAAGGGAGGGGCAGGAAAACTCTCTGAAGCACCAAAGGCTCAGTGGTAACAGCCCTCCACTGAGGGTTCCCACAATACTCCTGTCCCTCCTTTCTCCCAGACTCACCTTCTCAGCAGAGTCTGGCAGGCACCTTGTAGACAGTGATTTAGCCATGACTGCGAAGTGTGCCCACCATGGTTTCTGTCCTTCCTCTTGGCCCTCCCCTGAGAGGAGGCCTACTGCCTTCTGTTCCGGAGGCCTGGAGAGAGCAGGCCAGATTGCATGCCCGAAGTCCACCGGTCCCCCCACTTCTCCTCTGAATCCTTTGTGGGAGTGTAGAGAACCCCCCTCTTGTAGGCAAGGAGACTCTCATCTGGAACTGTGGGGACTTTGCTCATAGGGGACATTCCAGGACCCCAGTGAAAGTGTGAGACTGGGTCCTCTGTATATACACAGCTATGCTAGGTTTAATTTACAGACTAAGCATAGTAAGATAAACAGTGACAAAGTGTAACTATGACAGTGTGCTATAAAAAAGGCACTTACCCCTCCTCCCCATCGTATCCTTGATCTTGGCAGTCAAGCATTTTGTGTGTGTGTGTGTGTGATTTGTTCTTATTGAGAACTTTTTTTTCTTAAGGGAACATTTGGGCTTTTTCTTAGGCAGAGTTATCAGTGTCTCTGCTTTGAGGTCATTGTTAAGTGAAACAAGGCTCACTTAGATTTCGTGTTGAGATAATGAAACAATCCATCTGATGGCCAAGATGGTAACCAGTGTGTGATAGGCAAGTAGCATATACAGTGTGGATACGCTTGACAGAGCTAAGTTGTGTCCTGGGTAGGTCAGCGCTGGCTGGCTAAGAGTCCATCGTGCTATTTAGAATGGTATAAGTGTGAAGCCTGTGGGTTCTTTCTTTCTGGAATTTTCTATTTACTGTTTTAGATCACAGTTGCATACAGGAAAAACACAGTAAAGTTTCAGTGGGTCTGTATATGCTGGTCAGTGTAAACTGGACAGGAGCCTGCCCTGAGGTGAACACTGGATGCTCATTCCAGTTCCTCAACAAAATGGCAAATTTTGAAAAATTTCTCCTTCTAAAACTTCCGGGCCCCGATCTGGCCTGTCTTTATGCCTGTTGTAAGAGTGTCCCCACTACTGGCTCGTCCCAGAGGTAGCCCAGTGTTCTCCTGAGGTATAGAGTTCTGATTGTGGCACTTCCTCCTCCGAACCCTTCCCTGCCACCCGCTGCTGTGGGCTAGTACTCGGGCCCCTGACTGTCTTCCCCACCCCACCCACTCTGAACACAGGACACAGGCCTTGGCCCTGTCCCTTGGTAGCCTAAGAAGTTGTCTTGTTAGTCCTTTGCTGACTTGTGTCTTCAGAGCCTAAGGACTGAGGGAGCAGGGAGGCCCAGGTCACAGTGGCCCTGGTTTATCACTCTGTGGGTGTGCACACACTAGCCTCTAGAATGATCCTTTGTTTCGTGACCTCGTAGGCCAAGCCCAAGGTCCTCACATCACCTCTGCCTTCTGACCCCCACAGCTGGACACACAGCTCATAGCTGGCTTCCTCTAACCAGCATCTCATGTCAGGTCACTTCCATCTCAAATGAGACAGGTGGTTCTGGGAGCCTGGGAAGAAGAGAGAACAGAGCTGAGTGGACGTTCTGATGGCCACATGACGCCTTCTACAGCTGGGTCTCACTTGCCTGCCCACTGAGACATTCTGGGGAGGGAAGCTGGAAACCTGTCCTAGCTTGCTTCTTCTTTTCCTACCTTCAGGCTCTGGAGGCTCCAGATGGCGAGATTACGGTGCCTTGGCCATCATCATGGCAGGGATTGCATTTGGCTTTCACCAGCTGTACAAGGTAAGTTGCCTCCCAGGGGCCACAGTTTTATGCCCTGCCACCCTATGGCATTCAGCCCTCTGTCCTGGCCCCTGCTTACTTACAGAGGCATTACGCTCAGTGGGTGCCTGGCCTGGAGCACAGTGGCTGTGGTGGAAGGTGAGCACAGCAGGAGAGGCCTGAGGGCACACAGCAGCTTCACCTTTCCACCCTGGGTCCCACCCACAGCACGATCCAGAGGCTGGCTCAGGTATTTAGAGCAGGGCCTGGCACCAATGAGAAGTGTGTAAATTAGAGGTGGAACAACTTAGAGGTTCTGAGCTTGGACACTGGCACGTAGCTGTCTGTGTTGAACCTGACTCTATCCCAGGGTATAGTTCCCTCCATAAGATGGGGCTACTTGGCAGTAGTGTGAAAGTGTGCCCACCCACATCAATCCTCACTTTGGGTACAGCAGTCAGTAGAGGAACAGAGACAGCAAGCACTGAGAGAGGCTTTGATTTGACGATTTTGCCCAACTGCTCCAGCAAGCACTCTGAGCACTGACGGCAGGCCAGGGGCGCAGTGTTGCTCAGTAGACAGGTATATTAACACACTTTCTGTGTATGCTGGCTTATGGCACCTGCGGAACTGGCCTCAGTTGCCGGGAGGGGCAGGGGCCAGTCCTGGAATACTGCTGGCTCCCTGCCTGCTGGTGTCGGAAGCCCCGTAGATGCCCTTCTTCCACCCTGGTATTTACAGCAACCTAGGGGAGCCCACTTCTTGTTTTCTGTGGATTGTGGTAGCATCTGTATAAATGTGGGTTTTCCCTGGGCCTTGTGAGTCAGCCAGCCCTCAAGAGCAGAGCTGATGCTCACAGCAGAGCTGAGGGCACTGAACAAACATTTCTTTCCCTGCCAGCAGTGGCAAGGCCTGGCCTTGATGTGGAGACTAGTCTGCAAGATGCACAGCTAGGATGGCCCCATATCCAGGCCTGTGTACCCTGGAGGAGCATGCTCTCTCCTGAGGCCTCCCACCATTGCAGCCTGCATTTAGTGACTCTTTTTAAAGGACTCTCCTGAACTTCCAGTCTTCCGCATGAAATGTGTTTAAACCTGGAATTCTTGAATTCTTAGTTTCATACAGGAGCTAATGACAGAGTTGTGGCAGAATATAACATTTCAGTGTAGTGTCTGTTGCCAGAAGAAATTCAGAAGCATAGTGTTTCAGGCGTGGGACTTCCTGTGGAGCCTCCTGTGGGGCGGCCTCTCTGAGGTCACTAGCTGCAGACAGGCAGCAACAGAGAGTTCACAAGTGCCATGGCCCTGTGAGCAGCCCAGGATTGGCTCATCGCCCGTGACCCCCTCCCCACCCACAGAGAATGGGAGGTGTGGCACCTTGGTTCAGATGTGACACGGAGGTTGTCATCTGTCTCTATGTAGCTCTGGCCACCAGCCTCTGTTTTTAAAAAAAAAGGAAACATTGAAATTGAAATGTTGGTCACAATGGTGACAGAAGTATGTCTTCAACATCTGTTAGCAGTTTTCTTGAAGGTTGGAAAGAATGGAGCTCTTGTTTGCACAGACACAGAGCTTCAGCAGAGAGGTGGCGGCAGCACCGCTGCTCTTGGCGCTGGCCTCAGGAATGGGGGGTAGTTGGTTATGCAGCTGAGGATTTCCTGACTTTTATACTTGGGAAACGTCAGGCTGCAGTTGATGAGTTTCGCTCAGTTGTGGGTAATAACTCAAAACTGTGGCTGCAAAGCACTTTGCAGAATAGGAACAGCTTCTGTGCGCACACTGAATGACAAGCTTCCCTTTGAGTCTCTCTTGAAATGAGTTCTCCCGCCAGCTCCTGTGAGACCTGCTCTTCTTCCCTAGTTCAGAACCTAGAGAGCAGTCCCTCTTTTTACCTGTCTGGGACCCAAATAGACTAAGAACCTAAGTTCTCTCTGGGTAGCACCTGCCAGGCTTGCGTGCTTGGCTGAAACAGTGTGCTCTCAGGTTGGTGTGCCCCTAGATTGGGCACCTAGGAGGTCTCCAGGACCCAGACTGCATGGCACCAAAGCACAGTTCTCTCCTCCCTTCTCCTAACACCTGCTCCCTCCAATTCTTGTTGAATATCCGTGTCCTATACCCTACAGGTGGTCACCAGCTATTATCCCCTGCCTTCCGAAATGATGGTTCTAGGTACCCTTGTTTAGTGGTCCTGCAGTCACCAGCTTTGGCTTCCTGTGTCTCCTGTCTCTCAGTTCTGGAAGGATATAGGCTGTTTGTGAGGGAGGCCCCTTCTGCTCTTTAGAGACTCGACAGTGACCTCTGTAGTAGGCTTCCGCTATGCATGCCTTATCCCCACCATGGAGGAGCAACGATCCCAGAAGTCTGTTGGTTTTCCTCTAGTTTCTCCAGTAATATATAGTGTTTACTCAGATCTAATGCTGTGTCTGGATGGGTAAGGCAGTTTGTTTCATTCACAAAGTTGAAGTGTGAAAGATTCCAAAAGGGTACAGTAAAAAGCCGCCTTGCTCTCCTTCCCGGAAGCCACCGATAGGGCCAGTTTCTAGCATATTCTTCTGCAGTCTCTCCTTAGCACTTTTCAAATGGTATTTAAAATCATCGTAGAAATCTATATCTAAGAAACATAAGTGAAAGGAGTAAGGGCTCCCACACAAAGAGAGGCCTTTCTGAGGCTTAAGGGATAGCTCAGAGACCTGGCCTGGCCTGGGCGAGGCCCCAGGCACACCTGTAGCCATGCCTGGAGGCTCATTTCTTTTTGGTCTTTGTCCTTGCTCAGGTAGAAGTTCTTCCAATGCTGGAGTCTCAGTCTTCTAACTTTTTCAAGCACTTTTTTTCTAGTACAGAGTGTGTGGATCTTCTGTAAAATAAGCTGTAGAAGATCAGGGCAAGTTGGGTGGTGGGCTCTTGAGAGACTGGTGCCGGCCACCTCCTTACCTGACCACTTCTTGCAGAAGTACCTGCTGCCCCTCATCCTAGGAGGCCGAGAGGACAGGAAGCAGCTGGAGAGGATGGCGGCGAGTCTCTCCGAGCTGAGTGGCAGCGTGGCCCAGACAGGTAAAGATTAATGACTCCATCAAGTCACCCCTCAAAGCGCTCTCACGCAGCCCCTTTTCGGCCCCTCCCTCTCTCTCCGTCTCCACTCTGTGGTGACTTCATTTATCTGCTCTGAGAATCTGTTCACATTTGCAAATGAAGCCGCCGTCATTTCGGTTTAATTTGAAATTGCTTGTTTACTGTCGGCGCGGCCTCAATTAATTATGTTTTTACGGAAAGGCTCCCAACCTCAGAATATTAATAAGGGGAATAAAATGACAGCCTTTCTAAGGGCTGTAAAGTTCATTTTTAATTTCTGCTTCTATGAGGTTTTCAGGGGGGTTTTCAGTGATTTTCCCCCTTCCCTCGAAGAATCCAGTGCAGGGTCAAGAGAGTCTGTAATTACTGTGGCTCCCGGGACCCCTGCCACCTCCTCTGTTATCGACTCCACACGGGTGGCACTCAGTACCTGCTGCCCCAGTGATGGCCCAGATTAGCAGGGACCTGTCGTGGTAGAGGTGGCTCTTCTCCTTATGAACTTGTTTGCTGAGTGGAAGCTGTGAATCTAAACTAGACGCAGGCCAGAGAGCCACCTGTCCCAGGCAGGAGTCTCTGCCCCTCGCTGGCACCTGTGCAGAGGTGTCTGGGATCCTCTAACTCATCCATCCCATGGACCACTCCTCCTAGGAGTCTGGGGCTCCTAGTGGTTACAGGCCTCAACAGGTCATGTGGTGGTAGATAGAGAACAGGAGGAGCCATCGCAGGCCTTTCCCATTCCTGGATATGGCAGTGGCCCGAGTCTCAGCCCTCCTGGGCCTGAAGCTACCCGAGACACTGTGAGGGCAGTGAGATGAATGATTAGAGCATGCTGGAGCTAGGAAGCTAGGCACGCCCCAGCCAGGCGTAATTAGAGGGGAGAGGTTCGGACGGGTGTGCTGTTGACCGCGGACAAGCACACAATGGAGAGATGAAGGAGAAACACCAGAGGTTACACACAGTGCGGGCAGATCACCCTGGGCCCAGATAAATCATCTGGATATAAATTACAGGTAACAGGGAGGCGAGCAGCTTGCAGGTGTGTGGGCGAGGAAGGAACCTTGGACACTGACTTACCAGACATGACGCTCTCTTCCTTAGTGACCCAGGTACAGACGACACTGGCCTCTGTCCAGGAGTTACTGAGACAACAACAGCAGAAGGTCCAAGAGCTGGCCCACGAGCTGGCCGCCGCCAAGGTACTTACCTTTGGACCCTAGCCTCCCAAGGCCAAGGTCTGTTCCATTTAGCTCTAAGCCCTGGTCCTCCGTGACCGTATACTGTCTCCTGTGTGCCTGCCTGTCCTCCACTCACTGCCTTCTGTCATAGGGTGACCCATAAGGGGTTGACGTTATCCATATCATTGAAAAAGGGAGGCACCACTGCATTGATGTAGCATACAACTATCAAGGACAACCTTCCTGTTTCTGTGCCACCTCCTGACAGCAGAGAGGAAAAGCCGCCTTCTGCTGGCAGACCTCTGATGACAGGCATGCCCTGCAGGCTGGGTTGTAGGTCACAGCTTGGCTGAGGAGGAATCCAGGTAACAGAGGAGAATTGCACCATGGGCAATTTTCTAGTTCCCACCCGGCTAAGGTGCTGGGTTTGCCTTGCAGTGGGCAATTCTCTAGACCCAGAATTCATGGATTCAGATGATCCCAACTAGAGTTGACAAAAGTGCTTTCCAAGCCTTGCCACCCAGATCTGAAGCAGTCAGCTCAGCAGCACACTGAAGGATCAGTCAGTCTGGGATGAAAGCGAGGGCTCCCGTTTGCTAGCTACTTGACCACAGGTGAGCTCCTTGCACCTTGCTGAGGAGTATCTGCCTTGTTGCACTGCTTCTGTGCACTAGCCAGAGCCCAGGACTCAGGTCCTCAGCACTGGGTGTGACAGTGTCATCCCCGAGGCGTCAGCTTAGACCTAAGCTGCTTCTGGGGGTGCTGACCCTCTTCACAGCTGGACTGCATATCCAGGAAACAGAACATCTTTGTGCTCCTGGTACAGCCTGGGGTCTTTGTTGTAAGGAGGCTTCCCCAAGAGTCCTCTCCCAGAGTCCGTTTCATCTCACGCACAGGCTGTTTCACTTCCTGTTCGGGTGGCTGGGTGCTACCACTGCTGGACTGTGTGTCCCTTACAGGCAGCTGGAAAGCAGGAAGGGATCGCAGCTTCCTGACTGTTATCACCCAGATCTGTGGCCTGCCAGTGGCCAGCAGCTATTCCGGAAATTGGAAAACTGTTTCAGGCCCTAAGCTGGGGTGAAGACCGTGTTGAGCTCTGAGTATGGTGGGGCTGGCTGGTTTGGGGCTGTTGTCTAGAAGAGCCCACAGCTCCTGCCCCACAGAACCTTTCCCTGCTGAAGTAGGGCTCTGGCCTGGCACTTGGGCCCACAGTGTGTGAGGACTCCTGTTGCCCTATAAACCGAAGACTCCAGCTATGTTTTCTCAGCTGTAATGTAAGTTTTTATATCTGCCTTCCAAACTCCTACTGGAGCACTGTAAAAAATGAAAAGAAGAGCTTTAAGTAATTAAAATCCTACATAAAACTGAAGCCTGTGAGTTTGCTACAACTGTTTTTTAAAGAGACTGGCTAAAAAGCCCCAGATGTCAGATTTTATTTCTAAATCCTGGCATCTGGCACAATGTGCGTTTGGAAATCTGAGTCCTCTGTGGCCAGTGAGTGAAAACTGCTCCCTTGTTAATGGGCTGCTGTAGCTTTCAAGGTCTCAGAGAAGCCAGAACAGTGGCTCCCGGGCCTAGCTGTCTGGTGGTCTGGGGTCGAGACCCTATGGGGATCTGTGTGAGGATGTTGGTCTGCTTCCTGCTCCCTCCCAGACTGCCCAGGTCTTTCTTCCTCACACTTGAAGCTGAGAGGTTTCTTTCTGCAGGAGTGTGCCCAGTGAGCTCTATAGGCTGGCCTACAGTGCCCCCGCCTGTGCCAGAAACCAGGGCTCACAGCGAAGATCGAAGATCGGGGATGTCCCCTCAGCGCCTGGGGCGAGCCTCCTGTGTCTCATGCTTTCACACATTCACAGCAAAGACCCACTGGCCACCTACAGCCCCGACTTGTAGACAGCTGCTTGACATTTTATCTTCACACAGTACGGTGTGGTTCAAGGTTTAGTGGTAGGAAAGTGTCCTGCCCCTGCCCTTTGGGGACTAGGTTGAGTCCTTCTCCCCACTCAGCTTTGACTTGTCCCAAAGAGTGAATAAGGTTGGGTGGAGTGGTCCACAGGTGGTTTTGCAGACAGTGGGGTTTGGCCATTAGCATCCTCCTTGACCCTGGGAAGCCTCTGGAGACCTGAGGTCCTAGCCAGGAGCCAGAGACCCCGAAGCAGTGAGCAGTGTGGCGATTGTCTTAGGGTGAGGCTGCCTTCTTGGCCTGCTCAAAGGCAGAGCCATGGCTGCACAGGTGCTCAGACCTTCCCTGTCTGCCACCTCCCCAGGTGGCCTTGGGACTGGCTAGTGCTGATTTCTTGAGGGAGGCATGCTCTCATCGAGGGCTTGTTGTGAGGTGGCTTGTGTTTGTTGGTGGTTGTTTTGATAGAAGTTTCAAATATTCACCAGAGGTGAAAGGTTCTCATGGCTACAGCAGCCCCTCTCACTATCCCTAAACACATCACCCACAACTACAGACACCACTGGAGCCTGTGGGACAGATAAAGAGCTTCTCTGTTATTTTGCTTTTACACACGAATCCTGTAGCCACCTAAGAACATGTAATGACTTTGTTGTTGTTGTTATACATTGGTGTTTTGGCTGCATGCATGTCTGTGTGAGGGTGTCATATCCCCTGGAACTGGAGTTACAGACAGTTGTGAGCTGCCATGTGGGTGCTGGGATTTGAACCTGGGTCCTCCGAAAGAGCACTGCTCTTACCATGGCTAGGCTTCTTAGCGTCAGGGGTTGGGGACTGTTTGTTGTAGGGTGTTGTCACAGGTAGGTATGACCCTGGCAGAGTGGGACACAGAATGGCTTGCAGCTGCTGTCTCACCCAGGCTCCTCCTAAGTCCCCCGCCCCAACCCAGGCTGGCAGCGGGCACCACCATGACCCTCATTACCTGTGTTCTGACTTTCAGGCCACCACGTCAACCAACTGGATCCTGGAGTCCCAGAATATTAATGAGCTCAAATCGGAAATCAACTCCTTGAAAGGGCTTCTTTTGAATCGGTAGGAGAGGAAGCTCAGGGCTCTGTCTTATTCAAGGTCAACCTGGTGGTGTGGGGGGCTTATGGGCTGGCCCAGCAGTCCCAGGAGGGACAGAACCCTTCACTGAGCTGGAAGATGAAGAACCGGACCTTAGGCACCCCTGCCTTTCTTCCCAAGGGGCCTTTCCACACCAGGGGACAGTGTCCATAGTGTTGCACAATATCTGACTATCTGAGAGGGACAATGTTGAGGCAGAGAGCAGGACCTGCAAGCTGAGCACTCTCTGGTACATGACACCTACTGACGCAGGACACGGGGGGGGGGGTGGCTACCCCTTCCTGAGCCTAGTAACCTCTCCAGGTTGAGGGCTACAGGGTGTGAGAGCTACACCCGCAGAGCCAGCCCTGCGCTCCTGAAGCTTCCTGGTGTACCCTGTAGCAGCACCTTGTTCCCAGTGTGGCCCTCATTGGGGAGCAACCAGACTTTAAAGCTGACAGCGCAATGTTCAGGAAGCTGGAGCGAGCTGTCAGTCTACCTGAGTGTGCCTCAGCGGGCTGTGCCTGCATGTGTGTCTGCCTGGCCAAGGGCTTAGGACCTGTAAGGCAAGACCATGACACCCAAGGTGGGCTTTCTGGGAGCAGCAAGGATAGGGTCAGGGGTGCTCTGAGGAGCTCAGGCTGGAGGAACACACGTCCTAAAGCCTCCCAACTTCACCATCTTGGGTTTGGGGACTGTATTTCTACAAAAGATGTAGCCAATCCAGGCAGGGCCTGTGGATTGCTCTTAGAAGTCTTTGTCCTTTTAAACCTACGAGATGAGTGTCTCTGTGGCTAGGGGACAGAGGCAGGTCATCAGGTGACTCTGAAGCCAAGGAAAACAACAGTTTCTTTTACTCATGTTACTGATGAGTAGTGCAGGGCAGGGTGCGGTGCGTATGCCACCAGGTTGGCTCTGGGGCTGAAGGCTGACTCTGTGGCCAGTGTGGTAGGTGGCACAGACCTGGGCAGGGGCAGGACTTGTCTCTCGGATTTCATGACATAGAGCTGCATTTCTGAGCCATGACCACGCTGACCCAACTTCCCAGGTCTGTCCTGTATTGAGCTTAAGTCTGGGCTGACTGCTGAACCAGGGCCTAGAAGGAGAGCTGGCTTTTCCTTGCTCAAAGCTTGGGCTCCGAGGTCTGCAGCAAAGGGCTCTTGTCTCTGACCCCCTGGGCAATAGCCAGGATTCCCCACTGCTGCCTTTTGCTGAGATCATAAGCACATTAGCCAGGGGTTCTTGGGTTTCCAGCCTTGGCCCCTTTTGCCTCCTTTCTTTTCCCTGTCTGGTCATTGGAGTGAAGCAGGGACGTGGTTGACTGGGGGTAGAGGGCAGGTGCCAGAGTGTGCTGGGCCCAGCTAGCAGACCCACAGCTGCCGGGGCAGCTAGGTCCTGCCCTGCTGTGAGGTAAGGCTGTGTCAGGGCAGTGTTGGGCAGCACAGCACACTTCTGCCGTCCAGCTTGGCTGATGAGCCCTCTGGTGGGCCCAGAGGCTTTATTCTTAGAATGTTTTTTGGTTTTGGTTTGTGGTTTTTGGTTTTTCCAGACAGGGTTTCCCTGAGTAGTCTTAGCTGTCCTGGACTCACTTCGTAGACCAGGCTGGCCTTGAACTTACAACGCTCCACTTGCCCAGCCTCCCCAAGTGCTGGGATTAAAGGTTTGTGCCACACACCCAGCTTCAGAGGTTTTACTCTTTTTTTGTTTGTTTGTTTGGGTTTTTGTTTGTTTTGTTTTGAGACAGGGTCTCTCTATGCAGCTTTAGTTGTTCTGGACTCACTCTTTAGCCCAGGCTGGCCTCGAACTCACAGAGATCTGCATGCCTCTGCCTCCCAGAGTGCTAAGACAGCCATATGGCACTGAGCCCGGCTGAGGCTTTGCTCTTAAAAGAAAAGGAAAGGGACTCTATCGGGTCTCCTGGCTGGTGGCTCTGGAGAAACTTACCGTCACTGAGCCTTCAGGGATCAGGGGCCAAGGGGACATGTGACACTGGAGGCAGACGTGGTCACCAACCTCTACCTGTGTCTCTTTTTCCTCCTCCACTGCCAGGAGGCAGTTCCCTCCCTCCCCATCAGCCCCGAAGATCCCCTCCTGGCAGATCCCGGTGAAGTCTCCATCACCCTCAAGCCCTGCAGCCGTGAACCATCACAGCAGCAGCGACATCTCCCCCGTCAGCAATGAGTCCACGTCATCCTCTCCTGGAAAGGAGAGCCACAGCCCTGAGGGCTCCACAGCCACGTACCACCTGCTGGGCCCCCAGGAAGAGGGTGAAGGGGTGCTAGATGTCAAGGGCCAGGTGAGGATGGAGGTGCAGGGGGAGGAGGAGAAGAGGGAGGACAAGGAGGACGAGGAAGATGAGGAGGACGACGTGAGCCATGTGGATGAAGAGGACGTCCTTGGGGTACAGAGGGAGGACAGACGAGGTGGGGATGGGCAGATCAACGAGCAGGTAGAGAAGCTGAGGCGGCCAGAGGGCGCCAGCAATGAAAGTGAGCGAGACTAGGGCTGGCCTGCCTTTCTAGCTCCCAGGACATCAGTGGCAGGTGGGCATGAGTCGTGGTTCTGCCTCCATGAGGGGGCCCGGCAACCCAGGCAGGGGTGGGCCCTCCTCAGATGCAGCAGCGTGGGGTTGCCTTTCTGTTCACCAGCCTCCCAAACACCTCCCCCAGCCCCAGCCCCAGCCTCAGCGGCTCTGGCTGTCCACAAGCCAGGCGGAGGACTCAGGAGCTCTGCACTCAAGTCCCCGCCGCCGAGCCCTCTCCTGGACAGGTGTCTTGTCCAGGTGTGCCCTCTTGAGTATCTTGACTACCTGACACCATGCATGGCCAGAGCTCATGTCATCTCCTGCCTCCTGTCACCTCAGTGCAAGGGGGGACTGCGGCCCCCTCGGTCTTGCTGTTTCCCACTGTGCCCTGGCCTGGCCTGTGGCTTCTTCTTTGCCGGTTCCAAAAGCCAGGGCCCCGGACCTGCTCTTCATCGTGTGGGCCTGCCAGGACCCAGCCTCCCCACAACCAGGTCCTGGCTGACAGATGCTGCCCTTGGGCACCTGCTCAGCCCACCTGCCCTGTTGTCCTCACCACACAGGACCATCCTCGCTTGCTGTGTCGTGGCTTGGCTGCTCGGTGGCGAGGCATGCTCTACGTCTTGCAGTGGAGCCAGGCAGCAGGGCCTTCCTGACCAACAGCCATGTCTGTCCTTCCCACTGAGAAACACATGTTCATTTATGTGATCATGTATAGATTTCAGAATATAAGATATGCCTGTACATAATTGTAATAAATATGAGTTGCCATATTTAATTCCTGGCTCTGACCTCATCTGCTAGCTCCTGTGCTTCTGAGGTGGGTCTCAGCAAAAGCTCTACCAGGTAACCAGCAGAGCAGGGGATGAGGGGCTCCCAGGGACCTGTCAGAGGCACTCACCCCCAACTGGAGGGACTCCTTCCTTGCGCTGGTGTCTGTGGAGGGCGACATTCCCCTGAGAGCAGGAGGGAAGGGACTCGTTACTGTATATAGACCTGGTGCTGCGGGATGAGCCGCCTTCCTTAAATGGATGCACATTCCCCAGGAGCCTGTCTGTGCTCTGCCAGTCCCTTGCTCGCTCGCTCGCTCACACCCTCCCTGTCTCCCTTCAACCTTCACAGTGTGCTGAGCTGTGACCAGAGAGCTGGGCAGGAAGAACACCTTCCAAGGGACACTCTCCATTCCTTCCACCCAGGGCTGGTCATGCCTGGAGCCGTGGGGAGTGTCCTGTCATGTGCCTCGTGTGGTTGTGGTGATGTGGAGAGCGCCCAGTAGTGGGGTAATGGCCACAGCAGGTGGAGCCAGGCCCCTCAAGTGGCCTTGCAGGCCACCTTGAGGGAAGGTCATACCAGCATGGCTGAGGGGTGTGGCCTGGGGATGTCTCGTCCCAGAAGATGCCTCTCTCCTTCTCCTGTTTCTGCCTCAGGTCTTCCCTTTATCACCTTAAACAAATTCCCAGGACTAGACCTCTAGCCACCTGGTCCCTAGAGAGAGCAGAGCCCTGGTGAGAGCTTCCCCTGTGCTCATTGGTTTTCTCTGTCCCTGCCTCTTCATGCAGGAAGCCATGTTTCCTCACTCCTGGGGATGACCAGCCTGCATGGCCAGGGGACCTGGCTCTCCCAGCAGCCCCCAGGAGTTCCAGTGTGAGGAGGCAGGGATGGAACACCTGAGATGGGCCGTCAAAGGGCCGGGCCATGCCCCTCCCCTGAAGGGAACACCGGATCCAGGGAACTCGGCCCCCTTTGGTTCAGAAACCACTCTTTTCTGTTGTAGCTTCTGAGGTCCCTTCCAAAGGGAACCAGAAAAGACTAGAAGGGCAGATGCCCTGGGACCGAAATGAAGCCACGTTGGGGGCTGGGGCACGGCAGCCTCGCCTGCCCCACAGTGCTCTGCTTGCTGGGGACAGGAGAGCTGGCCTGAGAGGATATCTGCTTCAGTTTTTCCCACCTGGGGCGTCACCAGGTTGGAAGGTTCTGGGCTCAAGCTCAGAAGAGAAGGGACAGAAACCTGAGTTCAGTTTTTGAGGACAGCCTGGCGTGACTTCAGGGAGAGAGAAGCCCCTCCCCAAAACTGCGTGAGGGCTGCCTAATAAAGGCGGCTGCTGGACAGGGGAACCGGTCCTTTGAAAAAAAAAAAGCCTTTCATTAGAAAAATAATGCATTTCATCCAAATAAGGTAAAAATATTTGGAATGGGGCAGAAGTGAACAGCAGGCAGCGCCTGTCAGGCCCTTTCTGGAAGGGAGTACATTATTAAACTCAATTACGATGTCTTTTTATAAAGTGTCGTTTGGGAGAGGACGCGCCCCAGTGCCTGGAGACCATGCCCAGCTGGCTTGATCCCCCTCCCCTCCCTGCACGAGCTCCCGCAGTACAGAAAGGACAGGGTGGAGAGTGCCACCCAGGGAGGAAAGGGGTGGGAGGGCAGACACAGACCTCCTCGCTGGGGTCTGTGGGAGGCCTGCACCAGGCCTGTGCTGCTGGGGGGAAAGGAGTGTCCAGGGACTGCTCTATCTGTATCTCTGCATGCACACCAGAGGGCATCAGATCTTAGCATAGATGGTTGTGAGCCACCATGTGGTTGCTGGGAATTGAACTCAGGATCTCTAGAAGAGCAGACAGTGCTCTTAACCACTGAGCCGTCTCTCCAGCCCTCACTGTTGTTGGTTTGTTTTTTAATGATGCAACCCTCCTCATGCTGAGTGACTTGCCCATTGATAGAAGAATGGTCTGTGATTGTCCTTTGGGGCCCCATACCTGCTACTTACTCTGCAACCCAAGCAGGCTTGAGAAGACACTGGCCCTCAGGGGTCTTGGGCAGGCCTGTCCTCTAGGGACTGTGCTGCAGAGCCCAGGAAGGAGGAGGCAGGCTGGAGTCACTCTGTGGAGCACTCTGAATTCTGCCTTATCCTGCTCTAAACACGTCTGTGGGCACCAGAGAAGGCCCCAGTGGGAGACCCAGGGAGGTCCCACTCATGTGGAGTATTCCCTGGGCATGGGGCCCATGCCTCATTGTCCTTTTGGCAGGTGGGTCCTGGCTACTGTCCTCAACCCAAATGTGGTCTTGGCATAGGTCTTTCCCCATCCAGACCCGTCCTGTCTGGCCAAGTGGCTAAAGGAAAGATCTCAGCTGCCACCCCAAGGTCTTTACACCAGGTGACGTGTCTGTGGTGTCACACACATTACGTACTACAGCCACAGGGGCCTCCTGTTTCCGTGCCCCTGCCAGCACAGCCCAGCTCTCAGGTCACAACCCCAAGACTCTTCATCAAAACGAGTTTGAGAGTTCAGCCTGCATCTTGGGGTGACTTTTCCTGAAAGATGAACAAGTCTGCGCTGTCTGCTCTCTGGGAGGGCTTTGAAGGCCACGGCCTTCCTGGAGAGGGTAGGTTTATTGAAGCTTTATAAGGAGATGCCTAGAGCCTTTCCTTGCTGCGTGGGGAGACCTGGGAAGACGGTAAAGGAACAGGGATGTCCAGTAGCATGTGCCTTCTGTCCCAGCTACCCAAGGGGCTGTAGCAGTGGGGGCTTCGCCAGCTTTGGTGAGACCCTCAGAGGACAGAGAAAAGGAGACCCAATTACAGGAGCAGTGGGGCGGGCCTTACATGCGGCCACCAAGCCCACCCTAAGTTGGAAAGTGAAGTGGGGAATTCGCGTAAGACACTAGTGCTTAAACCTCCCTCCCCTGCCAACAGCAGCATGGCACACTGGCATATTGTCATGGGGTCATTTCCCTTGCCATGGGTGGTAGACTGTGAGCTACGGCTGCTTCTGGTTAAACCATGCTTTGGTTGTTAGGTTTGTGCACGCACCTGAATGTGCAATGGAGGCCAGAGACAGCCTCTGGTGCCATCTTCAGGGACCCTGTCCACCTCCTTTGAGACCTCTCTCGTTGGCCTGCCTGCAGCTCACTGGTCAGGCCTGGTGACTGGCCATCAGCCCTAGGGATCTGCTAGTTCTGCCCCCCAGAGCTGGGCTCACAGGTGTGTGCCACCATGCCCAACATTTTTACGTGGGTTCCGGGGATCAAACTTGGGTCTTTGTACCCAAGGGCAAGTGCTTTAGCAGCAGAGCTGTTCCTGCAGCCCCTGGGAACCTAAGTGAAGCTCTGGTAACCTGGGCGTGTGTTTGGCTTCACGTCTGGCTAGCCTTTCAGCCTGACTCTAGCATCATTTTCAGGCACTGCTATTGCAAGGGCCCTGTATGGATGCAGGGTGTGCCAGTTGTTTCCCCAAAAGCTTAGGCAAGGCTAAGGGCTGGGAGGCTTGAGGGAGGCGGGGTAGGCTTTGGTGGAGAAGTGGCGTCTCCCTTTAGTGATGTGATCCCACAGAGGCCCCTCCTGGAAGTCACTTTCGGTCCACTTGCCCCCAACTGGGACGGCTCTGACCAGAAAGGATGGCACAGGTGACCCCCTGGACTTCTGCAAGGTCTTCAGGTTCTAACATTCTGGGGTCCTGCTTGGAGCCCTGCCCTGTCCGTAGGCAGCGGAATGTTCACCCCTGTGTCCTGGCTCTCGGCCAAAGCTGCCTGTGGAGCTGGGCCCACCTCTCATGACAGTGAATAGACAGCCGTGTTGCCCGATGGCCTGGGTATACTGGGAGGGCACTGTGCTGTGTATCCCCCCGCCCGGGCTGGGGCGAGGCCTGCTCCAGCAGCTGGCGGCCTTGCTGTGGTGTCCTGGCCAGCCCTGGCTGGGAGGGAGGCTGCCACTGACATGCACTGCGAGCCTGCACAGCTGGTTCTAACTCACTCCTCGATGTTACAGAACTCTTGAATTTGCCCCAGTCTGGGTGTTGAAGTGTCCCCCCCCACACACACACACAGCTAATGAAACCCCAGAATAAAAGCATGTTTTACAGCACTTCGTAGCAAGTCCAGCAAGCCACAGGGAGCCTGGTGAGGCCTGGGCCCTGGGGCTGGTGCCGCCCCAGCAGCTTGCTCCCCTCCCAGCTCTCAGAGGAGGGCTGGAGCGCCATCTAAGTGGGCCCAGAACCTGACAGAGGCGTGTGTCCTTCTTGGCCCTTCAGGGTCAGCAACCCATTCTCTGGAGAGAGAGTGCTTCCCCGGGCACTGCCTGGAGGTTGCTAGGAAGCTGGTTCTGCCATCCTCAGGGTATGAGTCTGCCCAGAAAGCCCAGGGTCAGGAGATGCGGGGTTATTCTGGGAGGCCAATCAAGATCAGTGAACCTCCTCCTCCTCTGGGCCCCATGAGTCTACCCCAAAACTGTGTCCACTTTTTGAGCCCGGCCCTGATAGCTACTGTGCTGTGCCCGGAAGGAGCCCTGTGGCCACACTGCCCACCAGCCTATCACCAGCTGAGCTTGGGGCTTGGCTCCCTGCCTCCTCTCAGGCCCCACGGGAGGCCACGCAGCCCACCAGGGCCGGTGAAGCTCCAATAATGGCTTTAATTTGTTGAACTTGTGTTTTATCCCATAAATTAGTCACTGTTTTATTTAACAGAATGGAGATATCCACAAACAACAGGCGAGTTCCAACTTGAACATTTTAATAAGACCAAAAAAAGTCTCTATTTTCATGTCTGTTACAAACATATTTATGTAAATAGCCTGTGGGCCGAGTTCCAGGAGCAAAGCAGAAAGGGAAGGGCGCGCTGAGCTGGGCTGAGGAGAGGCTCTGTGGTGGAGAACACCCTGCCTGGCACCCCTGAGCGAGCAGGCCGCGCACGCTCTCGCTCTGGTCCCTGGACCCACACTGGCCAGAGCTTGAGGGAGCCAGGCTCAGCGAGGGGATGGGTGCACTGCACGGGCCCAGCCTTTTGAGACCCTTGGGAAAGTCACACAGTGTTCCCTGTGGCAGGAGTGTGGCAAGTCAGTGTGATGTTCAGTGGGGAAGACCAGGGCGGGCTCTTACAGGTATCTTTCCAGAGGCCTCGGGCAGCTCTGGCCACTTGCAGACTGGCTCAGAGTGGGGCAGGCATGATGCAGATGATGACGGGGCTGAGGGGCAGGTCACCAGTTGGAAGTGTTGGAGTAAATAGAGGCCACATGAACTCTGGGAGCTGCATGGCACCTGCGCATGCAGACTGGCCGAAGCTTGGCTTAGCTTCCAGAGCCGTCCTCGGCCCTAGTTCCACCAGGGCCAGCAGCTTAGGCCTCGGTGTGAAGGCTGCAGACCCATGGCCCTATACTTCTGGATCTGCCACTGTGCGCTCCAGGCGGGAGCCTCGCCAGCATCCGGATTGGATCCGGGTATGTGCCGTTCCCAGGCGGGGCAGGTCCCTGCAGGAAGAAGGAAGGAGCTGAGGGATTGCCTTGCCAAGTGGCAGTCCTGTAGCCTCAGAGAAAACATGGCGGGTGGGGCGGGGCGGGGGCGGGGGCGGCGCTGGCCAGAGTCTAGGGCCTGGGGAGGCTTGAGGCTTCACTGCCAGGTGACCTGTCCCAGGAGTGGTTCCTGAGCCTGAAGTGGGGTTCAGGTGGAGCTGAGGGGAGGAGCACGGCCCGAGCCCGCATCATCTCTCTAGCAAAGAGTGGGAGCAGCTGACCTAATGCCCAGAGGCAAAACTAGCCCATTCCTGCACCCGTGCCCTGCTCGGCTTTAAGGTGGCCAACTCCCTCCTCCTCTCTCTGGGTTATACTCAGATCCTGGCTGCGTTTGGGCTACCCCACACATTGGGTCGTGGCCAACCACCTGGGAATAATTTTAAAAACAAAAGATAACGTGATAGATTTTTTTCCAGTTTTTATTGAGTGAAAATGTCAAACCTTGCATCAGTCATGCAAAAAAAATCAAATAAATAAAACACATATATTAAATTTCTAATAGCACTAAATTCAAGTGGAAAAATATTCAGTTCTTAATAACCAGGTGCCGAGGAGACCAGATTCAAGTAATCAGAGCACGCGCTGTTCAGTTCGCTTTCACGGTCTGCAGTTTGTTTTTGTTTTTTGTTTTTGTCTCAAAACCTCTCTATATATCTCTATATCTATATATGTATATACATATAGATATATACACACATATGTGCATACGTATTATTTTTATATTTATATATATACACATACATAGTTATAAAACATTAAAAAGAGCATTGGTGGATCAGGCATCGTTTTCCTCACAGAAAGAAAGCAAAACAAAAATTACACATTAAAATTCAGAATGCGCTACAATGGCTTATAGTCCTAATGTGCAATAGGAAGCTTACAAAGGCTCGACTTCGCGCTCTCCGCATCTTCTTTTCTGTTTTTTTTTTCCTTTTAAATTTTTTGTTTGATTTTGCTACATTGAAAAATGTGTTTTTTTTAATCTTTTATTTTTCCATTACAAAACTCCTTCCACAGAGGCAGAGTCCCGTGGTAGGTCAGAATCTGGGCGAACTCTCAGCAGCATGGAGGCTCTGGCCGGGGCTGTTCCGAAATCAGTGTGTTTCCTGTTGAACTGGGCACTCTCATCTCACCGCTGGGCCCTCCCTGCTCCCTCTCCAGTTCAGATGCTCCTGGCTTTCTGCCTGTGGGCAGCCAAGAGGACACACACACACACACACACACACACACACACACACACACACACACACACACAGATAAAACCGCTGTCCCGATTGGGCAGGTTCCCCCGTGGGAGGGGGCTTCCTGGTGGGCTCCAGACCCTCCTCTGCTCGGCTGGACCAGCCTGATGAGCCAGAACCTGGATCACACAGGTTTACACCCCAAGCCTGGCCTCAGGCAGCCAGGGCCCCCACTGGGGACAGGAGCAGGCCCTGGCCAGGTGCCTGCAGGTGCGCCGCATGGGCTCCAGGAAAGGGGTATTTTGGAAAAAAGAACGGAATCTGGGTGGGCTGCACCGGCGTAAAGCATCCCAACCGAAATACTTCTAACAAAACTGGAACAAGAAAAAAAAAAGCCCTATAAAGCCACACGCATAACCAACGGAAAAACCCTCAAATGTTAAATTAGCTACAAACTTGTATCAAGAGAATAGTCTTTTTTTTTCCTCATCTCTACAAAATTCAAGTTAAAGGTTGGAATCACGCAGCCCCCATCAGTGCTAGTGTGACGACAAAGCCTCAAACGAGGCCTCTAAAAGAAACGTTAAACAATTCCACGGGAGAAATTGCACTCAGGCCCCATCCCAGGGCTGGTCTGCCGCTCTCTCGCACCCACCTGCTTTTTCTTCCTTTTTTTTTTTTTAAACCCCTTCTTCTCTTTTTGTTCTATGTAGAATAATAACCTTTACAGGAAAAAATACTGTACAACTTTCTTGGGTTTTTTTTTTCTATTTTGATTATTAAAGCCAAAAAACAGTCGCATCCTTCCTGTTCGCACCAGAGCTCGCGCCCCTCGGCCTCCAGGCCGCTGTGCCTGCTTTGGGCCGCAGCCTGACCGCCCGACGTCACCAGACCGCGGCTGGGAGGTGGGAGGACGGGTGCCGGCTTGCTGCCACCCCCAGGCTTCCCTCCACGTGTCTGTAGTGTCACCCGCGCTGACGACCCTCCCGCGAGCCGGGGAGGGCTTAGCTGCGGGGGGGGGGCAGCCAGATGCTACCGGTGCCCGCTGCCCCCACGACCCGGTGACCCCGCGGGGCGCCCCTGAGCAGGGACCCTCCCCCGAGGGGGGACGCGGGTCAGCGAGGCCGCCCGGGCACAGCACCTGCGATTCCCTGAACGCCCGCCGGGCGGCCCGGAGCACCAGGGGGGTCCCCGCTCTGCCCTGAGACGGACGAGGGGTCCGGAAGCACCGGCGGGGCCAGGGCGCCCGCTCCCTGGGCGGCGCGGCGGGGTCTGTACACGGGGTTCACATACAGAGCGGTTCTAGAGGGCACCGGGGCGCGCGGCGGCTAGGGCGACGCGGCGGTGGGCGCGGGCCCGGGGCCGCCCAGGGCCGCCAGCGCGGTCCGCGCGCCCGCCTCGCCCGCGGCCTCGGGCAGCGACTCCTCCGAGTCGGTGCGGAGGTCCTCGTCGTCGTCGTCGTCCTCCTCCTCGTCGTCATCATCATCCTCGTCCTCCTCGTCGTCCTCCTCCTCCGGCAGCTCCAGCTCCTCCTCCTCGTCCTCCTGGGAGGACTCCCCGGCGGCGGGGGCGGCGGGGGCGGGGGCGGCGGGGCCGTCCCGGGGCCCGAGGGCGGCGGCGGGCGGCCCGGGGTCCCCCGCGTCCCCCAGCAGGCCCAGGCCCGCGGCCGCGGTCTGCAGGAAGAGCAGCGAGCCCGGCTCGGCGGCCAGCGTGAGCGAGCCGTCCAGGCTGACGGGCGCGCCCGGCGAGGCGGCGGGGGGCTCCCCGCGCTCCTGCTTCTCGTGCTTGCGCTTGTGCGAGTCCATCTGCGACATGCCCACCACCGTGTGGCGGCAGCCCGGGTAGGTGCAGTGGAAGTGCGAGCACTTGAGCTTGTACTTGCAGTCGGGCACGGCGCAGTCGGCGCTCGAGCTGAACTGGCGGAAGCCGGCGGCGCTGATGACGTCCTGCTTGCCGTGGTGCTTGCGGTGCGCCGTGACCTTGGTGCTGTCGGTGCAGCGGAAGCGGCAGCGCAGGCAGTGGAAGTGCGTGCTGGCGCCCGAGAGCGGGCAGTCGGCGAAGCGGCAGCTGAGCGAGGCCTTGAAGCGCTGGAAGTCGTCCAGCACCAGGTTGTCCACGCGCTCGTGGTGCTGCGCGTGCTTGTACATGTGCGTGCGCCCGCAGAACTTGTAGCCGCAGTTCTCGCGCGTGCAGTGGTAGTGGGTGACCTTGAGCGAGAACTGGCAGGCCGCGTCCTTGCAGTCCTCGTAGAGGTCGAAGCGCCGGAAGCCCTCCAGCATCATGCCCTCGTCCAGCATCTTCCGGGAGGAGGCCGTCTTCCTTCGCTTGCCAAAGGGAGACATGTCCTCGATGATCCAGAAGCGCTTCTTAGCCCCTGAGGCCGTCGGCATGGAGATGGTGTTCCCTAGGGAGGGGCAGAGAGGGGTCAGCGTGGAAGGAGTGCCCTTTGGCAGCAGTGCCCACGTGGGCACCATTCCCAGGGCCACACCCACACGGGGCCCCGGGTCTGGCGTGGTGGCCAGCAGACAGCTCTTAGGAACGACGCCCCGGCTTCCCCCCTGGCAGGGCGCCTCTCCCACCGCCCCCTGGGGAGCGGCAGGGAGTCCCAGGCTTCCCCTGTCTTCTCGGTCTGCAGGATCCCCGGTGGCAGCTCTGCTGGGATGTGGTGGCTGCTTCCTGGCCAGTTTGGGTGGGAAGTGAGGACACGTCCCGGCGCTAATTGAAGCTGAAGGGGAAGCTGGGAATCTAGGTCGGCAGAGTGTAATTACCCAAGTTGGACCCAGGCCAGGACGCCATCACACGCCCCTAATGAGGGACAGGCCAGTTCCCTTCCTGCAGCTACCCAGTCTCCGGCTGCCAGCCTGTCTGCGCAGGGGACTTGCCTCCTGGAAGCAGGGATGCTGAGTGCCCTACGGCCGTGTGGGGCTGTAACTCTTTGCCCCTAGAAGCATCTTCTCCTTGATACCGGAAGTTTCTTTTAAGGTTTTGGATTTTTCTGCCTGGCCTGGACCTGGGAAACATGAAGAAGGCTCTACCGCCCTCTCTGTTCGGAGCCCTTCCTGAGGCCTGGACTCAGCAGCTCCACGGGGATCTGGGCTCCCTGACAGCCACCGTGGCCCTAGCCTGTTTCTCAAGGATCAGGAACTGTGACCACAGGCTTCTCTATGTCTTTCTGGGAAGCCCCCGAGGACCCCTGCAGCTGCCTCCTGCTGGCTACAGGCACTGGGGAGGAGGCAGCCAGCCCTGGCATTCCATCACTCAAAAGAGGCCAGGCCTGGCTCTGCCCAGGGTAGATGGAGGCATCTTCCTCTCCGAGGCTTCCCAGGATGCCTGGCTGCCTGTCACTGTACCTTCAAAATTCTGCACTAGTATATTGAAAAGAAGACCCAATCGCTCCTGCTTGGCAGATGAAGAGGAACCAAGGTCTGGAATGGCAGAGGGGCGACCAGGCAGGGGCAGGGGGCAGCTCAGGTCTGAAAATTGGTGGTGTGTTGGAGGGGTGCAGAGCACTTGAAGTCGCGGCCCCTGCCTGATTATCCTGGGAACAGCTTGCAGTGGGCTGAGTTCATTTTGCCCTGCTCAGGGCCACCACCCTGATGACGGCCCAGGACCTGGGCTGAGTCACAACATGAAGCAGGAGTGGGTGGACAGAGACCTGAGTGATGTCTACCCTCGGAGCAGGGCAAGCACACCCTCCCCACGAGGGCACTGGACGTGGGGCAGGGATGGCGAGGGCTATTCGTGTACCACTGAGCACTGGGTGACCTGGAGGCTCCAAAGAGTTCTTCTCCCTGTCCAGTTCCAGAAAACAGGGGAGGCTCAAACCAGCATCAGTGTCCCTGAACCTGGGGCTCCCAAGTGAACGGAGAATGGCATCGGGCTCTGCCCTCACAGGGCCAAGGAGGACAAGGACCTCCCAGGTCACCCAGCAGGCCCCTGGCCCCTGGCGTGGTAGTCTGTTGTCTAAGGTATTCAGCTGTTAGGGGTGTGGGGTAGCCCTGCCCTTGACTCTGCTGGCCACAGGAAAGGGTCCAATCGGGGTGACAGACACTGGCAAGAAGGCATGTACGAGTTACCTGCAGCATCCTGAACTAGGGGGGCTTCACTTTTTACTGGAGTTGGAGTGGCTGTGATGGGCGGGCTGCTGACGGGGTGGGCCAGGCCCCGGCTGGCTCCGAGAGTGGCACTGAGCAGAGAGTATGACAGACAGGACGGAGAGAAGAGGCATGGGAGGGGGGGGAGGGATGGCCGGAGCACAGCCGGTGGGAAGGGTGGATTCAGGGTGGGCGGTGCAGCCCCGCGAGCAGCCTCATCACCAGCCGCAGCAGGAGGAGGAAGAGGAGGAGGAGGAGGAGCCGGACAGCCTGGAGAGGGTGGAGAGAAGCAGAAAAACAAAACAAAACAGAGAACAAACAAAAAGAACCCAAATGAGAAACCCAATGGCTACAGCAAGTACAGCATGGAAATACGTGGAGAGATGAGCAGAGAAATGCGGCAAAGAAGAGGGGGAGGAAGGGCCGGAGCAGAAAGGCTGGTAGGTGCAGGGTGGGCAGAGGTCGAGGTGGGCACCGGGTGTCCGGGGAGGGCCTTGCTGAGGACAGGGCCGGGAGGCAGGAGCCTCTCGGGGGCCCTGGGTTCTGGATGGAGGCTGGGACTGTGGCCAGTAGGAGGGCTGGCACGGGGCTATGCTGTTCTCTCGGGGGCTTATGGGACAAGCCCCGGTCCCTCTCTGGGGAAACTGAAATGACCTGGAGGGATGATTGGGGGGGGCAGAATGGCAGGAGGGGCTTCAATGACCAGTGTCATACAGGCCAGCTGGCGGTCAACCTTCTGTCCCAAGAAAGCCTCCCAGGGCCGGGCCTGGTCCCTCACCTGCTGCGGTACTCTCATTGCCCACGGGGGTGCTGGCGCAGCTGCGGTCCATGGTGGATGACTCGGAGGATGCGGCACCAGGGCTGCAGCCGGTATAATCCATGCCCTCATCCGTCTCGGCATCCATCAGGCTTGGGGGACCCTAAAAGAAAGGAGAGGGGCCCTGAGGATGCAGCCCACAGGTTCCTCGGACACTGCGGGCAGCACGGCCCTGCGCCTGATGAGCCGCCTGACCTTGGCTCTCACCTGGGATGGGGGCACTCGGTCGAAGTTCTTCCCCAGCATCCTCCGCATGTGCTTCCGGGCATGCGAGGTCATCTGGTGCTTGAGGAGAAAGGAGAACTGGCAGCCTTCCCGGATGCAGTGGAAGTGGCTGTTGACCTGGTTGTACTTGCAGCCTGCGGTGTGAGCACACCAGCGTGAGCCTCCCCGGGCAGCGTGTGCTATGGCTCACGGGCAGATGGCATTTGGGGAAAATGTCCTTTTGCTGAGGAAATACCAGTGGCCAGCTCATCCCAGAAAGCCCAGGTCTGCCTGGCTGTCTAACCCTGGCCTCCCCTCCGGCCTGCATGGGGGCATGTGGCACCATTCAGAGAAGCCACAGCTTCGGGGCAGGGGACCTTCTGAACCTCTCTGCAAGCCGTCCTGCTTTAGACTGCTGGTCAGCTGGCCTCCACCTGCCTCCACCCCCACTCCTTCTTTGCTCTAGGCTGAGCACAAATAGAGTACGCAGGACCGAAATGGCATCAGCTAAGGGCAGGCGAGGGCCTGCCCGTTGCTATGGTACTGGGCTGGCCAGGTGTCTTATGTCATCTCCCAGCTTTGTTTGGCCCCAGCTACTACCCAAACTACCAAAAGTTGAGTAAATAAGGGCAACTCCAGAATCCCTTGACAGATGTAAGCCAAGCCTGCTGCAGCAGAGGCCACCAGGTGTGGACACCTGTCGCTCTGGTTACTGGCTCTCCTCGGGCCATGGAGCCTTCCTGAGCTAACACTTGAAGGAAAGGTTTGTGTTCTCTCTCTCCTGGCAGTTAGCTTGGAGTGTCTCAGCCCTCACCCACGGAGCGGTCAGAATGCAGCTGGCAGCAGCCTCCGTGGACTCTGCGGGCCAGGAGAGGCCCGGCTTGCAGACACTGCGTCTGTCCGCCTGCTGCTCTGTCTTCCGGCTTCTGCTCTACTCCTAGGGGGTTCCTGCCCATATCTGCAGGTCCACAGAAGTTTGCCCTTTCGTGAGCCCTCTGCCTGCAGGCTCCGGGCTCCTTCCTACAGGGCCCCCCAGTGCCTTGGCCCGGAGAGGCACCAGGAGACACCCGCCGCCAAGCTTGGAAGCACGGATGGTCTGTGTCTCCTGCTCAGTGCACTTTAGCAGAGCCCCTAATGTACTTGACTACAGGTTTCTGGCACGAAGTTTACCTGCAAGCATATGCTAAATGCCTTAAAAAGTAAATAAATAACTGAGATAGATGAATAAATGAACAACCTCAGCTCATTTTGGGAAAAAAATCCTCAAAATAAAAGAGCTCACGGGACGGCTAAGCCTTGTTTGTTCACTCACTGTGAAAAGTAAATCAAAAGCAGCCGAGCCCTGGAGCCCTGAGTGACAGGGATGCGGCCACAGCTGAGCTCGCGATGCCAGGGTGCGGCCGCAGGGTGTTGTCCTGGGGTGGGGCCAATGCTTAGGGCCACCCTTACCGTGTTCCTGGGATGTCTGGGCAGGAAGACCTGCTCAACATCAGGATGCTTTACAACCTGTTGGACAACACCCGGAGAATAACATCTGCCACATCTTTCAGGCATCGTGGGGCTTGGGGTGGCCAGGGCACGATGCGCACCTGCCATGGAAAGGTGGCCCAGGACCCCAGAGGTCAGAGCTGCCCTGCCCACCCCTGGCCTTAGGTACCTAGCCTTCCACACTCCTCGCGCTTCGTGAAGTATTTGAACCCGTTGGCTGCCCGCCGCTCGGCTTTCTCATGCTTCTTTATATGCCACGGAAGCTTGGTGGTGATGTTGGTGACAAAGTAGCAGCCCGTCCGAAGGCAGTGGTAGTGCCCTCGCATCCGGAACTCACAGTGCTGCAGGGAGGCGAGGGGTATGTGTGTCAGGACAGGCAGTAACATCTGTGAGCTCCTGTCTCTGGGCTGTGGAATCTTTGTGACTGCGTTCTTCCATGCGCAGAGTTAGAAAACACAATTGCGTAAAGCAGTATGCTTCATTAAGACATCCTACCTGGTAATCCTGGCTCTTTGCTAATGCCACACCCAGAGCAGACATCACTAATCTATTTTCAAGTTTGTCCCTGCATGACCAGACCTAGGCAGACATCACTAATCTACCCCAGCACTCTTCTCTCTATATATGCCCAAACCTAGTTAGACATCACTATTCTATCAGGAGTCTTTTTCTGTACATTTAGACCTTACCTGTGACCACTCACGCAGCCTAGCAATCTTGGGACTAGGCCTTTAAAGTGAAACTGATCTGTTTCAATTTCTTTATCCATTGAGCCTATTTTAAAATTCTAGGCCTCCAGGGAAAGGGACATATAGCTATTTCCAGGATGGGTATGGATGATGTCAAGCACACAGTGGCTGGGATAGCATTTAGTCACCGCTGGCATTTAGTTAGGCCTGAAAGGATAGCCCTCACCAATTGAGCATCAGGCTGGACCCCTGTCCAAGGACCTCTAGGGGCTCTGGGGACAGACAGTGAGTGTCTTTTCCAGTGTCTGGTGCAGGCCAACTTAAAAATGGTGTGAAACGTGAGTCTCTGCCAGGAGGAGCTCGCCTGGGGCCTTGGCCTCCCCCCCTCCTCACTGACCTGGTTGGGACACAGACACTGCAGAGAGTAGTAGGCAAACTGGTCTCGCACATTCACCAGGCTGTTACTGGGGTTGATGTGGTCCAAGCAGTGGGACTCAGCCTTGCCCGAAGTCTTGCAGACGTACTTGCAGTTCCCGAAGAGACAGTGGAAGTGGAACTTGCTGGCATATTTGCAGTCCGTGGCCAGGCATGGATCGCTAGAAGGAAACCACAGCCCAGAAGGTCATTGGCATCCCAAGCCCTCCCACGAATGTCCTCACTTGGCTTGTGTTAGGGTTCCCTTCTCAGTCACCAGGGGTGTAGTCAAGGGGAATGCAGGGGCCTACCCTCCTGCTCATTGTGAAGACTCAGCTAGAGACTACAGATCCCAGCATGCATCCCTGTCTCCTTTTGGAAACTCTTGCCTGGTACATGGGGATTGCCATGTGCAGGGTGCTCAGAGCAGTGCATGCTGGGACATGTAGTTTCCAAGGCCACACCTCAGGATTAGAGAGATAAGATGACTGCAATAACTTCTTGGGCATAAAAATAATGGATAGTGCTGCCAGTCCTGGCTGGGTGCCAGCAAGGGCTTGGCTGGCAAGACATGGCACTGCGTGGATGTGGCTGACTGACAGACTGCAGATGGGTGGGCAGCCCTACCAGGAAGTGCCACTACTGCGGGGTGTGAGCAAGTGGTGACATGTGCCTGGTGTCAGTTCCTGCCAGGGCTCACAGCTGCTGAGATGTCCCAGGGTCAACTGGGGCCTACAGTGCCCACCTACCCAGAGAACACAGGAGCCTGGGGAGTGACAGGGGCTGGCGGAGGTGCTGACGTGTGGGGAAGAGCTGGGCCACCCACTAGTGTCTATGAGGGTTGAGTGCCAGGGAGCTGCTGCCATGGCTGGGGCCACCCAGGCTATGGAGGGCTGTGGAGAGATGTGGTCTCCAGAGACTGGACCCACGGTGGACACTCTCACCAGGTTCGGGAAGCTAAGGAGGCCACCGTGTCAGGGAAGGGATGGGAGTCTGGGAAACAGGAGAGGACAAAAGAGCGCTGTACCCTTCCATGCCATGAGCCCAGCCCCAGGTGCTCAGAGAGGGAGGACAGCTGTTTTCAGGTGGTATAAATAATGCAATTTATTACTTTTTATTGAGAACAGGAAGCCACACACTTTATGATACAAAGTCACCGTTCTCGCCGCAAGAAACCACCACCATGAAGTGAAGACGGTCCCTTCCACCCCTGACCACTGTGTGGGCCTTGAGGGGCCTAGGCCCTTCTCCCACCCACGACTTCCATGCCCTATTGACTCAGCCTGGGTATGCACCACAGAGCTGGCCAGCAAGGTGGGTCAGAGGGAACATACCCTTCTGGTAAGACCAGGAAGTTTCCTGAGGAACCACCATACCCAGCTCACCCCAGCCAGTCCTTGCAGGATCCCCATGGACCACTGGGGCTAAGGCCACTTGCACCCTCATCCCCCACCCACTGGCTGCTCGGTACAAGCGCACAGCTAGAAGGCTGAGTCCCAGAGGCTGGGGACAGCCAGGGTGACTGCAGGGTGAGGAGCAGCCTCCTTGCTGCCCTGGCCACACCCACTCCCAAGCCACAGGGACAGGTGGGCTCACGGAGGGACTCACTTGTCCTGGAACTGGAGGAACCCGGGTTTGACCTGAGGCTTGGCGCTCTCTAGAGACGTCGTCGCCAGGGGCGAAGTGGGCAGGTGAGGCACTGACGAGGGAATCTGAGGCATCTGGGGTATGGTGGAAGCCAGCTGCTTCCAGGCGAGCAGGGTAGGGGTGGAGGGCACGGAGACTGGGCTGGAAGTGGGCCCCTCCAGAGAAGACCCAGGGACCATGGTGCCAGGAGGTGCCGGTGGGGATGAGGGCGCCAAGGGAGGTTTGGTCTCAGCAGCAGAGGCTGGGAAGGAAGCCTCCGTGGTTCCCTTTGCTGCTCCTCCCTCCGTCCGGAAGTGGAAGCTATGAGAGGCAGAGGAGGGCATCTCAGGACATCAATCAAGAGACCCACTGCCAGGGCAGCCCTACCCTGTCTGCGCATGCTTGGCACTTCATGTGACCCTATCACAGCTCAGGAGCCTAGTGTTCTTCTACCTCATTCCCAGCATGCACTCTGGAGGTCTCCTACGACCCTACCTGGGCAGAGGGACCTGAGAAAAAACTGTCAGTCCCACTATCACTCTGAACCTGGGCTAGACCCTAACTGCATCTAATTCCATGTACTGACGACTTGTGCCCTGAGCTCCTCAATACACCTGGGCTGTGTGTGAGAGGGTAGGCCTGTCTCCTCATGTCCCTCCCTTCAAGGGGGTGCTCTGGGCTTCACAGGGAGGAGGGCTCTAAGTATTTGGTAGGCTCTGGTGCAGTAGATGGAGAGGAAGGCCTGCCGAGGAACCTAGAAAAGTTCTGAGTGCTGTTACATGCAGCGCAGTTGTCACTGTGTTTTTAACTATGGAAATCACAAAGCTTCTGCAATTCATTAGGTCAAAGGAAAGATACAGGTGTAACATGGTGCTAGAAAGGCCCGCATCCAGGATCCCTCTCCTGGGCCCAAACTAAGTCATTCCGGCTGGGCTCTGGCCTTTCTCAACACTCTTCAGGGGGTTATGCAGGGTAGCTGGTCCCACAGGTCTGGCTGGGAGCAGCTGGTGGTCCACACTGAGGGAAGCCTGCTGCCTTCCTGGGGTAGCACCTATGAAGAACTCGGGCGTGTGGCCTGCTGCCGACTGCGGTGGGCTATTTCTTGGAGAGTGGCTACAGGCTTTGCTCGACCTCTATCCCCGGCCAGGCCCAGGGCCTAGCACAAATGGGGCTGTTTTAAGGGTCGCCCCCTCCCCCTCCCAGAGACCCTCACTCACTTTGCATGCTTGATGGCCCCGTCCAGGGTGCTGAAAAGCGCACCACACTCCTCCACCACGCAGTGGAAATGGGCCTTGTGGAGGAAGTCACACTGGGCGTCACAGAAGTCCTTGGTACCAAACCTAGTCAGAGGAGCTCACCAGTTAGAGGGTCTCGGTCAGAGGTAGAACCCCAGCCACCAGGGTGGGTGAGAGCACGACCCTCTGTTCCCCCACGCTGTCCTCTGTCGAAGCCCTCACCTGCGGAGATACACCTTCCAGGGCTCTGACAGCTTCTCTTGGACTAGCGCCTTCACAGCCTTGCCCAGGAAAGGCGAGGACTCCCCGGTGGGGTTCCCCTCCACTTCCGTCTTGATGTTCAGCAAGTTTCCGAGGCTGGGGTTGCCCTGAGACATCTGCAAGAACAGAGGCGAGCTTGGAGTAGGGAACCTCAGGACGGACATTGCCTGAGCCCTGTGGTGCTGGGAGCAGAGAACACCCCCCCCCCACCCGCCCTTTGGCCATGGCTAGCGAAGAGGCCATCTGAAAGCCTGTGGCTCTGGTTCCTGGAGGCAGGGCCTTAGGTAACGGTCTAGCCTGCTGCTGCAGCCGTCACCATTCAAGCTGCGGCGCTGCTCAGAGCGCACACTGCAGCCCACCTTTCCCTAGACTTGTCCGTTCCCCGGTTATTCTCCTGCCAGAGGTATTCAAAAGAAATGCAGGAGAAGGGATGTGGGGGGGCCTCTATGGATTTCTTGAGAATAAAACCCACGCAAAGGAGGATGAGACAGTCTCATAGGGTAAGAGCAAACATGTCCTCTGCTGCTGCTGCGGGAGGGAGCCAGTGGGCTCCTGAGGAAGGAATGGGGCAGTGTGCAGAGCAGGGCAAAGGGCAGCAAGAGAGCAACCAGGAGAGGGCGGGCAGCTGGAGCCTACCCACCACACGCGGTCCAGCCCAGACCCAGCTCTCCCTCTTCAGCCCAGTCACTTGTGTACAGTAACCAAATTAATCTTGCTGCAGTCAAATTTATCATGTGAAGGGGAAAATATATTTGAGATGATGTATAATTTACAAAGACCCTGCATTATTTAAAATAAATGTTCTGGAGCGACCTCTCCGGAAGGCGTCCGAGACCATTACTCAAGCCGAAAAGTGGAAATTGATGCTTTGCTCCCAATTTAGCCTCCCCTCCCCCACCCTTTTTAAACAAACAAAAATACAGAAAATAAATAAATAACATTAATAACTGAGGGCCAGAGAAGTTAGAGGGTTCTGGAAAAGCTTTTGGAGCCTTCTATCCGAAGGGGAAAAAAGGTGTCAGGGGCTGAAATATATTTCTTCAGCCAGTTCATTAAATTAATTTGTAAGCAGTGGCTCTGAAATTATATTCGATGAAAAATGGCCTCAAAATTTAAATGGTACAAACTCATCTTATTAGAGGGAAAACATTAAAAAACAAACACATCCCCCCAGCCCCCCAGCACAGCTTTAATTTCTCTGGGTGGGGGAATGGGAGGCGTGTGATGGATGGTTCTTACCTTATTCATAAGCGAGGATAAAAGAGATGAATTTGCCGGGACTGCGTGGCCATTTGATTCATTACTAGAACACACAAACCAAGGGCTTCAACTCAGACATCCACGGGGCCAGGCCCAGAGGCCCTTCCCTCCCAGCCAGCCTCGCGCTTTGAGGCTTCCATTCTCTGCTGCAACTGTTCAGTGCCAGAGTGAACCCTGGACAGGAGGGTGAGCTCAGCTTGGTCCCCAGGGCCAGCTGAGAGTAGCAGGCCCAGGCCACTTCTCCAGGGCCCAGGCCAGCTCCTGCAGGAGCTTCCCCGGCCTTGCCTCACCTGGGCTCCTTCCCAGTCAGGTCTAGACTGCGGTCTTGGGAGGCCTCGTGGGGGCCTGGGGTGCCAGCACTGTCAGGCTCCTGCTTCGCCTGGGCCTGGGGGAACTTGGTGGGGGTGGGCTGCTGCCCACTTCCTGCGGGGGAGGGGGAGATGGGATCAGAGGGGCTCAGGCTTCACATCAGCCCCCACTCCTCCAAACCCAAAGGAAGGGCAGTAGGCCGCATAGGCAGGAGCCCCCAGGAGGACTGGCTGCTGGTCAGCGATTCTTCCCAATGACGAGATCACTTGCGACGTGTACCCCTGTGTGGCAATTCTTCAAGTGATAATTATTGCAAAATTATGTCAAAGTTGTCCTGGCTTAGGGCCTCCTGGAGGAGGAGAGCGGGAGGCTGGGGAGGGGGCCTGGGCGGGGACAGGGGCCCTTCATTTCCTCCACCAACTGTCACAGTCGATTTGTGGGGCTGCCGCTTAAGCTTTTATTAAAGACTCTGTTAATGCTGAGGGAAAGTGGCAGATCTGGACTGGGAGCGGCCCCTCCGCAGTCCCTGCCCACTGTTACCGAGGCGACAGCCCTGTCTGCACTGAGCATGCCTGAGGAGGGCATCTGCTGTGTCAGGGCTATCAAGGCTGACGGCCAATCAGGGTGGTTCAATCTATGTGACCTCGTCTGTCTGTCAGGCTGTCCAGGGCAGAGACTGCACACCGCCCTGGAAGCCTGGCTGGCTGTGCGGGGGAGCTCTGTGGAAGAGGCCGAAGGAGGCTGACGGGCAGGGGTAAAGGAAGTTGCTGACAGGATAGCGCCCAGTGAGCCTTGCTCCCCACAATCCCCAAGTGACTGAAATATTAATTTGCCCCAAGGCACTACAACTTACAGAGAGCTGCTCCACAGACGCAAGTGACATTTTATTAAAAATAAAAGGGAAACATCTCCCCTCCCCTTTACCTGACCTTTCTTTTTGGGGGAGGGGGAGGGGGAGAGATTTTTCCAGGGAAAAGAGTCTGAGAGTCTGGTAGCCTGAGAGGGTCTTGTGTCTCTACCTGCAGGAGCCTGGCTGGAGGAGTGTAGACCCCTCCCACGCTTGGAGTGGAGGAAGACAGGGGTTCCGGACTGGGTGTGACCCTTCTGGGAACTGAGAGAGCCAGCCCTGGGAGTCCACACTATAGTAGCTCCTGAAGTCACTTATCCTACCGTAGGCTCCAGAGGAAAAGCCCAGCTCCCTTCGCCACTAAGATCCTCAAGAGGTGGGGTGAGAGCCCCACAGGGGGCTGGCACCCTTAGCCTTGGCTGTTTCTGAAAGGGTTTTGGGTGGGAGCAGAGCACGAAGCCTGGGCAGCCAGGCTATGCCTGGGCTCAGATCTCTCTCCCTGCCCCACCAGCTCTACAGGGCAGGGCCTTTCTCTCTGTCCTCGTCACGCAGCTCAGCAAACAACCAGCCAGGCACTCTGGGTAAGCAACAGTGGTTGTTGAATGGCTAAACAAAAGGAGCCATAGCCCAGGTGTGAGCTGAACTCTTTCCAGGAATCCAAAAGCACTGATTACCCTCTGAGGAATAGGGGCAGGGAAAACAGGAAAAACAAAACAAACAAACAAACACCTTCCAAAGAGAAAGGAAGAACAACAGAGAAAGAGAGGGAGCAAGGGGAGAAAAACCCGAGTCTCTTGGCCTGGGGTGCTGTCCAGGTGTGGGATGGAACGGCCTAGTTCCTGGGCTTCTGTTCCACTCCGTGTCAGCTAGAGAAGACCCAAGAGATGAGGTGGTCTGGGGGAGCTCTGCTCAGGGACTCGCCGGTGACAGAGCCAGCGAGAACACCCAAGCGTTCAGAGACAGGGACTACTGACAGGCTCCGCACATAGAGAAGCAGAGGCACAAAGTCCCCGGGTGCGTGGCCAAAATGAGGGACCCCCAAAGAGAAAACCAACAGGATAGAGGCAGAGAAGAGACAAAGAGAAGGAGCTGCTGCGTGGGAGATGCAGCTGCTTGGACGGGGCAGACACTTCCCAGCCTGCCCTGCGCTCTTCAGTCTGAGGACTAGGAGATGCCAATTGCCAAGTGCGCTCGCTTACTGGGCAGGGCCCAGCCTGCTCACCTGGGTCAAAGGTGGCAGAGGGCTTGAGGGCGGCCGCAGCCAGTCTAGCCATCATGGGTGAGATGAGGCCTTTGCTCGCAGAGATCCTCTCCATGATGGAGGCAGGGGGCACCGAGAGAGAGGTGGCAGCTGTGGGGGCCGAGTCTCCAGCTCCGGAAGCCACCAGAGCCGGTATGTCAGGGGTTGCTGAGGTGGCGGTCCCAGAGGACATGGAGCCCAGGAGGCCCGGAGATCCCACAGGCAGTGAGGTGCTCCCACGGCCAGGAAGGAGAGGAAAGTAGGGTGCAGTGGTGGGCAGGCCTGAGTTGGAGAGGGCCAACGCTAGGGGAATGGAACCAGACAGGCCCTGGGGCAGCAGGCCTGCCATCTTGCTATTGGGAGGCTTGGCAGTGCCGGGCACAGCCTCGGTGGTGGTAGCAGAGGCTGGGGCGGCCAGGGACGCAGAAGATTGCTGGCTGGTGGGGGAGGCGCTGAGGCTGGAGTTCTTGCTGCTCAGGGCAGAGAAGTCCACAAGGTCGTCGTTGCTGGACTCCTCCTGTTCCGTGTCCTTGGTGCCCAGCAGCGAGGCCGGCAGCCCCAGGGCGCCCGAGGAGCGGATGTGCCGGCGCTCGTGCTTACGCTTGTGTGAGGTCATCTGGCTGGTGGAGGTGAAAGTGAAGCCGCAGCCGGCGCGGATGCAGTGGAAGTGGTTGGTGGCCTTGCTGTACACGCAGCCCTCATACTTGCACTCCTCGTACTTGTAGAACTTCTTGAAGCCGTCCTTGGCGTACGCGTCGTCCTTGATGTGGTAGCTCTTGTGCTTCTCGATGTCACATTTGTTCTTGAAGGTAAATGTGCAGCCCGGGCGCCTGTGTGTGACACGGGGAGACTGACACAGGGTCTCACGGGAGGGATGGTCCCTCAGGGGGAAGACTCAAGCTGAACACCAAGGCCGGGCCATTGAGCAGCCCTGATGCCTGCCTCTGCTAGCAGCAGGAGCGGGGCCCTGGTGATCTATGGGCCTAGCTCCCTACTGGTCCCTCCTGCAGCCTTCAGTCACTCACCTGCAGTGGAAGTGTGTGGTCTTCTGTCCATAGAACTGACAGTCGGCTGTGCCGCAGTCCTCCGTGGCTCGGAAGCGCTGGAAGCCATCGTTGATGAGCTGTGTGTTCTTCTTGTGGAAGTTCTCGTGGGTCATCACGTCCGAGGTGCTTGTGTACACCTTGTTACACCCCACCTGTAGAGCCCAGAGGGTGGTCACGGGACACAGTCTGGTCTCCCCGGGCCAACCGAGCTCAGTGCCGTGGCTGGAGCCAGGGCTGTGGGTGAGCCAGGCGACTCCAAACCTCAGACTCCTCAGGCAACCCAGGCTCTGTAGCAAAGAGAACCTCCAGGGACTCCAGCCTTCCCGGGGAGGGCCTTCGCTCTGTCTTCTGAGTACTGGACTGTCTTTGGGCCCCATATACTTTTAGGCTCAGGTGAGGGACCCACTTTCTGGAGAAGTTAGGTTTGGTGTCTTAGTTGGTGACTATCTCTAAGGCCTTAGGCTTGGACAAGGGCTGGACTCTGGAGGTCACCTTTATCTCCAGGACTTCCTTAGTGGATGGCTCCTGGGCACAGCGCCCTCCCACCCACTGCAGCTGGGCCAGGCAGGCAACGTTGCCATATTGAGTAAAAAAGCAGTGGCTCTGAGCGCCCTCGAAGGCTGGGCCGTGCCAGTGTCTGCACCATCTCAGGCCCAGAGCGCGGCCCCCCTCTCCTCACACCAGTCTGTTTCAGAGAGGCCATAACAACCCCGACAAGCACGGGGGAGGCATGCAGGCTGCTATTTGCAACCCAAAGTTGCTTGCTCCTCCTGGGCTTGACACCTTGAAAAAGCCCAGACTCGGAGTGGCATTAAAACAAAGAATTAAACAAAAAACCTCTGCAGGAATCATTTGCAATGCTGCTCTTGGTGTTAAAGCCCGAAAAATGTCTGTCTATATAAACAGCTCACTGAATTTCCCCACACCAAGTATGGCAACAGGGAAGGCCCCACCCCGGCCACCAGACACTGCCAGCATCTGAGCTTCTGGGACCCTACTCGCCAGCCACCCCTGTCTTGGGTCAGGAGAAAAGGAGGGTCCTGGCCAACCAGGCCTCGACTGCTGGGACAGCCGGGCTCCCAGAGGAGAGGGCTAGAAGGTCCCAGCCCCCCGGGCTGCTGGCACGGCGGGCACCTGCATGCAGTGGTAGTGGGTACTCTTCCCGTTGAGGTGGCAGCCGTGGTAGTAGACGCTGCAGTCGTCCAGGGGGCTGAAGCGCATGAAGCCGTGCTGCAGGGAGTTGTCGCGCTTCTTGTGCATGTTGTAATGCCGGATCACATCCTGCTTACTTGTGAACCTCTGCCAGGAAAGAGCACCAAGTTGGCAGGCACCCGTGCCCCCAGTCCATGTGCCAAGAGTGCTTGGACCAGGGCTGGCCCCGAGGCCCTCAGGTCACCCTAAAAATAACCCTGCTTAGGGTCAAGACAGGCCCGACTGCCCAGCCAGTTCCCGGCACACTGGCCCTTGGTAGGAATGACTCCAGAGACTCAGAAACCACAGTTCCTTTCCTGATCTCTTCCGAGGCTCCCAACAGCCACACCCAGGAGACTGGGCTAGCCTTCAAGGCCTGGGTTCCGAAGATGAACACACATTGTATCTAGTGCTCAGTGTGCAGGCTGGGCAGGCCAGACAGAGGGCGCGAGTGTGCGCAGATGGCCCAGGGATACCTCTTGGCCAGCTCTGTCCTTGCCAGCAGCGGCACTGAACATGTGATCTCAGCAGTTCATTTTGAAAATGAAGCAGTAAGGCTGACCTCTGAAAGTCCTGAAAAGACAGTCAGCTAAGCGGTTCAGACCAATGGGTCTAGCCTTGGTCCATGCTAGATTCCCAGTGAAAGGGAGCTGGGATTTGCACCACTGAGACATCAATGGCTGCTGCAGACCCTATTGGTTGCTTGCTTAGCCAGAGCCTAAGAATGCAGCCAACTAGTCTGTGCCCTCTGCTTACCCATGTGAAACTCACGTGGCTAGTGGAGCCTCCCCCCCACCCCCCATGCACCTACTTCCAGCAAGAGTCTATGCTGGCTGGGAGCACAGGGCGGCCCGTACCTGGTAGTTGCATTCTGGGTCCAGGCAGTGATAGTGCTCTCGGTACTGGTAGGCGCAATGGATGTGGCCACAGTGTTGACTTCCTGAGAACCTGAAGACGGGAGTGGGGGGAGGGTCAGAACCGTCTCAGGATGCTAGTCCCGGAAAGGACTCTTCGAGAACCCAGGCCTGGACAGCTATTTCTGCCTTGGCCCCAAAGGTGTACTTCTGGAGTTTAGTGGGCCTGGGTGGAAATACAGGGGGACAAGGGTAACATAGCAGAGGCTGGGAAAGCCAGAACCAGTGATTGGACCTGCCAGGGACCCCAGGCCTACCAAACTGCCTGGAAGGCAGTGCCAGATGGAGCAGAGGTCGGGGGTGGGGGAAGAAGAAGCAGCTGGGAGGGGCTGAAGCATCAAGTCCGAGTTACAGAGGGACCAGAGAGGACACAGATCCCCCTGCGACCCAAAGGCCTTTTCAGCAGGTAGTGGCCTGACCAACCCCCTACCCGCTACTCTGGCAGCTCAGCCCGGGAGGGGCCCCTGGCTGGGCTAACCCTGGGCTGTTGCGGAGAAGTGTTAAAGGCTTTCTCTCTGTTCTGGGCTTTTCCTGACACTTGAAACAGTCCAGAGTTATGAATTTTTAAAGCCTAGCATCTGGTCGGCTTCCCGCGGCAGAGAGCTCACTTTCCAGCCAAGTGCATGGCCAAGAGCCCTGCACTGCCGGCCGCTGAATGGCCCCTCTCTGGGCCTAGATGTGCTGGGGCGTGGCTCTCACAGCCTTGGTGATGACCAGCCATGACGGCCCTGGGGAGGCACTCCGCACTCAGGCAGCCTGTTCCCTTCTGTGCGTGACGCACTGTATGAGGGGGTGTGGGTGGGGACAAGCCCCACTGTACGGGGAAAGCCACCGGCAATCAGGATTTCAATGGGAGCTGCCAAAAGGGCCATCTGCTGAGGCACTAATAGTAATGATGGTGATAACAATAAAGAGAAGACAGAGGGTGAGGAAGAACATGGGAGACCACAGGAAGACAGATGCCACTGGGGCGTGACCCCTGCCACATGTCCCTCGAGAGGCTCAACTTGGGAATGTGTGGAGATGGATCTTCATCTGCCAATCCTGTCTCTTGCAGGATGGATCTTAAGTTCGGCTTCATTAGGGTTCCTCCAGCCCCCGGGATCCCAGCACTCCATGGCTGGAGAAGAATGACTGTCCATTTCCCTTAACCCCAAGAGCTCTACTGCGCTCTGCACTCTATCCAGGGCTCCACAGAAGGCAGGACCCAGGTCAGCTGCCCACAGGCTCATGTACTCACCTGTGGCAGGCCTAGGACCAAGCCTTTCCCCTACATTCTGGCCCTACTTAGGTTCCAAGCTGCCTAAGGACGGTATTGCCTGCACTATCCCAAAAAAGGAGGGTCTGAGATGGGCACAGGTGCAGCCTCTCCGGGGGTGTTTAGAGACAGAGCAATAGGAGATGTGGAGAAAGCAGCCCCCCGGCCCTAGGGATGAGCTGATACTCAGGTGATTCCACAGGCCTTGGGCATTGCTGGGTTTCCCCCACCTCTGTCCACAGGCTCCTCCCCAAGGGCCTACCTGGCAATATATTTCTGGTAAATGTTTACATCTTCGGTGACAGCTGGTTTATCTGTGGGCAATCCGTTCCTGGTAAGACACACAGGGCACAGCCAATTAGCAGATGGGGGTGGCCTCAGGCCCCAGGAGCATCCAATGGGCAGCTCCCTGCCCTGTGCCACGGCTCCTCTCTCCTGTGTCATTTTGAGGTGCTCAGGGCAATATTGGAAAAGTTTGTTGGCCGAAGCCCAGAGGAACTCAGTTAACCCACCTCTGATGAGAGTGTGCTACCCTGAGCAGGTAGGGCTGGGCCCAGCCAGGCCAACAGTTAGCCTAGGTGAAAGCCCCAGCACGCAATGGGGATAAGCAGGGTGGTGGCTGAGGAGAAATGCCAGACAACCAGAGAGGAGGCAGGAGAGGAAGGCTGTCCTGGACACATGTGTTGGGGATGGCCATTCACCTCCCACCCTTACACCAAAGGGTATCGACTGGATCTGCCCGGCTCATAGCCTCCAGGACCTGTAGGCCCCTCACTGCTGCTGCAGAGGAAAGGGTGTCATCTGGCCTAACCAGACCCAATGTTTCAGCATCCAGGCCAGTCCTCTGTCCCTGGCTTACAGGTTCACAGCCCTCACCTAACCCCCTACCTTCTTTCTGTCTTTTCAATGGACCAGACTGTGAACCAGGAGCCAAGGCCACCACCTGGACCGCAGTCTTCCTCCCCACCCCAGAGTGAGTTACTTCTACCAACCACAGCCTTTGCGCCAGTGGGCAGAGGGGACTGGTCATGGCAACAGAGGTTAGCAGATGAGGACTGTAAAGAGGGTGCGTGACAGCGTGAGGGTACATAGGAGGTGCACCATGTGCAAGGCCTAAGAACAGACAGTGGGAGACCCGGATGAGGGCACACGAGCAGTTGTGTGTGTGTGTGCGTGTAAGTACATGCATGGCACAAGTGGCTGCTCCCAACACAGTAAGCTTAGCAGGAAAGGGAGTAGGACACCCTGTCCAGGGCTTGTGGTGGCAGTCGGGGGGGGGGGGCTCCTTACTTGACAGTGGAGACGGTTCCCGTGGTGATGGAGTCTGTTTTGGAAAAGGTTGACTTCAGGTACTCGGGAGTGTTGAAGGACAGGGAGGCGGGCGGCTCAGGTCCCGGCCCAGGGGCACCGGGACCACTGGGCACACTGGCGATTGGTGTAGGAACCAGGCTGGGGGCGGGTGGAACCTTGGTAGGGCCTGGCTTCTGGATGCCCCGCACGTCGTACTTGGAAGGACGCCCCACCTTGCCTGTCTTGAAGGCGATGGCCCCACCCATGTCAGGGCTTCCCTCCCCGGGTTTGAAGAGGTGCAGATATTTGACATTCTCCAGGTCGTACTTGGATGGCTTCTTGTAAGTGCTTCCGTTCTGGGGCCTCAGGTTCTCGCCCGTCTTCAGTTTGTGGATGAAGAAGTCATACTTGGAAGCACGGGCAACCAGGTTCTGCATCTGGACACTGCCGTGTGACGGCAATGGCAAGATGGTGGCCTTGGTTTCTAGGTGGGTGGTGTTGCTGGGTAGCCGTAGGCTGGGCAAGGGGCTCACCACCTCCTTGCCCACCCGGTCCTCAGCCTTGCTGCCATGGGCTGGCCAGGGAAGTTGCTCGCCGGCCTTGAGCTTGCGGATGTATTCCTCATATTTGGAGAAACGTGCCCGCTTGCTGAGGGTATCCTCAGAGGTGGGCAACACAGAAGAGGCAGCCACCTCAGGGGTCGAGCCTGCATGCAGCTTCTCAAAACTGATCTTTCTGGCCAGCTCATCCCTGGTATTCTGGTCATCGTAGCCAAACATGCCGAGGAATTCGGTCATGGTGGAAGCAGCATAGTCCCTCAAAGAGGAGGCTTCTCCTACGGGGGTGGGGGGAGAGGGAAACAGGGGTAGGTCATTCCTGGGAGGGAGCAGGGGAGAAGAGTCCCTCTACCTTGGGCCCCCTCCCATGGAGGGAGGGGCCCAGTGGTGGGAGGGGCAGAGCAGGACATGATCTATGGACATTTGGCTCACTTGTTAGGTTTTACGACTCTTAAATTAATTTGTTTTAAAAAAAAGTAATTAATACTGGGGTAAAATAAAACGAGTTCATCAATGCCAGGAAAATCAATTTCCTAAATGTTCTGGCCGATGGCTTTTCAGTACATTAAACAAAGTTTCATAAATGTCTCCGCTCTCTCGCCTTGGCCTAATATGAAAGAGAAGCCATTTTACTGGAAGTAAGGCAAGATCCCAACCTGCCTCTGAGGCGGGGACAGTGGTCACGAGGAACAGAACAGGTAGTGTTGGGGACCACTGACTGGACAGCCAGGAGGGACTCCAAAGCAGGGGAAGCCACTGTGAGTCGGGGGTCTGCCTGGCTGGAGGATCAAGCCTAATGCCACATGGATCCCCGGGCAGAGGAAAGACTTGGCCTAAGATGTCTTAGATCTGAGCTCTTGACCAGACTCCTCGAACTTCCCCCAATAACAGCTGGGCAGACGCAGGAACCACGCCAGTGTGCCTACCCAGAATTAACTGGTGCCCACCACCACTCCAGCCATGATTTGGGTCATGGACAAGTCCTTCAAAGCCCCTGGCCACCTGCAGCCAGCTCCCTCTGTTCACATCTAAGGGTGGGTTACCTGGAGAGTGAAGACCGAGCCATACTGGGTCCAGGGTACCAGGCCTGAGGGCAGGGTGTCCATCTTCCCCACCACCTGTGCCCAACACTCTGAGAATTCTGCCCCCTCTCTCTGTGTGTCTCACCCACCCCCTCCCGCCCTCCCTCATATAAGGGCACAGACACATACTCTATACCATGCATATTCTCACATACATACTTACAGACACACTCTCACATACTACACTGACATGTATACCCATAATGCCGTGCCCACGTTTACATACACACTGAATTCATATCCCTACATACTTTCCCCAGTTCCACAGACAGACACTCCACAATCCCCCAAGCCCCAGGGCCAGCCTCAGCAGGGCTGGAGGAGCTCCTCATATCAACTCTCCCACAGGGTTGCCACAGCAGATGGACAATCCCCAGCACACACAAGCTCATTCATTTCTCCACCAAACTCCTGCTGGACACCTCCTGTGGGCTGTCCCCAGCTTCCAGGTCAGGTACACACATGATGGAACAGCCCAGGGACTCCCGTGCTTTACCTGTTCCCATGTTCCCTCCACGTGAGTACACTCAGAGCAACCAGGTTCTAGGCTAGAGGCCCTAAGAACATGGCCAGAGGGGACCCTTGACTCCCTCTGATCCAGCCAGCTTTAGGAGTCTCAGAGCATCCCGGAAGGAGAGCTGATGGAGTAGTGTGCCCTAGCAGGAGAGAAAGCCCAGCAGGATGTGGAAGGAGGGGCTCTGAGCCATGGGGGGGGCAGCGGGACCCCACTAGACATGTAAGGGGACAGTTAGACACTCCCCTGACACACAGAGTGACTCAAGGAGCTCATGGACAGTTGCCTTGGCAAGCTGATGGGTCAGCACAGGCCTGAGCTCCAGACACACAGGTTGGGGGCTGTCCTGGGAGTGGGCTCTGGTTGCTGGATGAAGTGGTTCAGGGACCAGGGAAAAGGGCTAAAAATAGCTAGAGGCAGCTGAGTCCTCACTATATATGGCAGAGAAACAGAAGGCTGGGAAGGGCAGGCAGCATTGAACAGGGAAGGGACCAGCGGGGGTCCCACAGACAGCCAAAGTCTTGGGGAGCCAAACCCATGGTGGGCAGATAGGGCTCGGGCTAAAGACCCAGGGCTCAGGGCTGAGGGGCCACGCCCTGCTTCTGCCTTCTCGGCTCCCAATTCCTGGGGGGGGGAGGGGAAGAAGGCCAGAGGAGATGGCCCTGGCCATGGTGGAGCTGGGTGTGGGATGAGGGTGTTGAGGGGACAGCAGCCCTTGTAGCCTACCCCTCCCCTCTCCTCAGGCCCAGTCACCTTGTGTCTGGCAACAGCAAGGGCTTTTCCTATCAGAGGAAACTGAAGGTCACACTTTTCCTCATTGATCTTGCAATGTTTGTTAATTACTCTGTCACTGATGTGGCGAAGGATAATTAAACAGCTCTGTTTATATCTTATATGCATAATTATGTGGCTGCGCAGGGCTCCCCGCACAGGGAGGAGATGCGCCCCTCGCTGCAGGGGGAAGGGGACAGGGGAACAGGCAAGGGAGGTGCAGGGCTCCAGGAATAAGCCTAGGAAGGGGACTGGGGACTAGAGCCAGGACCCCAGGTCCCCGATCTCCAGTCCAAGAGGAGACCCCTTCCCGGTCTGAAATGCCAGGCCGGCCCTCCCCTGGAGCAGAAACGGGGAAGGCTGCTGTGTCCTAAGGACAAGGAGACACTGATGAAGCCAGGCTTCTGCCGCCCTGTGGGAAACAGGTCAACCAGAGGAACATGTCCAGGGCAGCTGCATGTGAGGGGAATCTGCTGGCTGGGCTGGGCCAGGCTTGTGGCTCTGAAAATGCCTGCTTCAGAGAGCAGGATGGGACACAGGGAAGGAGACAGGGTGGACTGGGGCACAAAGCCCTTTCTAGACATTTCGGTTAAGCCGCTAAGAGCAGGCTTAGAGATGAGAGAACTCATGCTGTTCATGCCACCACTGACAGTCCCCATACCATGGCCAGGTACCACATGGCCACAAACTCCCTGCTTTGCAGGTGTGTGCATGTACCCTGCCCATTCATCTCTCCAGTCTATGTGCACATGTCCACCCGACCTCAAAGCCTCCCAAAGCCCCACTGCTAGCAGCTCCCCAAGGCCCTGCTCATACTCAGGAAGCTGTCATTGCTGTCCCGCCTCCCCCCCCACACCCCAATACACACTCCCACCCATCTCTCCAGTGTTTGGAGGAAAAAGGAGGAATTTCCTGGATTACCACTCTTGCCTGCTGGGCCTCTCCAGGGAACCGGGTCCTTTTCCAGCCTTCCCCTTCCCTTCCCCCATGGCCAGATACATACCTGAAGCGTGCTTGGCACTGAGGCCACTGTCATCCTTGGAAGCCGTACCATCTGAGTCCTTCTCCTCCGGGACACTGCTCTCCTTTGAGGGCTCTTCTGCATGGTCTTCTTCATCGCTGCAGCCCTGTGGCTGGACCATGTAGACGCCCTCCGGGGGTAGCTCCAGGCCCTCACGGGCAATGCGCCCCAACACTGGTGTGGGTGCAGGCTCCTCACTGTATTCCCCATTGACCCATTTCTCGATCACTGCCCGCCTCTTGTCTTCTTCACTTCGGGGCGCCCGGGTCACCCCAGACTCTGGGCCGCTGTGCTCTTTGTCCCGGGGACGTAGTGGGCTACCTTCAGTTTGGGGGCCAGCCTCTGCTCCCTTCTCCACGACCACCTGTCGGCTCAGCTTGGCACAGATGGCGTTGAGCTTCAGGCCGCCTTTGCGCTTGGCTGCCATGGGAGGCTTGCCTGCTGGTGGGTCGGTGCACCGGGTGCCTTCAGCTGCAGGGGTGGAGCAGGGCATGGAGGTGAGAGGCCTGACACCAAGTAGAGCCATCCCCAAGGAGCGCTCCACCCCCCCCTTGGTTGGCCACAGTTTTGTCAAGCTGCCCTGAGACCACCTGGCAGGTGCCCATCTCCTGTATTAGCCTGGGTACTCCAGGCTGGACTCACATTTCCCCTACCCAGAGAATCGGGCACAGAACCTGACATGAGGGAGGTGGTTCAAGAAAAAGGAATGAATCCCTCTTGGAAACAAGAATTCCGGTGCCTGATTCCTGAAAGAATTTCCTAGGCTTGCCTTGCCCGAAATGGCCCCTCTGTGAGGTGACGTGTCCGTTAACACAGGAAATGAAGGCATAGGCAGGTGAAGGGGTTGGTGTGAGGTAAGGCTGGCAAGTGACAATGCAGCGCTGCTGGCAGCTTGGCCCTACTTCTGAATGTTCTAACTTACCACAGGTCCCTGGGGAAGAGTCAGCCGCAGCCAGCTTCCAGCTGTGCCAACCTCCTGCCTTACCGACCCGGCAGCTCTTGGCTGGCACCTTCCCCACCTGAGCACATTGTTCTCTGGCAGCTCTTCTGCCGGGCCAGGTCTCTGGCTCTGCCCCCTGCCCCTGGTTCCTACTTCCGCTCCCTGGATGGTAGGGCTCTTCCCTTTGGCCACTCGGGCCCTCTGTAAGGCCTCCCTTCCTTCCCTCTTTTCTGCTTTTCACATCTCTACCCCACACGGAGTCTAATGCTGCGTCCTTTCCACAAACCCACACCTCCTCACAGCCCTCCCACAGCCACTCTTCTCAGGGCCTCCATCTTCCGTCTAGTTCCTGGAGCCCTGGAAAGTCTAGCTGGGCCTGAGAAGTCTATTTCCCAACCCAGAGGATCCTCAGTAAAGACAGGTTGGGACCAGCTGGACCTACAGATCCTGTGTATAATCTTTAGAGACAGCCACTGAGCCATCCCCTCACACTGCTCAGCTTGTCCTCTAGCCTCATTAGGCCTCTGGGGTCTCGGGCACATTGGCCAGGAAGACTAACAAAGGCACACACACATACACTTTGTGACCCCATATATCCATCTGTTAGCCTACAGGGTAATGGCCGTATGGATGGTCTCTGCACAGCAAACCTTTGCAGATAGGGACTCCATCTACTTTCCAGAGCTCTTGCCAGGGAAACTGGCATGACCCATATGGGTCAGAAGGCTGCGTGAGGGGCTCTTCTCAGGGGCTGTGACATATGATGGTCAAATACCATGAAAACCCACACCCTGAGGACCCACCTGTGGCTATTTCTATGTCTGCCCAGAGGCCTCATGCCACACAAAGATAACCACCTTGACTTGCAGATTAACCACCCCTTCAAATATACAATGCCCGGTGGCCCCAGATCCCTGCCTTGTCACAGCCGCTGATATGTAAGGCTCTGCCTGGCCCAGAAGGGACTGGCCAATGCCAGCCTAGTCCATGGCTACAGAAAGATCTGCTCATTCCCATATTCCTTGTCCAGAAGTCATGGCTTTGCCCAAACCAATGCCGACTGTATTCATGTCTGCTCACAGTGCCAGGGCTGTGCTGTCCAACACAAATCCCTGAGCACCTACATGTGGCTCTATCTTGAAACTCAGTGGCAGGGCTCACGGTCACACCCAATCCCACTTAGCCTCTGGGCAGACCACTGGGCTCTGTGGGAACACATGACTTCTACCAGGGTAGCAGGCCTCACCTGGGACCCTTTGTCCCTGTCTTGGATGGGAAGAGGCGGGCAGGAGTGGAGGAGCCTGCACTATTTTTACCAGGAGGTAAGCAGCCAACTGTGTATGGCAGACGGCAAATGAATCTATAAATATTTATCCCAAGGAAGAGGGAAGCACAAGCTCTTGGGGCTGCACTTGCTTCTGGCAACACCCCCTCCTCGGGTCCCCACCCATCCTGGAGCCTCCCTGAACTTCGGCCCACCCAGCACAACCCACCCTCTCTCCATCTCGGCATGAAGCCGAGTCTCTGCCTGGGCCCCCACCAGCTGCGATGCAGCTGTGAGCTCAGGGCCCACCCCCACCCCCAACCCCTTTGCTCTAGACAACTCCCTCTACACCTGCCCTCCAGCTGCTGCTTTGCCCCAGACCACCTGCCTTCCAGATGTTGCCCTCCCCCTGACTCTACTGATGGTCCCAAGGGTGGAGGTGGAGAAGTAGGAGGTATCTGGGCCCAGGACACAGGGACAGAGAGGGAGAGGCGAGAGCCAGATTTACAGTCATAAGTGCTCGCACGTGCGAGCTAAGCTGCCTGCCTGCCTTCCGGTCCCCATGAACCTTCAACCAGCCCCTCCATCAAGGCCTCCAGATTAACACACCCCCCACTGGTCTGACCCCAGACTCCTGTCCATGTAAACATTCCTCTGACTTTCTTCCCTAAAATATAAACGCCATGGCCAGGCCTCAATGGAAGGAAGCCATCCGTCCCCGGTCCTGTCACTGCCCCTTTCATCTCCGTCCCGCCACCAGCCTGCCCGCTGCTCTATTTACACTGGACACTTCCTTTGGGAACAATACTGCCCAGGAGGCAGGCTGGGCTGGAGGGTGGGAAGCTCAGGGGGCTCCCGGTCTCCTGACCCACAGGCGGGCAGACTCAGGGGTGGCGGTGAAGGTGGGAAGAAGAGAGAGGAGCTAAGGAGGACCTGGAAGTGTGCATTCCACTTCTGGTAGCCTGTCTCGGACCCCAGCCACTCTACACCAGCAGGGCAAACACTGGGAAGTGTACAGTGTAAATTAGGGTCCTGGAGTCAGAGCCCAGAGCACACAGTCTGGCTCTGCCTATTGTGAGCCCCAAGCCTGGAGCGGATTTCTCCCTAAAGCACTGCAGAAGTGCAAGGTGAGGTCTGTCTGTGCCACACACAGGGCCTGGGAAGCAAGGACTGGGAAAACTATGCTGAGTCCTGAAAGGGGCAACAGGCAGGTAGATGTCACATCTCCATCAAGACACCAAGACAGGAAAAGCTCATTTGATCCAGGAAAGTAGGGGGAAAGGATAGACAGGAAGATCGAGGTGGTTCCTTCAGGCCTCCTCTTCAGCCACCTCTTAGCTCCCTGGGTCCCAATTCTCCTCATGCTCCTAGCAGGCATCCAAGGAAAAATCGGAGCCTGTCGGAGTTGGTGAAGAAAGGCACAACTGCCCACCATTCCAGTAGGGACTCATTGAAGGCTCCTAAGGGCAGTTGAGCAGGCGCCATAATAACCCATTTGTCAGAGAAGAAAGCTGATCCCCACCCCTCCCCACCCCCAGAGCATGAGGACATGCTCACAGGAGCCACGGAGGCTCCCCGGCCTCCCTACAGGAGTTCCTTTCGCCCCCATCCCATTTCCTCTTCAACCTCACTTCCTGTTCCCATAACTTGGGAACCCCCTAAAGTGTTAACTGCGATGGATAAAATGGTGCAGCAGATTGCTACAATAAATAATTTACTGATATTTATAAATATTCAAATCAGCCAGCTTCAGAAATCGAATGAAGGGAGGGCCTTGGGAGAAGGGCCCGATATGGCATGAATCTCATCATTCCCTCTGAAGGCTGGGAAGGCCAGAGCTCCTGCCAGCTTTAGTGAGAAGGGGGTGCTCAGAGGGCTGCACCTGGGCCCCAGGTCCCCCACCTCCTTGACCGTGAGGTAAACACCGGGCATAGCTAGAAGAACTGCTCCGTTCTCAGCTGGACCAGCCAGACCCTCTGCCGCAGGCAGCCTGGCACAACAGGAGAGGCTTGGTGCCCACTGCCTGCTAGCCCTGGGTCCTGGAGTGGCTGATCTTGTGGGGTAGAGACAGTCCCATGGGGCTGGGCAGGCCTGGCAGCCCCCTACCTCCACCCCCCATGAGTAATGTATTTTGTGGCCAGGCTGCCTGTCAGCCACCAGGCTCCGGTGCTTTATGGGCTCTGCTTGGTGGCTCTGAACTCCCTGGTAGGAAATAAAGTTCTCCCTGCGCGTCCCTTCTAAACATTTCACTCAGTGGAAACGGTGTTTAAGAAAAATGAGGACATATTTCTTCCTAAGGATGCAGTATCCCCTTTGGGCGGCCTAATGCCCGCTGTATATCAGGAGGTGGGGAGGCAGAGGCCAGCAGCCGGTCCCCTGGGGTGGGGGTGGGGGTGGGGGTGCATGGGGTCCTGCCTGCCTTTGGCCAGAGCTCAGGGGCCACGGGAACTGCTGGGCCACGCTGGTGACTGTCCTAGCCCACAGTATCTCTAGTCACAGAGCAGGTGACACCCCAGAGCACCTTGTCTATGCTGGGCACATACCCTGGTGACCCCTCATATCCCTGCGCGGCAGCTGTGCTGTCCCCGTTGAGACAGCAGAAGCCGTGAGATTGGTAATTACTTTCTGTCACCCAGTCAACACTAGAGCACAACTCCCACCAGATCAGATGTCCAAGGCCAGAGGCTTAAACCCTACCACACATGCCTCCCACAGCCTTCCAAACCAACTGTCCCAGAGCCTCAGAGATGGTGTGCCGCCGGAGTCTCTACCCTGGCTACCCACGGGGAGCTTAAACCTCGTGGACCGCAAGCCCCAGGTTGACGGTGCAGTGCCTCTGTCTCAGCACTACTTCAGAGCCTGCCTGCAGGCTAGCACCTGGCTTGAAACAGGAGGCTACGTTGTGAAAATAAGACAGGCAGTTGGCTTCCTGCGTCACCCTGGCTCCCACAGAGTGGCTTGTTCCAAACAGATGTGGGAACACATTTCAAAAGTGATTCCAAGAGCCATCACTGTGGCAAAGAGCATAGGTGTGACATGAAAACATGTCAGCGAAGAAAGGGTACTGGACATGGACCCCTTCATTTTCGCCTCCACAACCCACTGCTCATTATCTCCATAGGAACAGTTCCCTCCCCTAGCTCTTCTAGCCAGTAACTGTCCCCTAGGAGAGGGATGTCCCCTTTTGGGCCTGCTCCCAACCTTAGCTGGGAACAAGGGCTTCTGAGTGTTTGTGGGAGGAAGAAATTGCTGCTACCCTAGGGTTCTTGGCCCTCGACAGATCTGAGCTGGGGAATGGGCGGGGCTTGGTCACTGGGCCCTAGCTTGCCCCCCTTTGTTTATTTATTTATTATGATTTTTTTTCAGTTCAGTTAAAAGGTTTACTATCCAGACGCGTCTAAGTGGCCTCACTTAGCGTAAGTAACTCTATAAATCAGGGGAACTGTTAGCATCCACCGTGCACGCTGGCTATCAATCTCCCCCAGGTCACAGCCAAACAGGAAGGGGAGAAAAAAGAGAGTTGCCACCCAGGGGAGATTTAAAACACATGCTGAGCAAATACACACAGACCTGTGCTTGCCCTACTTGCACACACACACAACACATGTGTATTTACATTATGCGCACATGTGGGCCCACCGTGTGGCCCGGGCACGAAGTGCGCTGTGGTCACGGTAATAGAACACAAACACAGCCCCTGATGCCGGAGGAAAGACAACGTGAGGGGATGCCAGCCCTCCCACCCCCAGGGAGGGCTTCTCCATCCCTGAACTGCCCTGCTGCAGGCAAGTGGCTCTGGAGGGCTGTCGAAAGGATCAGCTTGGTCCCTTTCCTCCCTGTGGCCCTCATCTATCCAGACATAATGAAACTGAGCTCAAGGCAGGTGCTTGTAAGAGGAGGCAGAGCCAAGGACAGGGCTAAGTGGTCGTCACAGGGCATCTGGGTTCTTACCACTGAGCCCCGGCTAGCACCGGGCTCCAGAAGGAAAAAAAAATCACCTAAATGAGTGACCGGGTGCCAAGGCAAAGTCAGAAGAATATGAGACTCAGCAGGGCAACCTTCGGCGGCAGCGCCGGAATGCCCAGCTTTTACTGAGTAGGTACAGTTGGGTGTCCACACAGCCTAGACATCGGCTGATGTCCTCGGTAAGGCCGCAGACCTAGGAGACACTACTAGCCAAGCCATACCAGGAATTGGAGCAGGGAGGCAGCTCGGAGTATCCTCTATGGTTGGGAAACAGACACAGGTCAGACGGCCTAGGCCTAAGCGGGAGACCTGCCTACCTCCCCTCCCTGCAGCCGGAGGCCTCCCCGGCTCACCCGCCTGCCTGCCCGTTGCATCTCTCCATGAACTCTATTTCTCTTTCCTCTCTGAAAACAACTGAGCTGTAAATACTGTTTAACCTTCTCCCCCCCTCCCCACCACCGCCCCCTCCCCTCTGCACTATAAAAACACAAATATGCCATAACTCAGCCGGCCTGGCCGCCCAGCCTCCAACATGCCCCGCGCCCGGGCCTCTCAGGAAGGTCATTACAAACGACTTTCCGATTCACTGCTCCTGAAATAATTTTGTGTATTAAAACCTGAATCTGCACTTTCTGGGGCCGAAAGCCTCGCTTAATTATGGCGGGTGTCCTTGGGACGGACAGTGATCCTTCACTCGCCCGCGCTCCAGCCCTCCGCCCGCCAGCCCGCCCCCCTCCCCGGGCCCAATCTGTTTTCAAAGTGTGTCTGTCCTTTATTAAATTGTTTTCTTTTCCACATTATCAGTTGCCATGGAGACCTCATCTCTCGGATTATTTGAATTTCATTATATCTATTGATTTGGGAGCATTTCATCTTTTTTATTGTTTTTCTGTCAATTTTCAAAACGAATAACCATCTAATTTGCGTCAGTGCTGATTATGTTTGTCCCTCAATAGAGGTCGGCAGCTGCGCTGGGGAAACAAATCAATGAAAAACCATCATAAAACTCCCCACTCCAGTCTCCAGGATGTGTGGGTGACATTCCACGCCTGCGAGAGACACACTCATCAGCTCCAACTTCAGCGACGTGGCGGCAGCCCCGCTCCACGGCTGCCTCCTTTGGCCTTAATATTTAATTTCGAGATTTCGGGCATTATTAGTGGTGTTTTTATTAGCAAGTGTGCGTGTGAGTGTTCGCTGGTGGGCTGGCTGTTTCATTAATTTGTGGGTGAGGCAGGGAAACCCCTAAGGAAGGCAGGGCAGACTGTCTGGGGTGTGGCGGGAAGTGGAGAAAACCAGGGGGAACACCCCAAGGAGGGCTCAGGAGCCAAGGGATGAGGAGGGCCCTGAGGAGAGGCTGGGAAAGGGGGGGACCAAGTGAAGGGGTGGAAAAGAGGGAATTCAAATTGCTTACTTTGTTGGTTTTTTTTAAATAATTTATGCAATTTTAAGCATTTATGTATAAATTTTTTAATAAGCCACCCTGGAGCAGGATGGCCATTAACATCCCAACGTCCTTCTGTCCAATGGGCTGGCAGAGAGGATCAATTTCTGAGAGTACTTTCCCTTTTTTATGACATGATAAAATGCTTTTAAAGCAACTTACACAAATATGGAAATTTTTTTCTTTTTTTTTTCCTCGTCCCCTCTCCCTTTCCCTAACAGCCTTCTTATTCACCAGGGAAGGAGGGGCTGTTCTTGTGAGTGTGTGTGTGCAAACACACACACACACACACACACACACCCCTAGCTCTCTCTCTCCTGCTGGGGAGGGGGCTGAGGGGGCTGGCAGGGAGACAGCCCAGTTCTAACTGGAACTGGCCGCCTGTCCTTCTAACAAGGGCATAAACTTTCATTACCCATGCACGCAGTCAAAGACAATTTAGGGAAACGCGCTGCTCGGAAAAGGAAAACCTCAGCGATTCGTGGTCCATGCCGTGGCCACCATCTGGGGGCTGTCCATTTAGCCCGAGGGCACCTGGGACCTGAACCTCTGACTCTGCTCTACCCAACAGGAGGTAAGGAGCAGGGCAGAGCCAGACCCCCCCGCCCCATCTCTCCCCTCCCTTGTGGTGCTTTCCATAGAGGCAGTCAGCGCTAGACCAGTGAGCCCAGTATGCAAGGGTCTGCCTCCTCAGCTGGACTAGAGCCTGCCAGTCTTGCCTTGGACTAAAGCTGCCCTGCTTAATTTTACCCTTCCCAGAACCCCTTCATCAATACCAGTCAGGAGCAGGCCCTGACAGTGAGCACTTGACTCCTTCATTCCTGCTGCTCTAGAGACAGCTAGGGATGGCTGCATGCAGACATGGACAGGCAGATGGAGCAAAGAAAGAAAGCAGAGAAATCTGTCCTAAGTTGTCTTGGAGTCCTTCAGGGCACCCCATAGACTCAGGACAAAATGCCCTCTCTAGGGGTCCCTACTTTGGAAGCAGGTGTGTGGCAGAAGTGACTCTAGGGGACCTGGTCGAAGATGAAGGAAAGCAAGCCACATGGGGAAGGTGGCAGGGAGTCCCCATCAGCAGAATTCTGGGTGACCCTGACCTCATTTCCTAGTTGCTCATGATGGAAGGAAGGGGTCTGAGGGTGAATCCTGCCCAAGCTCTTCCACTGCTGATGAGAATCACCCCAGATCCAGAATAAGGCCTCCCTGCCTCTGTCCCCACCCTCCTGGCATGTGCAGCCTCCTGAGATGAGAATCAGTGAAAACAACACAAAGTCCATACTTTGCTCCTCTTCAGAAGTTGCCACTTTAAGCATGTCTCCTCTGTCCTGGGCCCCAGCGGCCACATCGGTAATAGAGTATGCTTAAGGGATGACTGTCTGGGACAAGGTAATGAGACACGGTGCCACTTCTATAATGCTCAATGCTGACCACAGAGAGAGACCTCTTCTCTGCAGCCTTAGAGGAAGCTATATACAGAGTCCGACCTCACATGGCTGCCAGCCTCTGTCCAGAGATCCAGTGACTGCCATGGCCCCCTAAGCCAAATCTGCAGAAACTAGACTTCCCCTTTCTGCCTCACCTGGCCAGGCCCTCCCACCCCAGACCACCAGGCTCCCTCTGAAGGCACCTCCTAAGTGAGTGCCTGCCCAGCTCCATGAGTAGCTGCCCAGTGGGTAGCCCACTGCTCTCTTGACCCTCTGAAAGGCCTCTAGGGCAGAAAGTGAGCTGCCCTAAAGAAGCCTGACCACTCCAAGCCCTTGGTGGGAATGGAGGGGAGCACCCACCTCTCTCCTTTCCTGTGCTCAGATCCCCCCAACTGTCATTAAAATAACAAGTTTCTGTTACAATCTAAACATTCCCACATCGCATAAAGGGTTATATTACACCCGAGTCACTCCCGGCCCATGTTTGCACAGAAAAGCTCACGGCAGGTCCCCCCTCCTGACGAAGTGACTTATTAAAGTTTAAACAGTAATTAACAGAACAATAAAAATAAAGGGATGTTTGGGGAGTCATAGCGCACACAGGGTTTTTGGCAGTGCCAGCAGTTTTTCAGTGCCCTGCGCTGGCAGCAAAATGTGACTGTGAAGCCAGGGGGGACGGAGGACGGGCCAGGGTTGAGCCAGGGAGACTTGAGGCCTGGTGGGTGAGAAACTGAGGCCAGACTGGAAAGGATAATGGCCTAGAGTAACAGGACAGGCACATGGGTACAAAGAAGAAAGTATGACAGGAGAGAACTGGAGGGAGGGGCTTTGGTAAGGCCAGAAGGGTTGATGATCTGGCTCTGCCTGGCACCAAGCACTTCCGGGAGCCCAGCTCCTGGTCATATCTAGCCAACTCTAGCAGGGAGCTGGCACCAGGAGACCCTAAAGTTAATGATTCTTGGAACTAAACCCCTGCCACACTTTTCACCCAGTCAAGCAGGTACCTTCCGTACTCTATTCCTAGCCCCTGCAGCAGGCCACCCTGGAAACTCTCCTAAATGTGTGAGTAAAGACTCTGTGGGGAAAGCCTTCCTCAGCCTGCTCTGGGGGCAGGAGACCAGCCATCCTAACTTGTACCACGCCCCACCTAGAAGGAGAGAGTACCCAGAAAGCTCGGCCAGGCAGACCCCCACTGCGAAGTCTTCACAAAGCCCTGGATGTACAGGGACCTCCAGAGAACCAGAGCATCCCAGGGCTGGCAGGGCCTCACCTTACCTTAACCTCACCTTTTTTCCCAGCCACACAAGAGGCTCAGAGCGACAGTGTGTTCACCCCAGGCTACTGTCTGGTCTTCCCATCCCAGTGCCCACAGCCCATTTTGATGCCTGTATGCCACTGTGCATCACTGCCCTTCCTCTTCAAGGAGAGTCACTGTAGAATCAAAGTCCTCTCCTCAGCAGACGGAATTTATCTTAAAAGTGGATTTTCAGTACAGCACCCTAATTCCCTCTAAGATACAGAGTGGTCTCCAGGACACCAAGAGACCATAAAGAGGTCTCTCCTCTCCTCTGGGAAAAAGAGCACCCCACCCCTGCCTCCTGCGCTTCCCATCTCTGTCTATGCCTCAGCCAGCCTGAGTAGGCCTTCCTCAAGAGCCTCTCTCTACCTTGGTACCCACCATCAGCAACTCCATACCAACACTGAGCTCAGAAATAAGCCCTAGCTTATGGCCCAAGGCCCTCCCAGCTCTGCTGCAGGTCCCTGGGCTGGTCCCTACATCAAAGAGACAAGTGCTAGCAGGAGTTGCTGTGAGCCATGTGCACAGGTGAGGTGGGGCTGCGGCCAAACTCATACTAACTTCCTGTCTCATGAGGTCTGGGTCCTGGGCAGCTGACGGACACATCAGGCAAGGGCTCTGTCTCTGGCTGGGTCCCATGGGCACAGGCCGAAGGGGAGTAATGTGGGGCTGGCTCCAAAGACCTCAGTGCCACTTGGATGTCAGACATGTACAACTGTGCCCTAGGCCCTGCGGGGTCCTCAGCCGATGGCTTTTCTCTCCCTCTTTCTGGATAGCTCACTGGGGCTTCGTTCCTCACACACTCACACCCAACTCCAAGTGACTCATTATGGTGGGGAGTGGAGGCTTCAGCAGAAAGAACTCAAAGGGGGTAGGTGATGTTTCCCCAGCCTCCTTTCTAGTGAAAGGACAAGGCAGAGGATGTTTGGGTGGCACCAAAGAGGGCAGGTGGGGAGCAAGCCCTTCTAAAGGGTCTGCTCTAGAGTGGAGATGTGGGAACCATTTCTAGAACCTTCTGTCTGTCCCAGGGGAACACGCAAGGAATTGAGGCTGGACAAGGAGTTCCTGATGGAGGGAAGCCAGATGCCCTCCCACCCTAGAGAATAGCTACCAAGATGGAGGCTGTTTTAGATCTGCACCAGGCTTCAGAACTACAAGGTGGCCAAGGCCTAAGACGATTTGCTGAAAGCCAGAGTCACTCCCTGCCCAGGACCAGACAGAGCAAGACCCAGTTCCTACCCTGAGTCCTCTCATGCCCAGGTCATCAGGCCCTTTTCTGCTTAAAGGGACCTCCCCCAACCTTGGAAAGTGACTGTTCCAGAATATTTCTTTGGTCTCTACAGGGATTCCCTTCTTGGGGAGATTTAGGCCACACACTGCTCCACCCCTCTGAGAAACCCAACAGTTTTGGGCAGAGCCTCTGGGGTTCAGGGTACAGGACAGGAAGTCCAGCACACCAGTTCTACAAGGGTGCTCTCCTGGCTTATCCTTTGGAAATGGAGAGGCTGTGGTGGTGGGAGGGGTCTTCCCGCTTGGGGACTGTGCTCCCACAGTCCTTTTGGACTGTGCTGGGAAAAGGAAGTAGGGCAAGAAGTACCCAGGAATCAGAAAAAGGTCCGAAACAGACAGGCACTGGGTAGTAAGCATGGCCCCGGAAGAGGTGAGGAGGCAACTTGCAACGGTCCATCCCACCCCACCTCTGCAGCCTACTGACTCAATCCGTTTTCTAGGGCCAACAGTGAGGAGGACATGAGGGGACTAATTTAGGAGTATTTTTAAAACTGTGGCCCTGGCGGAGGGGTTTAGCAGTTGTCAGCCATCTGGAATAAGGAATTACAATCACCCCCCCTAATCCTATATTCCCTAAACCCTAAAGCTGGTTAGTGCAGGGACGAGGCAGCAGGTGGGTGGGGGGTGGGAGTCTGTTCCAGAAAGAGGCAAAGCCCAGGGAGGTGCCCCTAGGCCTAGCTAGTACCCCCCCCCCCCTTGGAAGGTGCCTAGGCCTAGGGTGTGGGCTGAGGAGCCCAGCGTGCTTGGAGCCCACTCAGCTCCCCCACTGCTCACGCTTGCTCACTCCCCAGGCCTCGCTGGCTTGCGCAGGGGCCGTCAGGTAAATTAGATCTGAAAGCTGACAATTTCTGACCATATTTCCTTGATTATTTCAAACAAATGCACAGCAGCCGCTGTAAGGAGATTAAAGTGACATAAACGTCCCGAGTGGGAGGGGGGAGGGCAGAGGATTCAGGTCACCCCCATCCGTCCCCCGCCTGACAGACGCTATATCGCTATCCAATCCAATAAAAAATCCCCCCCTTTTGCTTTAATTAATTTTACAGCTAGCTTGCTTAATTACTTTCAATCAAAATCCTCCTGCCATCGCAAAATTAGAGATGGTTGAGCTCCATTAGCCTAAATTCTTCATTTCCATATAGAAAAGAGGCTGTCTACAGAGCCAGCCCGGGCCCCTGGCAGGACAGACACCCGTCTGCCCGCCCGCTGCCAGCCAGCCCACGCTGGTTTCCATTCCCTGGTTATCTCTGCCTTCGGCATGTCCCCTAATCTTTTCTACCACGATCCCTTAGACTGAGGGTTCTGACGGGTGTCCTTCCCACTGTCCCCCAACTCTGCCCCAGACTTCATGCAGAGGCATCAGGGCTAGGCTGAACTAAAAGGCCAGGTTGGCACGGAGCTCTGTCCGCCTCTGCTGAAAGCGAGAGCGGATCCTGGGGTCTTCCCCTTACCAGCTGCCTCTCAACAGGGTGTCCTGTCCTGGCTACCCAAACTCATAGCAGACAGGTCTCTGGGCCCTCTGCCCACCCAAGAGCTATTAGCAGAGCAGGTGCATTCCACGTCTTGGAGTTTAGCACATCTGTAGAGACCCTGGAACCAACATCATCCAGGTTCCCTCTACTGACTCCTGGCTAGAGTTGTTACCCACTGTCAGAGCTACTGGGGAGCCAGCTGTCTTGGTGGCACAAGGCAACACAGCAGCCCCCACGGACTAGTGTTCTCTGCCCCCTCCCAGTAGCCATGGTTCCCAGTCTCCAGCAGCTGCTTCTTCACCCCCAGCCTGGCGGGTGGGTGGCGGGTCCACATCCTGTGCTGTGCTGGTTCCCTCTCCTCCCTGCCACCTGCCTCATAGCCCCGACCCCAGCTCCGGAAGCTCCACTTCAGGTTTTCCATGCTACAGCCCCGAGTGTCACCACAGGGTCTAGTCCAACCTGGGATCCAGCTGATTAAGGATCTGCAACAGGATGTAGGGATTATAATAAAACCTGGCTCTGGACCTTCGGGGCAGTAGGCCAAGTCTGGGCTCCTGGATTCCTCTCTTCCTCCTTTCTCTACAGTGACCCCCAGCCACGCTGTCAAGTGAAGACCCTTTAGAAGGTACACACAGTTCCAGCTAGACTCTGGGAAGTGAGCAACATGGGTGGCATCAAGGGACCTAGACTAAGCTTGTCAGAAAGGCGGGTGGGGTGGGGAAAAAGAGTCTGCCTTGTACTCTCTATGTTCTTCTCGGTATGGGAAGCCAGCCTGATCTCCCTTAGGGAACCAAAGTGTTGGTAGGGTGTGCTCAGCATGGCACCCGGGTAAAGGCAAATCAGTAAAGAAAAAGTACCCAGTGGGCTGTGTGGGCCTCTTCCAGGCAACAAGTCCTACCTCTGCCCCATGGCTATGGCTGTCTAGCACTGGGGGCTGTGAGGCCAGCTCTCGATGGGGAGCTGAACCTGGAAGCTGCATTTAGAGACCAGTAGCCCACACACGGGATATCCTTCCACACAGCCCTCCTCCTGCTTTGTGGAGCTTCTCAGCTGCCTGCTCCCTGCTGGCACTGCTCACTCTGGCCCTCGGGATCCTAGAGGATAGTCTGAAGTCTCAGGAAGCTTGGACACTAATGAGGACTCACGGAGCACTTCACAACCACTAAGAGAACCGAGGGGCAGCAACCGAGAGTTCAGGGGTCTCCTGAGTTTACCTGGCCTTGCTGAGCCCCAAGGTCAGTAGGTGAAGAGTCAAGGAAGGAGACAAGAGGCTCTCCCAGTCCCTTTGCTTCCCGCACCATGCCTGTCACGTGGGCCTCTTTACCTCATCACCTCAAGGGGTAGGAGGTAGGAGAGGCTGCAGCGGCCCCAGTCTATGGACACTTGCCCCCTTCTTGTTGCTCTCTGTGTATTGAACTGGGGTGAGCCTCATTCCCATTTTGCCCAGACCATCATGCCTGGCCCAGGTGGTTGGAGGCAGAAGTAAGTTCAGGGTCCTAGAGATCAAAGGACACCTACTGTAGGATGACAGACAGCCAAATTCTCTTCCATGGCAGCTGGTACTTCTGAGGCAGGAGTCTCCTACCCTAGGCCTTCAGTGCACTGAAGGGCACAAGTACCTCCCCCAACTCCGGGCCTGGCATCCCTTCTCCTAGACATCCTTCAGGGGTCCTATCGACATTCTGAGAAGCTCTCCAGATCATTCCTCCCTCTGTCCTTGCCTCCGAGCCCTGTTCCTGTTTGTAGTCCTTCTACAGTAACAAGTCATCCGTCTATCTCATTAGACCAAGAGATCCACGGGACAGAACCACTGTTCAGCACAGCGTCTGGCCCAATAAATATTTACTGAAATGAACACAGAAAGCTAAGTGCTTCTTGCGTTGACTAGTGCAGGGACGGGGACCCAGGGTGTGGCCTGCCTTCTGAAGCAGACCCTGTCTAGCTCTGGGAGCCTTCCCTGCCTGCTGGGGTGGAGAATCCCCGGTGGGAATGAACTGACACTGAGAGTGTCTCTTGCCCTCTTCAGCCCCAGGCTCACCTCCAAATGCCCTTCACAGGACTCTGCCCAGAGAACAAAGAAGGCCCCAGTTGTTCCAGCATTTCTCTGTAAGAGGAACAACTGTTGCCGGTCAGTCCTTTCTGAATAAATCCAGCAACTGTTTGCAGTGTAGGGCAATTTTCTCCCTCCGCCTTCTGTCCTTGTCCCAAAAAGGAGAAAAGGAGATTAAAAAAAAAAGATGGGGGAAGAGCCCATACCAAGCCCCACAATCTCCCTACACCCGCTCTCAAGTCTGTCTGGAAATGTTTTGAGCACAAAGAGGGCACAAGGACAGCCACCTGCTGTCCCTGACAACTGGGACAGCCGCAGCTAAGGGACAGGCTGTGAGATCAGGACCCAAAAAAAGGAGGTGAGAAAGTGAAGGATGGAGGGAGGCAAGGGGGGTTTGCAGAGGGACAACAGGAAAGATCAAAGCCAAAGAAGGTGGAGGTCGTAATCTGGCCAGGAATCGCGGGCACAGAGGGTTGTGAGGCCCGAGGCAGAGAATCAGACAGCCCAGAAGACTCCTGGAGGCCAGGCGACGTGGAATGGCAGGGCGCTCTGTGGGACAGTGCATGTGATGGGGGTGGTGAGGAGGGAGAGCAGAGGACTGGAGGAGAGGGGGCAAGGAGGTCTATTAAAATCCTCTCAGTGCATAACACAAAATGTCAGGGTTTATAGCTTCATTCTTGGCTTTGCCGGGACTGAGAACCCTGAACAGAAATGTCACCGCTTGTCATGTTTAATCACCTGCTGTTTGTTAACACCTCCCCTGCAAGGAGCCTGTCTCAATCTGCCCCTGGGCCCCCAAGGGACCTGGAAACTGAAAACATCCAGGCTCCTTCTCAGGGCCTCTTAGCCCTCCCTCAGGTTCCTCAGGAGCTACCTTCTGCTGCCATCGGCAGACTTCCAAGGAGCCCCAGAATGACCCTCATAACCAAGAGGGTCATGACCCCACTGGTATGAGGTGGTAAGCTCGGTGTGGAAGGGTGAGGCAGGCGCTTCTAGGCTGCCCATCTCCTGCCCTCCAGCTTGTCCCACCTGCTGCCTCAGCCTGAGGCTAGAGAAAGTAAATCAAGGAGGGTCTGGAGTTGACTGGTGTCAGCTGGAACATGGATGGCTACAGAACGTCTCCAGCTCTACATCCTCTCCACTCTGCTCTGACCCAAGCACAGCTTCTGACTTGGCTCTCTCCCTAACTAGGTATCCTCATCCCTTTTCCTTCATAACTTCTTCCTCTGGGGTGGGGTAGAATGTAGGGTGCCAGGGTAGATATGCCCCAAGTACCCCCAAGTCTCCCTAAAGACACTGGGATGCCCCTAACTCATAATACAGTCAAGTCTGGCAAAGAACTCAGATTTTCCCAAACTCATATAAGCAGAGAGAGGGGCAAACCTAGCTCAGGGTTCAGGCTGAGCCCCCGCTTTACCAGACAGCAGCTTGCAAAGCAGCCACTTTGCTCTCTGTAGTTCCCAAGGTAGCCCTGTGGGTTCTAGCAGCAGCAGAGAGAGGCAGGGTATTGCTCCTGAAATGACTGAAGCAGCCTCCCAGTGGGCCAGGGGATGTACCCCATTGTCCCTCTCTGCCTTCACAGACTCACACAAACACAACCCCAAAGAATAGTCTCCTAGGAGAACAAAGCTCATCTAGAGTGCTTCTGCGGCCTCTTTGGCCTGGGCTGCTCTGCTCACCTCCATTGCACTAGGACCGAGTCGGAGTGTCCCACCCTGGCAGCCCTCCCTGCAGACAGGAGCTGTGAAGGATGAAGGCCTGCAGTAAAGTAAGCCTTCCTGTAAACCTTAGCAGGTATTTGCATCAGCCACCACGCAGTAGGGTGGGCCCAGGGAGGAGTCCAAGGGGACAAGGGGACTTAAATGGGATCTGGAGCCCTTCAGGGACAGAGGCTGAATAACATAGTCAATACCCAGGGATGCAAGCTTTGTAATTTCCCCTCGACATTGCCATGTGGGACAGTCCTCAGGGAAGCCTGCTTCCCCCTGGCGAGGAAGCTCCATACTGTGTCTGTCTCCTGGCTTTTAGGAACAAGTCTGGCAGCGTCTATGGGCCTCCTGTTTCCCCACCTGTGTTTTCTGAGTTTTTTTCTTTTCTTTCTTTTTTTTTCCTTCAGTGCTGGAGATGGAACCATTCTTAGAACATGTCCTAAGCAAGTGGCTCTACCACTAAGCTACATCCCCTTGCATCTGTGAAACAGGCTGAAACACACCGAACCTTGTCCTTTTCTAAGATGGGTGTTAGGTGTGACACTCATTCTCTGGGTCTCTCAGAAAGAAGGTGCTGGGTAGAAACTCAAAGGAAGTGTGAGGTCATGTGGCTCATGTCCTCTCCAGATGCCCCAATCCATCTGTGATCCATGAGGAGAGATGTCTCAGCGTTAAAGGAATAGAGAGTTACCACTACAAATCCTTTTCTAGCCCCCAGACCTCCAGGCAATGTATTGTCCTGCCTGGGTGCCATCCACATGCCCATTTGAGGACACACACACTTAGCTGAACGCAGCAGGCTACAGAAAGCCTTGGCCAGGGCAGAGTGATTTCAGTGGGGTTAGCTGTAGGTCGCCCCTCCTGCAGAGGACACATTGAGCTCTGGAGGTCCCTAGCCTCTCTGGGCCCCCGAGGGAGGACTGTATCAAGCAGCCTTCACTAGAGCCTCCAGTCAAGGCTGATAAGCTTGTTCTAGTTGATGTGGGACCTGGGATCCGTAGACTGCTGGTCCTCCTCACCCCAGGTTCACTGCAGTAGTGGATGACCTTATCTCTGGTCACCACGTCGATCTGAAGGGCGGATGCTCTGCCCAGAGTCTGCATGTCACCTGCTCCTGAAGTCCCTTCTTGTCGGGGGGGGGGAGCTGATGACTCTGGGCTTTTTCAGGTACCTAAGGATGAGACCCCAGCCTCTCCCACTGGAGTCTTTGATAGCTGCTCCTTATCATCGGCAGGTCCCATAAACACACGTAGAATGTATCTTCTATCTAAGCAGACATGGTGCATCCCAAGAGGACATCAGAAGTGGGGCTTGGCTTGGGTGTGGGCACTTCCAGGTCTAGTGGGCCCGAGACGTCGGATTTATCAGATGAAAATGCCTCCTGGCCAGGCTGCCTGCTATAAGCCTTTCATTAATTTACTATTAGATGGGAAATTACTCCTCACCCAGGAATATAAGTTTTCATCTTATTTTAAGTTGGATTCTTAAAACAATTACCAGGGCATCTGGCGATGACTTCACCACACCACCCCAGCCCTGCAGGGGAGAAGGACAGCCCTGAGGCTGCACAGGCCCCGCTGCAGCCCCCAAAGGGAAAGAGCCCCAACCTTTGCTCTGATCCTGAGAGCACCATGGCCACACTGCGAGATCTCTGAACTCTGCCGTTTGTGGAGAGGCTCCCTCCGGTGCCACCTGCCCCCTGAACCCGCTGGTGACAGTTGCCGAAAGCTCCAGCAGCTGGTGCCGCGGGAGCATTTTCTATTTTTAATTGTTTGATCGGAATATTAACTCATCTAGGCCCGTTCCCAAGGCACGGTTCCCAACCAAAGGGTTTCCCCCATTTCCCACACCTTTCTCTCCTCTCTAGTCAGAATCAACGCTGAAATTAATAATCAGAGACACACAGGCCTCTGTGTATTTGCAAGAAATCAGAGGAAAGAGAGAGAGAGAGAGAGAGAGAGAGAGAGAGAGAGAGAGAGAGAAGGCAGCCTCTTCCATATCCCAGAGACGCTGAGAGCTGGCCCTGGCCTCCTGTGCCCTCTGAGCGTTGGCTCCAGGGCAACAGTGGTTGCTCCAGAACACACAAGCACAGCCACTCCAATACCATCCTCACACTTCCTGACGTTGCCCTGGGTCCAGACCAGCTGGGCAAAAGGCTGGCTTTCATGGTAGCTTTTCAGTGTCCACCTAGAGGAAGGGAGCCCTTGGGAGAATCGGCCAGCAAGTCTTCTATGGTTGCCACAAGAACTGGCCCAGCTACCAAGGGCAAGTCACATAACCAGGCTGAGTGTTGTGGTACTTGAGGTTGGGACAGGCCACAGCTGAAAGCAGCTGCTAGGTACAAGCCTGGAGCTGCCACTTCCCCGACCTCTTCTTAGGAGGGGTCTCCCACCTAGCGCTTGGGCCCCTGTCCTCTTAGCCCTGCTCTTTCCATATGCCCTTGGCTCCCACTGCTGCTCTCTCGCTCTCAAGGTCACAGGGCCGTCCACACCGGGGATATTTACTCACCAGACTGGCCCTGTTAGCAGCTCTCACCACAAATATGCTTTCTGATAAAGTTGGCAGAAAAAAAAAATTCTAGAGCTCAAAACAATGTCAGAAATTAGCCCCCACCCCCTGGCCAGCAAGGGTGAGGTGGGGCCTGGAACAGGTCATGCAACTCTCTCAGGGACAGTCCTGGGGAGCTTTTGTCACTCCCTCTCACTTTGCTCCTTCCTGCTTTACCTCCAACAGGCAGCCTGTTGCCAGGCCATCAGAGGACTGGCGACTAAGCCGAATGCTGGGTCTAGGGGAATAGTCTTCCCACAGCCTCTCCTTGAGGACAGGGCCTCGGTGTAGTCTCTACCTTGGCTGCTCCCTGGACCGGTCTCACCTCACTGAGCCCCCTCCCCCCACCCGTCCTCTCTCTGTGCACATGGGCTTTAATGTTTTTATTACCTGTTTGACTCGCTGCCTTATTGCTTCTCCCCTTAATGGGGCCGTAACCGTGGAAACGAGGAATAAACGGCCACCAGAAAATGAGATGATTAAACAGGTCACCCTGGCAAAACAAACTCAGCTAAGGAACCTCTGGGGGTGGGGAAGGTAGGCTACCCCTCCCCCACGCGGAGCCAGAGGTCTAGACCAGGGCTGCCCACATGCTCAGATCCCTGAAAAGACTGGGGCAGATACAGTGGGGCGCCCCCTGCTGGCCAGAAATCCTCAGTTGCCCAGGCCTTCTGGCTTGCTGTGGCTTTGGCCTCTCAGGCAGCAGGGAGAGAGGCACCCATCAGGGGGAAATGAAGTCTCTTCACAAAGCCTCCAACCTAAGTGGGGATCCCTCCCTAGGTGGCTCTGCCTGGCTCCTTCAGTCTTCTGTTCTCATGCAGCACATTCCCTCCCAGGGGTCCCCTTAACTCAAGGGCAGAGCCTTGTAGAAAAGCTTAACTCAGGAATGTACCCTGTGGGAATCCCTGGTATCTAGAGTGACAAAAAGTATGTAAAGCCAAGGAGTACCCTAGCCTCAGCCCAGGCTGAGGACAGGCTTTAGGAAGGGGTCTCAACAGCCAAGCACCTAGGCCTCTGACAGGGCCTGTGGGGCCAGAGGATACCCCAGAGGGCAGGCCTGGCAGATGGTTTTAAGAGCCATCTCTTCTGGTATGGCCCACACTCTACCATAAGGCAGAGCTCTGAAGCTTTGGTAGTCTGGGCCAGTCCCTCATTCTAGCCTCCACGCCTATACTGGCCAAACACTGGAGAACAGACATCCTGCAGTGAAGTCTGTTTTCCAGGAGGGGATTCACAGTTGCTGGACCACAGAGGAAGGAGAGGAGGAGCCCAGACTACTTTGGCTCCTGTTCTCCTGCTTCCTTGGACAGCAGCTTGACCTGATACTCTAGCATAGTCACGGCTAGTAGCAGCTGTCTTACTGTCCTCCTGCCCCTTCACATCAACCGTGATCCCACCCCATTCCTTCCTGTAAAGCAGGCTATAGAAACTCTTGAGGAGCTAAAACCCAGGGCCTAGGGGAATCAGTCAACATTTCCTGCCTTCCTCCTCCTGCCCCACTCAGGAGCTGGGCAGGCGCTTGGGGAAGAAGAATCTCCATCAATCAATTGCACCAGCACTTATGGTGGGAAGGCACGGGCCCCAGCCCCATCCCAAGCTCTGGGAGGGGATGTCAACACAGCAGCTAATGGTCATGTCTAATGGTCAGCATTAAGAGCTGCAGTGGTAGAAGAAAACGAGGTCCCTGCTCTGGGCCTCCTGGGGACTGAGGCACAGAAACATGAATGCTGTCCTGGCACACCAATGTCATGGGCATAACTGGCTCCTTGGAGAAGCGGGCCCCAGCCAGCCTCTTATCTCTTATCTCTTTTTAGGGCCAACTGGGTATGAGGCTGGCAAGGGGTGTGGGGGAGCAAGGTGAGTAGGAAGGGCCTGCCTGCCAGAGCCGGGTGGCCTGGCAAACAGGCAGAAAAATGTGGTTGCACAATGGAGGGTAACTGCTCTCAGAGTTGAGGAGAGAGGCCTGGGAGAAGTCTAGCAGACTTGGATGGTGGAAGTGTGTCCCCAAGGCCACTCTTTCATGACCATCCTGGCCCTCATCTCTAGCCCCTCTTAGTATATAAGAAGATGCTGCCTCTCTCTTACACTGTGTGTGCCTACAACCCGGGCAATGAGGCACCCCGTTTCTGCCAAGTTCCTTAGGACTCACTGAACTGCAGCCTCACCACCCACATCTTCCCTGATGTGGACATGTGATCTGCAAGCCTAAAGTGTAAGGCACAGTCAGCCGGACAGGTACACACCAGACCACCAGCCTGCCACCTTTCACAGTCCACCCATGGGGGCCGTCTGCCCAACTGATTCTCCTCCACATTCCACGGCCACTGGCCTCCATCACTTTTTGACTCTTGGTAGACCCTGATCTGGCTACCCCAATGGCTGATGCTTGCCTTGGGGACCCATTTCTCGTAATGACTTTGGAGCAACTTCCTTCCTTCTCTAAACATGAGGAGCAGGAGAGGGGAAGGTAGGGAAGAGCCGTATAAGGGGAAGGAGGCATCAGTGGGAGCGGTAGTGGTTGATCAAGGTTCAAAACCAAGCTCAGGAGTGCTGAACCTTGGGCTCTGGAGTTGGCAGTGAGCTGAAGATCTGATTCTCTAAGAAGGGTGGGCTAGTCCAAGGTAGCTGATGGAGGGGTAGGGATGTATTATTGACCTGACAGGGTCCAGAGAGAAAAGTCTAGAGCCCCACCCCATTCCCTGGGGAAGTGGGCAGGGACTTGAGCCAGGGGCAGCAACTTTAATGAGGAGATGCTGCTGCAGTGACTCAGCCCTGCAAAGGTGCCTCCATTTATTTTATTTTCCATCATAAAAACTCAAGCTGCAACTCAGCCAGATTCCCTGGCTGTGGGGGTGGGGAGTACCACAGTGCCAGGGAAGCAGGGAGAGGTGTCTCAGTGATGTTCCTCCCCAACCCCCCACCCCCGTACCACCCTATGCCTCTCTTAAGAGTTTGTGGGTTCTCTTCACCGGTCCCCACCAGGGAAGAGCATCTGAGGTGGGGATCCATGTAGACCTGCTTTTGCTGTAGGAGAATGACCATGCTAAGCTAGCCCTGTTAATCCTGCATTTTCCTTCATTGCAACTAGCATCAGCGAAGGTTCACAGCCCTGGGCTGCTGGTGTCTGAAACGCTTTCTACTGAGATGGGACCATTGATACGTTTCTCACCTCACCCTCGTGACTCTTCCCTGGATGCCTGCCCCACTGAGCAAAATCAAATTGATAGTCAAAGGCCTTAAAGGTCATTTGATGCTCAAGTCCCTTGCAGTGTCACTGCCAGCCTGTCTGAACGGTACCAGGAAACACACCACTTCCAAGACAGCCCATGCTGTCCTTGGCTCTGACGGCTCCTTCCTGCCAAGATGGCACCAGAACGCCCGCCCCCTGCAGACTAGCAAAACCGGTGCCCAGCCTGGCCCCAGCTTAGACTGGTTGAGTGGGTGTATCTGGCCAAGTACAGTCTGGAGGAAGAAAAATTGAGGGTGATCTGCTTTACCCAACCCAACATGAAATCCTCCCAAAGGCAGCACAAAACGGTTCCCATCCCCTGGTGTGTGCTGAGTTAAGTGTGCCCGGAGCCACAAGGGCTTGTAGATGTGTCCACTTCTGGCAACACCTGACTTTGAACCTTGGGCTCACAAAAGTTCTGGGTGATGATACCCTGGCTGCAGGAGCTGAGAGTGGAAAGCCAAGTTCTTTGCTCCTTGGACTGAGACACAACTAGTGGGAGTCTGTTGCCATTCCCCTGCCTTAGGCTGCTTCCTGGGCCAGCTCTCTTGGCCTCATCTTTCCTGACCTCCCTATCATTGAAGGCTATGCGACATGGGAGGAGAGGGTCTGCCTAGGAGAAAGGGTCCTGGGCAGTCCCAGCAGGGCAGAAAAACAGTCCCATTCAATCAGTCCTCCCAACTGGCCCTGCAGCCAGCTCCCTCTGTGCTCAGTGGCCATCCCTTTGAACTTGCTCTCTTGCCTGTTTGGCCCTTTACCCAGAACAGCCTACCTTGGATCCTCTACAGGATCTGCTTCCCCTTCTTAAGAGGGGCATCACCAACAGATCCCAGACAATCGAGGACAAGCTCTTTGTAGCAGCTCTGCTACTCTCACACTGCCATTTCACCCAGGCTCCTGTGTGTGCAGGCCCAGAAATCAGCCTGCAGTGGGGGTGGGGACTAATCCTGGGGAGCTTCCCAACTACAGGATGATCTACCTGTGTCTGAAAGCTTCCTCTCTGCTCCCCTCCCCCTCCCAACACCCTCCCCCAGGGAAATCACTCTAAAAGGGCCTAATGGAACCATGTCCTCCTCTCTTCCTCTCTCCTCCCTCCCTCTCTCTCTCTCTTTCCCTTTTTTTTTTTATTAGCATTTGTGGAATTTATTCCCAAACTCTCCTAATCTTCCGTACACAACCATTTGATTTGCATAACCCAACCCCCTCTCATAAAAACTGGCTGCTAGTTTAATTAAAAAATGTAAATTTGCTGTCATCTCGGGGCCTGGTGAATTAGGACGACATCGGCATTTTTTATTGCTAAAGACGTCCAGACTGATCCAGCCCTTGGCTGAACTATGGTGGGGAAAAGGGGTCCACATGGCCCTTGAGGGTCTTGAGATCCTCCTGTCCCCTCTGAAGAAACCTCAACTCTCCCCCACCACTAAATCACTATGGCCAGAGTGCTTCAGGACCTAGGTGCGTCCAAGGCTGGAGGGAACAGTTAACCCACCACCTAGAGATTTGTTGGAAGTCTCTGGAACTGGCAACTCTTTGGGGGCTTTTACCTCCTTACACCATGCTGAGACCTTTAACCAGAGCTACCCGGGCTAATCCTAGAGGAAGGAAGCCCTGCACTGCACTGCACCAGCAATAAGCCTTGGCACACCCCTGTGCATGAGGGAGGTCAAGGGAGACACTCTCAGCTCCTGAAGAGGAGAATGTAGTTGCTCCAGAGATGGGCTCAGGGCGAACAGATCTGACTGAGTCTTGCTCTGCTTCCCCTTTCTGTGTGAAGTGAGGAGAAAGCGCTTTTCTTCTGAAGTTCTGAGATCAAGTGAAACTCCCAAGATCAGAGAAGAGACAGGAGGTATCACTAGACAACTCCTCCAGGAAACAGAACTTTGACACCATGGACCTTTCCTCTCTGCGTGGCCAGAGTCCAGACTTGGGTCCCACTGGGAGCGCCCTGCTCCAGCTGACTTCCTGGCCCTCTGGCTTCTAGGAAAAGTCTCCAGAGCCTGTCCCTGGAGTGTGGAGAGCAGTAAGTCTCCCCAGAGACCTTAAGGTGCCACAGGAGGCTCTGTCACTTGCCTCCTGCCCTGCCATCATGACGCTCCCCAGAAGGGATATGGAATCGTGCCCCCATGGCAGCCTAGGAGAGACTGGCATGGCAGGACGGGCGCCAGCTCCAGTTGGCACTTAGGTCAGAAGGAAGAGAGTAGGGCCCGCCTTCCAGCTGAGTAATGCCTGAGTCCCTTGTGCTGGCCCATGAGCAGCCTTTCCTGTGCCAGGTAGGGGGTGGTGCCAAACACTGGGCCTGTCTCTTAGGTCTGCTTCTTGGCTGGGACGGGTGGGGCCCCCATTTCTGAAGAAAAGGGGGCGGGTCCTGAGAGGGTGGTGATGAGACACCTGATTAGAGGTGGAGGCGGGCTGGTTCTCTGTGGGATGGAGGACAGGGAGGGGCAGGGTGGCAGCAATGGCTACTAGACAACTTTCCCAATTTGCCCAGCAGGGGGTGTTGCACCCTTCCTGGGCACAGGTGCCCAGGAGACCTCCACCTCCCAAGAACACACCTGTCCCTACAGTCCAACAACTCTATGAAGGTTCTCTGCCCCCACAACACACATCCCTGATGCCCTCCCCTGCCCCCTCTGCCATCGAGAGACAGCTGTCTCTGTATGGGTCCCATGGGACTATGTCCATGAACTTGGACAAGTCTAACCAACTCTTACGAGCCGCCTCATACTACCTTTCCTTTCCCAAATGAAACAGAAGCGGTCAGTGGCCCCTGGTTTTGATAGAGGAGGCTGGCGGAAGACCAAAGAACTAAGCAAACCTCGCTGGACTCAAGTAGGAGGCTCCAATGAGAAGAGAACTATCAAATACAATTCAATCAAAACTAGAAAGACACAATAACTCACAGGTTAACTCTGCCCAGGCCACTCGTGCACTAGCTGGAGCCTGACCCTAGCCCCACACCAGGCAACCTCGACCCAGGTATCTAAATGTAGTCCTGGGTCTGGCCTGCCATCACCTCCCAGAGTGGGAGCTAAAAAGGGGACTGAGAGAGAGAGAGAGTCCTGGGCCCCTTACTTTGAACTGATAACAGCCACCTCAGCCCACAGATTCTCAGGTGAAAAACACTCATTAGCCATAATAAGCAGCTTGATCATCCGACACAGCCTTGTCCCAAATAAATTAAATTCCTTTACCTTGAGACAGTCGCCCCGAAACCAGACTAACCACCTTTCCCAACAGGACGCTGCTTTCAAAAACTAAACCACCCCCCACTAAAAAAATAAAAACACACACCCCATAAGCCACACACACAGAGATCTTTGCAAAGAGAAAAGCGTGTGTCTAAAAAACACAAGAGAAAAAAAAAACACACACACACGGAGAACAAAATCCCCCACAAAAAACCCCTAACTCCTCTCTCTCTGGGTGCCCCCCAGCTCCCTGTCCCCTCGGTTCTTTCACAATGACAAGCATCAAATTAGTCACAGTCACTAAGCAAGTAACAAATAACAATATCACCATCCAGAAAGCAGGGCTAGCAGGGACCATGGGCACAGACCCTTGGCGCCTGTCCGGTACCCTCGACTCAGCTGCTAGCTCACTGGGCTGAAAATACTAACTTCCGTCAAAGAACCGAAAGAAAAGTGAAAGAACCTCCCCGTGGGTTCCCACCGCGCGTACCTGTTCCAAGATCCATTCTTCGCTCCTTGGTCCCAAACTCTTCGAGAAGCGCCATGAAAAGAAGAGAGAAAAGAATGTTTAGTGTCTCGCGGGCCCCCCGTCCCCGCCCGCCCGCTGTCCCTCCCCGCCGGGCCGAGCGCATCCCGGGCGGGGGGACGCGCGCCGGGCCGGGCCGGGCCGGGTCGGGAGGGCGGCGGCTGGGAAAGTTTGCTCCGCGCCTCACGCTAGCTCTCACGCTCCGGCCCGCACGCTCCCGGCAGCTCCGAGTTCCTTCAACTACAACAGAAACTGCCCGTGGCCGTCGCTCGGCTGGGGATCGGGCCAGCCGGGCCGAGGGCCCCCACCCCCACGCCCCGTCCCGAGCGCCCAGGGGTCGCCGCTCCGGCCCGGCCCGGCCCTCCCCCGCCCGCTCCCGGTACTCACCATAGTCGGAGAGTCGAAAGCCGAATTCACTTAAATAATCAACTTTCATAATACTTAATTAATGCCTAATTGCAACTGATTACTCCCCGAATAACAAGTTGTTTTAAAATCCTGATGTCATTGCTCCTGACGGTAACACTCAGGGTAACAGTTTGGCAGGAGGGAGCTGGGCGGGCGGGAGCGGCCGGGCGCTGCCAGGCGCCGAGGTGATTGGCAGGGTGGCCGTGGCACCGCCCCTCTGCGGGAGCGCGCGCGGCTCCGGCAGGTGAAAGATCAGGCTCGCGCGCGCGCGCACGCCTCGCCGTGGCGCTAAGGTGAATGGGCGCGCGGGCGCGCTTCCCACACGCGCGCCCGCGCCCCCCGCGCACGGGCTGGGGCGGGCTCAGGGCGGGCGGTGGGTCTCCAGAGCTCACAGGGGAGGGAGGCGGGGCCGGCGCTACTGGGGCCGCGTGCGAGGGACGGGGAGACCGGAGTGCCTGTGCGCTGCGTGCGGCTGTGGGGAGAAGTCTTGCGCCCGAGCGAAGCGAGGAGCTGGCGCTCGTGCGCGCGCGCCCGCGGCGCTCGCTCTCCTCGGCCGCTCGGGCCGTCGGCCGCCCTGCGCGCGCCCGCGTAAACTTTTTTCGCGCGGGAGCGAGCGCAGGTGCGAGGCTTTTGCGGCACGCGCGCGCGCTCCTGACGTTCCCTTCCGAGGTGCCCTTGGGCTGCGGGTGGGGCGGGTGTGGAAGGGGTTTTGTCTCCCTCGCTCACCCTACTTCCCTCGTTTTGTTGTGGCTATTGGAGTTGGAAGAAGAAAGGAGTCGCGGGCGGGCGGCCTGGCTGGGTGTGTCGGTGAAACTCGCGCTCCCCTCCCCCGTGCGCGCTCCCGCAGACACACAGTCTGAAGTTTACACCGCTTCGCTTTGCTTTTTGCCCTTAAGATGGCCTGGGAGTCTTTCCATGTCAGGCCACGCATGCTCCAGTCCCCAGGCCTTTCTCCTTCCTACTTCCCTCACAGTCTCTAGACAATCTCCTCTGTTGATCCATGTCATCACTTGGGCTTCCTTTCCATCCCTGAACACAGGCACCCCTCAACCAAGTTGGCCAGCGTCCTGACACCTGTTCCCTGGAAACCACACCCTGCCCACCCTGATGTCTCTTAGGGCAATTTTCTTTCTTGATTTTCCCTTTCTCCCTGTCTCTCGGCCATGCCCTCCTCCCCATAAGACCCTAGATGGTCCATTACCATCTGGCTTGGAGGAGCTCAAGGAAAGCGTCCTGCAGGGAGCAGGACCTACTGAGGCCTGTGCCCAGCATGCCCAGCTTCCTGTCCCTCCGTGGCCAGTCTACCTCTCTCTACCGTCCTCTGTTGAAGGACCGGCCACACAGCCTTCCGCTGAGGGGAGGAGAATGGACTTAGGCTCTCCCTCGTCTAGGCAGCATTCAGCAAAATGGCGCTGGCCTATTTTTGCAATATTTCTATTTTGCAAAGGGAGGGGCCCAAGGAGGCCTTGAGGCAAAGACGTCATGGGAGTTAACAATCTACTCTTTCTCCTACTTTCTCCGTATTTTTCTTCTTTTCTTCTGACTGCTCTTTAGTTCTAAATGGCTCCGCAAAGAAAAACAGCATCTCTCTCTTGTCTGCCACCCTCCCTATGGCCTTCTTGGCAACCTCAAAGGAGGTTGTTACACACCCTTCATACTTCAGAACCATCACTATCCCTACGTGCAAAGACCTAACTTTACCTGACCCTAAAACCCTGAGTAAGGAAACAGGGCTCTTTAAACCAAACCCCCTACTCCCCAACAGCTGGGCCCAGGGACGCCAGGCAGACAGAACCACGAGCCCACCTTCCCTGTGGGATCTCTGTGTCCAAGACTGCCCTGAGAAATCTCTGTGGGTACTACCCAAACCTTTCCCCACCCCACCCCCCAAAAACCCAACAAGGATTCTACCCCCTTGTAGCCTTGGCTTGTAACAACAGGCAATTAGCCCCACACCCCAGCCTGGTGTGGGCAACCAGGTGAAGAAGGAAGCCTGGCGCCAGGCATGGAGGGGCGGTGAGGGCGTCTGCACAGACAGGGAGCTCCCTGCATAGGAGACCGACAGAGCCTCTGGTCTGTTCTGAATGTCCTGGTTCTCAGCTGATGATAATCAGGGCTGACCCCCAGGAAGGCCTGCACGAGCAAGAAACCACCTCTCCTTTCCAGTTACCTAGGTAAGAACAATACCTTTGGAGCCTCTGGAGGGCAAAGGCTGACAGGGAATGGCTGACAGGGCAGGGCCGAAAGAGCTAGGAGGAGGTCACAGATCAGGGCCAGCAAGAGGGGTTGCCACACATGATCCACAGCGGGGAAGAGCTGCCCAGAAGGCACCCTCTATTCTGAGGCAGTGGGTCACAATCAGCCACCAGCAGTGGAATAGGTTGGACTCAAGAGTAAGGAGCCATGTGTAGCAGAGGAGAAGAAAAGTAAGAAACTGAGGCCAACTCAGCATGTTAGGATTCAGGATGGAGCCGAAGGCTGAAGCAATGTGGCTCTGGGCCGTGAGTGTGAAGCGTCTCCGGGTTTCTTCTGCTCTCTGTCCCTAAGCATGTACCCACACCAATGGGGGAAGCCTGGAGAGCCAGCATCTTTTAGGGCTGTGGCTCATCTATGCCTTCCTGATTCTTGATGTGGCGACGCCCCTGAGACCCTGAGATTAGCCATCATGAGAACATTCCATGCTTTCCATTGGTCTCCAGGGCCTGGGGCTCAGAGCCTCCAGGTCTTTCTAGGACACCCCAAACAGAATAGAAACCTCTTTAGCCACCTCATCCAGCCAAGCGGCCCATACCAGTCCCCACTCACCCCAGTCAGGTTGCCATGCCGGCTGGCATCCTCTCGCACCCCCAGAATGCCCACTTGTTCCCCCTCCCTCCCGAGCCTGGGGCCTTCTCACTCACCGACCTGTTTACACATCAGGTATCTCTTGCTTTATCTGCTCTCATTTTGAATTTGTAACTTTCACATAAACTTGAACAAAGCTCCTTTTGTTCCTGCACCCCACCCCAGGATCCCAATAAACTGGTTCCCTCTGAGGCGACTGGGCCAGGGCACAGAAGCCTTAGCCAGAGGACTGTGTGTGCATGTGAGCAAGCGTGTTCGCACCTGCGAGGGCGCCTGAGTGTTTGAGAGTGCTCCACAGGGATGGAGGGAGAGTGTCAGGAAAAACTGGGAGCCAACAGAGTGTGGGCAGGAAGCAAGAGGGGACACAGGACAGAGCCATTTCCATGAGGCCTGGACCTAGTTGCGATGGGGCCCGGCCACCAGGCAGCAGCGAGTGTGGGCCCTGGACAGGTGGGTGTTGGGCCAGGGAACGAGCACAGAGGAAGAGGAAACAAAGCCTAGGTCGGAGCGGTACAGTGGGTGGCGAAGCAAGATACCGAGGCCACGCTAAGTGTAAGGCAGACACAGGGATCACATTAGGGCTGGGTAGGGGCTGGCACAGCCGCACGCTCGGCCCATAATCCTGTTAGCCAGCAATCTCCATTCCGAAAGAGCTTCATTTCTTTGTGAATATTTGTAAACTAGATATCTAATGGAAAATTATAGGAAAATTATAGTGAAATTCATGACGGAGAAATCCGATTATCCCTAATTCAATTATGCCATCTTAGCCCACACAGCACATTTCCCATTTTTTTCCCATAAATACCGATGCCAGGGGTCCCGGTAATCAAATAAAATTGAAAATCATCTTCCCATTAAATTCAATTAGCCGCAATTTCTAAAGCCTATCAGAGATTTTAATTACTAAATTATAAAATTCTCCAATGCTAAATTGAAACCAAAAAAATTGCACATCCTTATATTTCAGAGAAAAAAAAAGGGCCAGCAAAATCCTTCAAAAATGTTCTCTGTCCAACTCCAGAGCAGGTTCCTTACCTGGAGGGATCTCATGGTCGCTGTTGTCTCTTTGCTTGCATTAATGTGGCCAGGGGGGCAGAGGGGAGCACCCTTCCAGGGGAGGGGCCCAGACAGATCCACTAACAGAGGAGCTAACCACACCCCTACGGCCAGCTAAGCCGGTAGCCATCTTCGCTGTCCTGGCAGCCTTGGCTCCTGAGATCTCTTCAGCTCTGTCTCTCACAGTGAGGCCTCAGGTCCTCAATGCTCCCTTCTCAGTGATAATCTGGGCCACAGCTGGTGGCACACGGTTCCACTTAACTGTGCTCCCAGAACCACTCCAGTGGGCCCCCGATGGCTAAGGTCAGAGATGGGAACAGAATGACAGAGCACAGGATGGTCCTGCGTCCCAGAGACTTAACAGGCATTTCCAGACTCTACAGGTCCTGGCAGAGTACCAGCTTCCTGGGACAAGAGGGAGATGAGTTTGGCCCAAATCTAGCCTCTCCCTGTGCTTCTAGCTCACTCTGCTCTCTTTTCCCCCCCGGGAGAGGTCAGCAGCCTTAGCTGGCCAGAAGGGACGCCCTTGTTTCATGGAGAGACTTCTTCTTACCTCCAGCCCTTTCCAGAGACATACTGGCCACGATAGCCGGCAGTAACCCCCTCCTCCACACCACTCACCGGCCTCTGCAGGGTGCTTTGTGCCTCAGGAGAGCCTGGGGAGGTGGCATTGGTGGCAGCATCAGGTCTGCCCTGCCTAAAACCCAAGCGAGGTGGCTGGGGAGGCAGCTGGTGGCCCCGGCAGGCTTAGGGGAGCCAGCAGAGCCCTGCCAGCAGCCTGGCACCCAGGAACAGGGAGCAGGTCTGATCTGCCAGGCAGCCTGGAGTGCCAGCAGGGGAGGCTCCCGCAAACAAAACAAAAACAAAAAAGTTAATTATCTTTGGCTTTTTCTTAATAAATATCCAAACTGGCCCGGCCGGATCCTCCGCTTTAGAGGGAGAAAGAAGGAGGAAAAAAAAAAAAAAAAAAAAAAACCCAAGCCCAATCCAACAGACTCATTCTCTCTGCGTCTACCTTTCCCTTTGTCTCTGGTCCTTGGGTTTGTCTCTTACCAGAAACAGTGACAGTTTCACAGAAATTTCCAATTTTTGCAAATGCCAAGAGATGGGGCTACAAAAGCAGTTTTTGTTGTTGTTGTTTACGGTTTTTGAGGTGGGAAAGTGGGGTGTGAGAGAAGAGAGGCAGGTGGGAAGAAAATGGTGAGAAACAGCAGAAGAGCAGCAGAAGAAAGATGGGAGGAAGTCTGGGAGATGAAGCAGGCACCCAGCTGAGATGTGTCTTGTAGCCACAGCCCTGCTGGCAGCCCCCCTTGGCAGCGCCCTGTTCTACAATGCTATGTTGGCACTTCAGTCACAATTATCAGGAGGCACCGGGATCTCTCAGGAGCCACCACCAAAGCCACCTGAGTCTCACTGGCCACGCTAGCTTCCCTGTTGCCGTCCTGTTTCAGTGCCAAGCCTCCCTTCAGGAGTAGGGCTGGGAAAGACAAGCCAGGGAAAGGAGCGAGGGGAGGAGGGAATTGAGGCTGTCGTGGGAGGGGGTGTGTGTGAGGCTTTTTTGCATGGAGTCATGAGCATACCTGAGGAGAAGAGAGTTTCGTGTTGCTGCCTGGGCCTACATGTTCAGATGGTGCATGTACATGCCTGAGCCCAAACTAGCAGAAGTGCAGGGGAGGGCACGGGGTTGGGGCAGACACCAGGACACAGAATGCTGGCTTTGGGATTCTTCTGCCTGGGTTCAAATGCTAGCTAGCTGTGTAATCCTCACCAGGTCACCGGCCCTAGTTGTTTAGGTCTGTGGGTGGGGAAGGGGAGGAGAGAGACTACCAGGGAGTATAGGGGTTTCTACAATCATCAGCAGTAGTGATGGTTGTACTGTACACCCTTGTGAATACACTATAAAACAACTAGATTGTACATTTTTAAAAAGTGGGTAGATCTGATGGCATGTGGATTATATTTCAATAAATATAAAATAGTTACAAAATAGTGTGGGGATGGAAAGAGGAATGACAGTGTCCTCACCTGTTTTGGACAGAGGGTGGAAGAAAACATTCAGCCTGGCATGGCATCAGTGATTGGTAAGTATCCACTGTTAATATGGGGCTTGGGCTGGTGTCTGTGGGTGTATACTGTTGGTGCTTATAAATGCATCCCTGAGTTGCTGGCCAGCATATTGTCAAGCCACTGAGCGCCCCCCACCCCCATGCCTGGTGGGGGATCCTGGGCAGCTGCTCCCTGCCAGGGGGTGGGAAGTCCGTAGCCTCCTCCCGCCTCCTTTGGGTCCCTGGAGAGAAGGCTGCCCACCGTGGCAGGCAGACTCCCGAGCTCTACTCGCTGTCTTGCAGACACTCATATTCTCCATGTGCAGCAGACCGTGAATTCACCTTCATACTAGTTACAGGGTTATTTAGCTTCTCCTGACACTGACAATCACAAACTTTAATTCGCTGCTTGGTTTCTCCCCGCTGTGCCCTCTGCCCACCCCTTAAATCCTTGGGAGAGGATGGGAAGGACTGAGGTCCAGCCCTCTCTTGCCAAAGCTTGCCCTTTGGAGTGATAGAGTGATGGCAGGAGGTGGGGATGGTCAGCAGGAAAAGATGCTGGGCAAAGAGCTGGAGGGAGAAGGTCTGGGAGAGAAGGAAGTACTACAGGGGCTAATAGGAGCCTCCATCCTGCTCTCCAGCTGACACTAATGTATTCAACCTGACAGCCATCCTGTCCTGAGTGATGTGAGTGAGGCTACTGAGCCCAGGGCCTGGCTGGAACCCACAGGGGATGGGGACTCAGTCTGGGGGCGGGCTCCAAAGATCAGGCAGCTGGCAAGGGGCTGTCTCCTCTACCTGCTGCTAGATTAGCTGGTGTCCCTCAGGAAACCAATTTGATGGAGTCCATCTTACAAACTCATCCTCTTCCTCCGCAATGACTCCACCTCTGCTATCAGGTCGCAGGAGTCCATCCTGGGAGCTTTTCCAGGCTAACTGCCCTGGTGCCTAGTCACTTCTCTTTCCTTGACAAAGACAGGTAGGAAACTGTGACCTCAAGACAATTACACAAGCCCCAGACCGATGTGGGAGATAAAGCCGTAACCAGGTGTCTGGGTACAATGGCTGATTCTCTCACTGACAAAACCCAAAGTGCAGCCACACATCAGGCAGGCCTCAGAAGCAGAAAGCCAAGCCAAGAGGACTCACAGAGACTACAAACCGGAGGTTGGAAAAGGAGAGCAAGGTTAGCTGGGGAGGGGGGGCAGGAGAAGCAGGGACGTGCATTAGCAGATCCAATCCTGTGTTCACTTCCTCCTAAGTCCCATTCTATAGCTTCACCCTTGCCAGCCGGAGATGTGGCCATGGTGGCCTGGGCAAGAGAGAGAGAGAGAGATGTCAACGGGGCCGATGGGAGAAGGGGCTTGTTGACTGCAAACTGTCCATTATGGCTCAGATTATAAGCATATTGCACGGGGCTCTCTGCACGATGCCGGGGAAATCCAATACGCTGAAAGGTTAATGCAATCAATTAGGGTGACAAGGAAGTAAAGTAAAGCCTTCCGAGTAGATGAAAAGGAGAGAGAGAGAGAGGGAGAGCAAGCCATGAGTTGAAGGGGGGGGGGGCATGAGTGGTGGGAAGCAAAAAGGAAGGAACTTATGGGGAGTACAGAGAAGGCCTGGAGCGGAGGAGAGATGAGGAGACCAGGGAGGGACTGCAGCAGAGCCCACAAAAGAGGCACCCTGAGAACCGGGCTGAGCAGCTCCCGTCCCAGACCTCCAGCCACCCTCCCACTTGAAGCCTGGCACCCAGGTTTATTCCATAGCCATGGTGTCATACCAGGGCAGCTTTGATCACTCACCCTGGACAGGGGAAGCACCCACTTAACTGACCCCCAGGGCCTTCTCAGCAGAATGAAACAGCCTGGCTTGCACCTTCACAGGCTTAAGCGTGAACCTAGACTCTTCCCTTGGCCTGCTTCCTCCCAGCAGCTCCAGCCGGCTCAGGCTGTGAAGCAGAGCCTGGTCGGTAGGACGCCTATTTTATAGAAGCTAATGGTGTAAGAGTTTGGGCCACGTTCCGGGGTCCAGCAACAAGTGTGAGGGGCCTAGGACCGTCCAGTGCCCTCTTCAAGGGACATTCTTTCTCCAAAGGTCCCCTGGACTCAAAAGCTTTGCCATCTCCAAGGACTCAGACTCAGACGGGGTCAGGGAAAGCTCCATAGTACTGTCCCGGGGCTGGACGCTGCATCTTGTGCCCACAAGGGAAACTCTGGCTGAGAGGAAGCCCTTTGCCCTTCCTGTTGGATTCTGGGATGGCTGCTTTCAGCCTCTACACATTCCCTTACCCCAACAGTCCTGTATGGTACACAGACTCACCTTGCAAAGTGGGCCAGGTTGGGGGTGGGGGCATGCTAATGACTACAGATCTGAACTTAAAATGCTAGGTAAAGGCTACAGGAGGAACACTGGATGGGGGGCTCTGAGGGGGTTGAGGCTGGTGTGAAGAGAAGAGGTGAGACTTCAGGGTGAGAAGGACTGAACAGAGCAGGAGGCAAAGGAGGGGCAGAGACTCTCCAACAGAGCAGGACTTTAAGCAGCCTGAAACCAACCCCAGCAAAGGGTTCCTAAGCAATCCCAGCCTCACTATGGTGACCACACAACACTGAAGAGTCACTTGACACCAAGGATGTATACACTTAGGCAGGTTACAACGGCAAGTCTCACGCAATGCATAGTTCATCAGAGAGGGGACAGGAATCAGGGACCAGAATCTGGGCCAGCAAACTTCTCTGTAAAAGGGCCAGGCAGTAAATAATCTTATGCTTCATGGGCCAGTTTCTGCTGTAGTCACTAAGTTCTGCCCATTGTAGAGTGAAAGCAGCCACAGAAAATATGAAAATGAATGGGCACCACTTTCCAATAAAACTTTATTTACAAAACATAGGCTGTGGGCCAAATGTGACCTAGAACTATAGTTTGCCCCGGGGTTTGGTCAGAAAATGGAAGCATCTGCCTTTGAGGATTTAGGTGATTCCTGGTGACAAAGTGTCTAAGAGGAAGTAAGGCTCTCCTACGTCCCGTGCAGGAGGGGTTGGGGGCGGTGAGCACAGAGAATCAGATCTGGCATGGGAAGCTTATTTATGCCTAACAGCATCCTGGGAAACCCTTTGAAGGCCTCGGGATTCTTCAGGAGGCGAGGAGAGAGTGGAACACTACATGCAGCTCTGGTTATTTCTAGACTCTCAATGCGCAGAGACGAGAGTGAGGCTAGAGAGCAGGAAGGAGCAACCAGAGGGAGCCAGAAGGGGCGCCAGGAGAGAAAGAGCAGCGAGCGCCCCGGAGCTGCGCTGTAACCAGGGTGGTGCTGGCGGCAAAGGGAGGAATCCACCGGCCCCAGCTAGAGCGCAGGGCGCGGGCCGGGCCTGCCCTACACCGGGCCGCCTCTGATCACGTTTTCAGGGCCACTGCCCGCCGGCGCAGACAATGCTGGGGGGAGCCTTTGAAGTCCGAAAGGGATGCCGCGGTGCTCCCTATGGGGAGGAGGCCAGCAGGACAAAACTGGAGCGGGTCGCAGCCCGGCCCCCCGAAATGCGAGACACAAAGGGAAAACAAACAGGTTTGGAGCCAAGCGCACGGTGCTGTGTCTGTCCCCCGCCCCGCCGAGCCGGGATGATGGATGGCTGCAGCCAGCCTGCTCGCCCGCCGGGCAGGCCCCGCTATTTACATAACACTGGCGTTCCACCGGTCACCTCTGACACTGCACTGCCCGAGGCCAAGGCCCGGTGGCCCCGCAGTTCCTCCAGCCACCAGGAGACTGTGACAGCCTGTGAAGACCAGGGCAGTCCTGAGTCCCTGGCTTCCAGGGAGCCCTGGGGCTTAGGGTAAGGCAGAGTATAGGGCAGCCTGTTCTCCACTGAGGTGACTCAACCTCAGAGACGGGAGGCAGAGCCGGGAGCTGCCAACATTAAACTCATTCGGATCTCCAGGCAGAGCTAGAAGCAGAACTTCCCCGGAGGGCCAGAGACAGCTACAGACAGTGGGGCTGGAGCAGGAGACCAGTCCTACAGACAGCCCAAGCATGGCACCGGTGTCCGACTACCCCTGCTGCCTGGAGCTCATTCCTTGCTCCCAATCTGCACTCCATGCATCCCTGGCATAAAAGCCAAACAGCTCTTGCTGGGCTACCATTGTTTCTGACAGGTTCCAGTAGCCATGTGGCTCGCATTCCCTGTCGCCAACGCCCTACCCCATCAGTCTTGGATGCTCGGAGGAACTGAACTCAGCCCAGGCTGACAGATCTCACACTATCAGACAGACAGCACACAGAATGGGGGCGGAATTCGGGCCTTACCTCAGCGGGTCCTAGAGATTCCTCAGACACAATTGGGGTGTCACTTCATCCTGGGGAGAAAGAAGATCCTGTTAGTCTTTCCAGGAGGAAGCTAACAACTTCTTCCCCCCTCAAGCACGCTGTCATGACCCCTCTGTGCCCAAGGATTCTCTGTCAGCTATGGGCTGAAGGGCTGACCTCCAGGGTTAGCCTGACGGGTCAGTGATTCAGACATGCTCAGTGGTCTCTGCTTTGGGCCGGCTTTAAGTGGCAACCAAAGATGGAAAATTCAGGAAGCAGTAGTAACTGTTACATGGAACATATGGCTCCTAGGATATTGCTAACCAAAGAAAGTCAGACTGCTTAGCTGTTTAGTGGTGGCGCATGCCTTTAAAATCCCAGCACTGGGGAGGCAGACGCAGGAGGATCTCTATGAGTTCAAGGCCAGCCTGGTCTATAAATCGAGTTCCAGGACAGACAAGGCTGCACAGAGAAACCCTGTCTTGAAAAACCAAAAACAGAAAAAGATAGACTGCTCTGCACACTGCACTGCCCAGTGGAGGCAAAGGTGAGAAGTGTGTGTGTATGTGTGTGTGTGCGTGTGTATAAATGTGTGTATGCGTACACACATATGTACCCTGGTTATAGGCCTTCAGGCTCCCATGAACCTTTAGTGGCTAAATAGGCATTCTTGGAGACAATCAATGAATGTAGCGCCAACCACTCCTTGATTTTTTTCTCCTGGGCCCTAGAAACAAACATGACAAATGTCAAGGTGTTCCCAAGTAACTGTGTGAGTGCCTGGGCGGGGAGGGGGGGGGCAAGGTCAGGAAGCTACAATCCCATAGAAACAGCCTGTGGACAGTACCTTCCACCCTGATGAATCAAGACACCCCCACAGAAAGTTCAGACAGGGCAAGGAACAACACTGGAGGGTCTTTAACACGGAATGTGGCTCATCATTACTACAGGCTCAAGTCTTCTGCAGCCTAGGGCAGGAGTGTGAGGATCCAGGTTCAAATGGGGCAGAGTGCACTTGTGGAGGGAAGACCCAAGGAGCCTTGTGCCTACCTGCCTGGCCCCGTCTGCCCTTGCCTGGGCCAGGCCCTATGCCCCAGCCTTAGCACCTGCCCTGCCGGACAAAGGGTTTGCTGTTTGTTCCCTTGTTCTTCCCTCTCCCTCGTTTGTGGCTTATCAATGATGCAAGAAGAATAGCACCAATTTCCTTAGGCTATGTAATCCCCAAATCAGATTGGGGGGATTGCAGGAGATGAGGTGACCTTGTCCAGGGTTCCCAGAATGCCACCCAGTCCCACCACCCGCTCTCTCATTCCCAGGACGTATTTAGACAGCTAAAGCTAATTGTACTTGACACGTCCTCTCAAGGAGGGCTCCGCTCTCTGCTAGGCCAGCATTACAGCCTATGCTGGGCTGCTGGGTAGAGCATGCTCGGTAGGGCGGAGCCTACAGGGCTGCATAAAAGATCGAGAGCCTGAGGATCATCAAGTGGTCTGGGAGGGCTTCTCTGTGGGCTGAGGATACTCAGCTGAGGGGTCCACAGAGGACTGAGTGGACCAGTTAAGGTAAAGGGCAATAGAGAGAAAATGGGTTCCAGGCAGAGGTGGAAGAGGCTGACAGAAGCCTCAAGAGTGGAAAACTGACAAAGTTGGAGAGGAGAGGTGAGCTGAATTAAATGGAGGGACTACGGGCTGGACCAGGGGAACAGGCAACGGAGACCCCAAAGCTAATGCTGGGGAGCTAGGTGGGGCTCGGCCGGCAGAGTGGACATTCCGGCCAGTGAGCCTTAGGCCCTAGCAAGGGTATCATCGTTGTCCTGTCCATCCCAAGCTCTCCTTCTTGAGATCCATCAAGGCGCCCCAGCCAGCCTCCCTTGAACCCCCAAAGCCCCCCAACTCTACAACTCCAGTATCTCCCTTCCACCACCTTTTTCTCCCCTTCCCTCCTCCCCGGCAACTGTGCATTTATTAATTCATGAGGCACTAATTAGTTCTTTGTTTAATTTTGTGTTAAACAGACTGACCGGAATGATAACGACTTACAGCACAGTGTTGCCGTCCCCAACCACCCCTGTTTTCTGACAACAAGGGAGCGAGGGAGACCGGCGTGCTGAACCCAAATCCCCTAGCAGTTGCACTTCATTAAGTCAAAATGTGACAAGAAGCTTAGAGAGCAACTTGCAGATCTGATCACACAGAACAATCGGGAGGAAACTTTCCAGGAGTTGGTTGGGGATGGAGGCAGGAGGGGGAGGGACAGAAGGCATAAACACAGGCACCAAGATATGTACTGCGCCCTACGGTCCCATCCTTGCGTGTCCAGGGCAGGCAGCCTGGCCAGCAGCAGGGACTTCATTATCTCTCAGTCAGATCTGGGACACTAGATAGATTCTGGGTTTCCAGTGAGGACCTGAGCAGTAGCCAATAAGCTGTTTTCATCACTTATTCCGGTACTTTCTGCCTCTGCCCCTCCTAGTGCTGATGACTTATTCTGACCTGTAGGAATGAGTGGTTAGCACAACCAGATAGCGGCAGTGAATGAGAAAGCTGGCATAGTTAAGGAGGGGCTCTGCAACGGTAGGGAGAGGACAGCAGCAGTGAGAACATAAAGAAGAGGGCCCCTACCTTCAGGGAGGCTAAGGTTAGGGGGAACACCTCAGGCTAAATGAGAAAAGGAATAGAGTCATAGCAGAGGTGTCCAAGTGCTGTCAGAGCTCTCTCTCTCTCTCTCTCTCACACACACACACACACATACACACACACACAGAGAGAGAGAGAGAGAGAGAGAGAGAGAGAGAGAGAGAGAGATGCACACATTTCTTTTTCAAGGCAGGGTTTCTCTGTATCGTCCTGGCTGTCCTGGAACTTACTCTATAGACCAGGAACTCACAGAGAACTCACTGCCTCCTGTGTGCTGGGATTAGAGGCGTGTGCTACCACCACCCAGCCTCTACCAGTTTTCTATCCATCTGCCCTCCATATAACAATCCCATCTATCCATCCTTCATTCACCAATCCATTCATCCATTTTCTATCCTTCTAGCCACCTGTCCAAGGTTAACCCTAACTACTCTGAGAATGGAAAGGTTTTGGGTCCTGTGCAGAGGAGCATGATAATCAGAAGAAAGCAGAGCTGAGCTCTGGAGTTTGTAGACCATGGTAGCTGCCTGTCCCTAGGTAGTTGATCTCAGAGTGGCAGTGACAATGGCTCCAAAAGCAAACCCCCTCCAGCCTAAAGGTATCCACCCTGCCCATCTTTGACCTGACCCTCATCTCTGATAAGGGCACAGAGGGGATATGAGGAGAAAGAAGACAAAAGCACATAGACAGCCAACGAAGTGAGCCCTCCATCTTGCAGAGCACCTGTTGCCTTCTTCCTGCTGGCTGCTGCGCTTGTCCACAGGAGCCCACAGGAAATGTTCATGTAGGACAGCCACATGCTCCCTTTCCTTGACCAGGCCTGAAGTACACAGTGGTCTCCACCAAAGCCTTGCAGCCCTGGGCTGGCTTCTATTAATTTGCTGTCAGGCTGCCTAAGTAAACCAATTAAAACTAATCATTAATTATAAAAGAGAATGAGAAGAGAGAGGAGAGGGGTAAAGATGGGGACAGGAAGAAGGGAGAAGGAATGGGGCTAGAAAGAAAAGACTCAGAGGGCTTTTACAGAGCTCTGATTTGGGGAACAGAAACCTGGGAGATTGGCAGAAACCGAAGATGCTAGAGTGAAGGGTCCAGGAAGAAGCCAAGGATGATGGGAGAATCTTTGATGGGCAAGGGGGTAGAAGAAATGGGGATGGGAAAGATGTGCAGGAGCAGGATACCAAGGCCTGAAAGATCTGACTCTTGGGAAGTCTCTTCTGTCTAGAGCCAAAAACCTCTCTAGGACCTGGCCCCACAGTCTCTCCCACAGGCTGCCTGGCTCCATACTCGTGAAGCCTGAGGGAAGCCGAGGTTCCGACCTGCTCCCCAGCCTTCTCAGGCCATGGAGAGTCAGGACAGCTGTCAGGCTGCCTGGCTACCCACCCCCTGCTACCGCAGCCCACCTCCCCATCCTCATCCACCCTCCCCGGCTGGGGCTTTCACAAGGGCTGGGGCCATGTCAGCCGGGCAGCTTGAGGAGGGGGCAGCACAGACAAGGGGCAGTGTCATGGAAACGGGCACTTTCCCGGAGAAATATTCTGTTTGGCCTCCTTCCTGCATTGAGGAGCTGTCAGGAGCCTGACTGAGAGTCACACCATCCCGGGACCGGGCGTGACAAAACCTATTTTCTGCCTCAAATTTGATTGATTAAAAAAACTTTTTAGGAAAACCATGTTGAAAGAATAGGAAAAAAAAAGAGAGGGAGGGAGAAATAGAAGAGAAAAGAAAGAATAAAAAGTGCTACAGGGAAGGAGGGCTGGAAGAGAAGGCAACATCCAGGGGCCAGCGGTCCCTGTACCCTGCAAGGCTGCCAGGGCATGTATTAGAGGCACAGCCGCAGCATAACCAGGCAAAACAGAAAGCCCAAATAAAGCCTGGAACTTTTACACAGCGTTAAGCAGGACAATGAGAGGGCTCCGCTGGGCTGTGAACTGCCTGCAGGGGCTGGATCTGGACAGAGGTGGCAACCAGAGCAGGCTGCCTGTCCCTGCACAGGGAGAGGAGACAAGGAGGGGCAGATGGCTCTGCTGTCCCGGCATCAAGTCAGAGTGGGCTCTGGGTCGGCCCTGTGGTTTCTCCCAAAATAGTCTTGATTGGAATTTGGCCAGAATCCTGAAGAAATCTATACAGGGGCAAGGGGGAGGGGCTAGTCAGCTGGAGGCAGGGAAGGGATTTCCTAGCTTTCTCTTTCGGATGTATGCATCCGATGTGGAGGCCAGAGCAGGTTGGCCTCAGGTACCTTTTCCTATTTATTTCCAGCTTCTTCTTATTATTATTTTTTTAGATTTATTATTATGTTACATATTCAAGTGTCTGACTTCTGGCCTGCACGAATTCCTCGTGTGTCACATGCATGGCTGGTGCCCAAGGAGGTGGCGAACCTGCATGTGGAACCTAGGTGTTTGCAAGAACAGCATGCGCTCTTAGCCACGGAGCCAACTCTCCATCCCCTCGCCTCATTTTTTGAGGTAGGGGTTCTCACTGAACCTGGAGCCCATGGGCTAGCCTGGCAGGACAGCTATCCCCAGGGATTATGTGCCCCTGCCTCCTCAGGGCTGTCAGCTTCTTACCTGGGTGCCAAGGATTTGAACTCTGGTCCTCATGCTTGCTTGCACAGCAGGTGCTTTGCCAACTGAGCTGCCCCTCCCCTCCTGGAGGAGTGTTTTTAATAAGAGTAACATAAGAGAAGAGCAGGAAGAGCCCAGCTTGGCCCCTCTGTCCTGCAGCTGGTAAAGCCTGTGCTGGCCAGGGCTGGTGTTGGCTCCCCTCACCTTCTCTGTCTTGAGCCTTCCCTATTCAGGCCCACAGTCCTGTGTGGATGGATGCTCCCTGCAGCAGTTCTCCTGCCTAGCCAGGGGCTTTCAAGATGATGGGGGGAGATGTCCCGCCTTGGTTTCTCAAGTAAAAAACCACCTACTCCTGTTTCTGGAATTCCCTTTAGAGAAAGGAACATCACCGTTTCCCAGTGTCCCTGCCTGACTACCACAAAGACCTCTACTATTTCTGAACAAGACCTATGCTCTCTTTAGGAAGTGGGGTCTGACTTGGTGGCTCGGTAGTGCTAGACAAGGAGTCAGCGAGAAGGTTGTTCCGTGTGCTAGGGAAGAGCTTAGAGGCAGCAATCAATCGATCCACTCATTCTCCACTCAGGACTCAGTGTGTGTGCAGACATGGGTGCTGTGGGAACCTGTAAAAAAGCCTGTTTAACACAGTTTTGCCACATGAAGAAACTATCCCTTGACATTAGGTTCTAAGGTCCTTTGTGGGAGAGTTCTACAGTTTCACTCCAAGGTACAGACCTCAAAGGTGGGCCATAGGGACTAAAAGCATTTGAACACAAATGTTCATAGTAGCACTATTCAGGACAACCAAAGGCAGACACAGTCTGAGTTCCCATCATTGAGGACTAAGCAATACACGGTTTATACGTACTATGGACTACTATACAACTCTAAAAAGTAGTAAAGACCTGACGCATACCAGGGGAGGTTATAAATTCTATGATTCCATTTACATGAAAAAAAAAAAAGATCTAGACTATAGTGAGTGGATTGTAGAGATTAGTGATTGTCAGGAGCTGGAGAAAGGAAGAGTTGGGGGATGACTGATTACCCATTTCTGAATGGGGTGATTAAAAAATTCTGGAACTTGCCAGGCAGTGGTGATATAAACCTTTAATCCCAGCACTGGGGAGGCAAATGCAGGCTAATCTCTGTGAGTTCAAAGCCAGCTTGGCCTACATGTAGGACAGCCTGGACTACACAGAGAAACCTGTCTTGAAAAACCAACATACAGGCTGGAGAGATGGCTCAGTGGTTAAGAGCATTGTCTGTTCTTCCAGAGGACCCGGGTTCAATTCCCAGCAACCACATGGTGGCTCACAACTGTCTGTAATGCCCATTTCAAGGAATCTGACACCTTCACCCTAATGCATATAAAATAAAGTTAAATAAATTATTAAAAAAAGAAAAACCAACATACATACACATACACACAAACATAACATATATACATACAAACACACATATAAACATATATACATACATACTACATACATTCTGGAACTAGACACTGGAAATAGCGGTAAAGCTGTGGGTGTACCTAATGCCACTGAATGAGCACTTAAAACGGACACATTGGCAAACTTTATGGCATGTGCATTTACATGATACAACAGGGGAAAAGAAAAGAGCTCGGAAGAGAAGGCATCAGCCTTGGGAACTCCGCAGAGGCTTTAGATGAGGCAAGCTGGGGTCAAAGGGTGACATGGTAATTTCACAAGAGCCCCCCCCCCCTTTCCTCAAAGCCCTGTGCAGAATTTCAGCTACCATCTGAGGTACCCTCGTCCCAGCTAAATTGGTAGAATGTCTGTCGAGCATGCACACGGCCCTGGGTTTGATCTCTAGCACCCCACAGATGAAAGCTTGGCGCTTGGGAGGTGGAGCCTGGAAAGATCAGAAGTTTCAGGTTATCACTGGCTACAGCGACATCCTGGGCTAGAATCTGTCAGAAAAGGAAGAAAGGGAAAGAAAGAGGAAATGAAGAGAGGGAGGGAAGGCACATTATAAGGGACCCCACCCTAGGATGGTACCCCCCAAGTGGTTGTGATTCCATCTTCTGTACAGCATTCCTCCCCCTGCATCCACAGGCAGCAATCAGCGCCTCTGCAAATCCCAGCACCCCCAGCCCCGCCTCCCGCTTAGCCCTCTGCCCAGCTAGGCAGAAACTTCCGCTCCTACCCTGGGTCCCTGTGCAACAAGCTCCCTCCACAGGACTCTGAGTTGATGACTTCCCCGCCCCCAGGGCTCTAGAGCTTCCCAAGGTCGGGCAGACCAACCCGAAGGAAAAGCCTAGGACACTGGGGGTGAAGGGGAAAGCCAAGCGCTTTGGGGGTCCCCTGAGCTCTCGTCCCCCACCCCTTTTGCCTGTTCCTGAATGTGTATGCACACAGAAACCCCTGCCTTGGCCCAGGAACTGTCAGGAGATCAACAAACAAAAGCTGCATCTTGACAGGGAGTCATTTATATTTTAGCTTCGTTCCATTATCCTAACGAATCCTTCATCAGCAGATGCAATATTAACAGCAGAAAAATCAGCTCATTACATCCGGGGGGATTTCATCAAGTCTGCAATCATGTGTGCAGCTCCCCAAGCCTTCAAGAGGCCAGTGGGGCTGTTATTTATTTATTTATTTTGTTACTTATTTATTTAATTTTTTGGGTTCTTTCCACATAATTGCACCGCATCTCAGATCTTTAATAAATAATTTGTAGGTCCTGAACTGCGTACAGCTTTGCTCTCTGCCACGAAAGCCTGCTTTAGCCAAAATATTTACCAATATTTAAAAGTCATTAGTGAGGAAGGAAGTGGGGAGGGGTGCTGGGAACAGCCTTGTTTGGGGCTATGGTGCTGACCAGTCTTGTCCTCCAGACCCATCTCCTGGTGGGAGGGTGGCCATCCTGCCTGGTGACTCCTGGTACAGGTCTTGCCTGTCACTCTCTTCTTGATTAGTCCTGTGGAGATTTCCTGGGAGCTTGGAGAGAGGGTTGGATATATCTTTAAAGACATGTCCTGGTTTCTTGAGGCTAATGGGGCTGCTGTTGGAAGACACCCACTTGGTATGGTGGCAGAGGACTTTCTGATACTCTGCTTCGGCTTCCTGCCGGTGGGCACTGCCTGCCACCTCCCCAGGCAACTCAACCAGACAACCTCTGCTGCCTTCCACCAGGCTGTGGCTGTTACAGCTCAGCAGGAAGCATCCTTCTTGCCTTCCCAATGTTGCTTTGAAGGAAAGAAAGGCTCCAGGGGTCTGGAAGGCAGACCTGGTCCGTTTTATAGACTTAAACGTCAGGCCTCTGTGGCAGGCAGTACCACCAAGAAAAAACGCTCAGTGTCAGGAATGGCTTGGCCCAGCTTCCATTCTCTCCACACATCCTGTCTAAATTGACCAACCTTCCAAAGACTCCTGGCTCCAATCCCCAAAGCTGGAGCGGCCACCAGTGCTGACAGCACCCCTGCAGCCACCATAGGCTGGCCATGCTTTCACAGGTTTTTCCCAGCGGGGGCTGGATTTCTGCCCAGCCAGGAATGTGCTCCCAGGATGTCAATTCTAATCTCCCCAGCGCTCTGACAGAATTAAGCTCCAGTTTGTCCGACAACATCCCAAAGTTTCAGAAATCCAGGGCAGGCTTTCTAATCAGGCTGCAGGACAAAGGTCTGGCCTGACCCTGTCACTTCCATTTATGCCTCCTGTCTGTCTGGGCCTCGGCCTTTCGGCAGCTTCCTCCAGCCTGTGCCCTGGCCAGCTTCCCCTTCCCCCAGCTCCCCTGTTTCTCCCGCCCAGAACTTCCCCTACCCAAGCAACCCAGCTAATCCCACCATCCAAAGCCTAGGGATCCCTGTAAGGCGACCTGCCTGGCCCTCAGCCTGTTGGCCCAGCCTTGCTCAGGCTCCCTGTGGCCAATTTACTAGAAGGGATCTCAGGCCTTCCTCACTAGGCGCCACCGTGGTTCTGGGGAGAGGGGCTAAAGTCTGTCCACTGCAGTCTTCAGCCAACCCCAGCCTGGGTTCCTGTAATTGCCCCTAAAGCAGCCTTTGAACATCCGGTTGGAAAGGTCTAGAATGCTTTGGTCCATCTGTTGCAGTTAGAGGCCCTGTGGGGCAGAGACTTCTCTCCCTCAACCAACTCAGAGGTGACCACTTGTCCATGATAAGGAGAAGCAGCTTTGAACCTGGAGTAGGCAGGGCCTGTGGCCAGGGCTCAAGTTTTTGGTTCTCTTGAACCAGGGTTGCCATGAGAGAAGGGTAGACACTTCTTCCTCCACCCTCCATAACTCCCCACTCCCTATCCATTGCAGGTCATGGCTGGGCACAGAGTGCTGAAACCTGCTTCTGTACCCATAGAAAACTTCACAAACAGTTGGTTAGAAGAGGCACAACCTTTGGGAGACAGAGAGAGAGAGAGATGTGGGTGGGGCCCACAAATTAAACTTGCTCTATATCCATCAAGGGAGGACAGCCAAGAGGGCGTCCAGGCATGTGTACACAACCAAGACAGGGTCCAGGCATGTACCTCTGAGTGTCCTGCTGGCCATGAAGCTGACCAGTGGCAAGGGGTTCCCACGCAGGGGTAGAAAAACATTATACAGTTGGGAAGAAAGGGTCTGAGGAAGAAGAAATCGAGACACTTCTGAAAGCAAGGAAAATCTAAAATGGCCAGGAGAGGAGAGGGAAAGCTCAAGAACTGCCCAGCTGGCAGGCAGCAAAGAAATGCTCTAAGGCCGCCTGCAATCCCAGCGCTAAGAGGGCAGAGGCAGGCAGATCTCTATGAGTTCGAGGCCAGCCTGGGCTACACAGGGAGACCCTGTCTCAGAAGAAGGAGGAGGAGAAAAAGAAGAATGTTCTAGAATGCCCCAGGTAGGTAAAGTGACCCAGGCTGAGACTGGCCCTGAGCCCTCACCAGCCCACCTAAGGAAGGCCTCCACTTCCCTTGACCGGCAGGCGGGGCTGGTAGAGAAATGGGCGGGAGATAAAAGTGGCCAGTGGGAACAGCAGCTGTGGAGGGCGTGGCACTTTAATACATCTTTTTTTTTTTTTCTGGTAGTTTTATCTAGTAACAGAAAAGTCCATAAGGGCCTCCACTGTCTGTCAGCGAGTCCCAGAATTCCACTGTAGCTTCTCTGCTCCCCTCCCCTGCCTAGTGGGTTCCCTGACTCCCCCAAACTTCTAACTTGGCCTCTGTGCCGTTCTCTCTGCTTCATCTTTTCTTGGTTGCTAAGCTGGGGTGTTAGTGAGTTATTGTCCACGGTCCCCTCCCCCCCCCTTTTTTTGCTATTTATCAGCAGATTGTGTGGAGCTGAGTGGTGTGAGCCTCACCCTGCTAAATAAAGCTTTGGTATTTCTGATAAAGCCATCAAATTCCTTATCACACTGACACAAAGTGCATTTAAAGAGACAGACACCCTGTCCCTCCCTGTCCCCACCCCCTCCACTCAGTTCAGATTTCCAGCTGCCCTGACACCAAATACGGCTCCTGAGGATGGAGATGGGGGCAGGGAACGGGGGGGGGGGGCAGAGACAAACTCTTTCTAGGTCCTGCTTTTCCCAGTCAGAGCTGCTGACACCTCGAACCCAGGGCTCGCCCCAGGGTGTGGTACACTGCTTCCTGACCCCATACTGAAACCAGAGGAATACTGTCATTGGAAACGGCCCCAAATGAAGGGATATCCTCATAAACAGAACAATCCCAAGTTAGGACAGAAGCTGACAGGAGGGTGGAGGAGTCCCCGGAAGCTGTGGGCCTGGTTAGCAGCCCAGGCACTGTGAATTGGAATTTTGGGTGTAGCCAAAGCTGATACAAAGAGGGGACAAGAAGGGGGTACTGAGGCCCCTTTAATGCATGCAGGATGAGGGTTGTGTGCCCATGGGCTTGCCTGTTTACCATATGCTCAGCCATGCCCTGACTCCTGACACAGCCCCACAGGCCGATAGGGCTATCACGCCATTTGACAGATGAGGAAACCAAGGTTGGCCCAATTCCACACAGCCAGGGGCAAAGCCAGGAGGGGCTCTGGCCTGTTTGGCTGATTCTCTTACAATAAAAGACATTTCTTCCTTAATCAATTCTGAGAGCTGACCCCTAGGTCAGGCTCTGTCCCCCTCCTCAGTTATGATTCCAAGATACCTGACCCCCAGGGTCCTCTCCCACGTCCCCCATCCTAGCTCAAGAGCCCAGCCCTTGCGCCCACACACAGCCTGCTGGTAGAAGAATCAAATTTATTATTTTTAATTATTTTGATTTATCAAACCAGCAGCTACAACCATATTAAACCAACTTGGCTTCTTGGCATTTAACAGAAACAGCTGCTCCGGGACTCCAGAAAACCCCAGCCTGTCTTCTTGCTCCTCTAGAGGGCACATCAGGGCCTTAATCCAAAATCCCCAAATCTGAGGGACACTTGACCCTGCTTCTGTTCCTCACCTACCAAAAGAAGGTAGGTACAGCTAGAAGTCATAGATGGCCTGCGGGTGGCCAGGGACCAAGCTGGGGTACAGCTGTCAGGTGCTTTGGGATGTCATTGCCCCCATCCCCTGGCTCAGAAACCCTTCTAGAGCCCTGGCCCTGTGTTGGGGAGTCGTGCCTGGCTCAAGTACAACCCCTGCGGCTGGGCATTTGGTGGTGTATGTTAGAGTCTGGGTAGTGAGGAGGCAGTACCAAACATTGGATTTTGTGGAACATCCAGGTCTATCTACCCAGGACATGAGGGGAGATTCTGTGTGCGTGCGTGCGTGCGTGCATGCGTGTGTGCGTTATGATTGAGGAGTGTGAAAACAGCCATGATGGGCACTTCAAAATTCTAAGCAAAACTGTATATCAGTTGCATGGGTGGAAGATACCTCTCTGGCATTAGAAAAGCCCACAGAAGATACCCACTGCCATTTCTAATCTCCAGGGGGATGGCAGGTCTTCTTGTCTTCTCCACGGGGTGGAGAGGCCACCCATGCAGAAAGTCCCTGCAGCCCACTGAATGATATCACAGAGTATCTTCATGCCCAAGTAATGGGCTGGGGTCAGACAGGGAGCCAGGCTGTCACACATCCTCACCGCATCACAACCTGGCCGCAGAGAGTCCCACTCCAGTTGTAAGTTCTGAACTCTGATGGGCACCTCCAGGCATGTTATCTGTCCCCTCTGAGGTCGTGTTTCCTTATCAGTAAAGTGTCCATGACCAGAGTTCCTGTCTCAGAGGGCTGCAGAACTGGGAGGCAGTGAGTGTGGAGCCCTGAGCTAAGTCTCTACACATATCCTGTGTGCAGAAGGCGATGTGGTCATAAGTGTCATCACCATCTCTTCCTGACTAGTATCTGGTGGGGGAGTGTGCCTTTGGGGCTGGCAGACTGGAGAGATCACCTGTGAGAGCTCAGAGCTGTCTCAGTGAGGTCATCCCTGCTGCCTACCTGAACTAATGGCTCCAGGAGGCAGCAAGGGAGACAAGGATGACGTGGACAGTCACAGTCACCTATCAAAAACTGTGCTTTCCCCGGGACTCATGCCCTAATATGGGCCCCGTAGCTTTCTAGGTTATTTCGAGTTCCTGTGATAATGACTCTAAGCTCTGCTTCTGCTGCTCCCAGAAACCTTTCCATCTGGGTAGAGGAGCGGGAGGACAGTTGGCAAAGAAATGAGAAGGACGCAGGATGTGCAAGGTCACAGCGCACGGAGAGAGGGGGCACAGATGGGTGAGCTCTGGGAAAAGAAGAAACAGGGCTCGACCAGTGAGCCAAGGTGAGGAGGGACGTGTCAGCCAGACAGGCTACATGGTGGACACCTGACCAGGCCCTAATACCCACGGTCTTAGGAAACACCATGGACAGGCCAGCTACTAGCTCCCAAGGGAGGGATTTAAGAACAACACTAAGCTCCAAGCCTGCCTCCTCACCCATTACTCAAGTGAGGGGCCCTTCTGCCTAACAGCCACGCTGGGCCTAGGGGCCCCTTAGAGCCTTGATTTATTTGTGAACTAATTATCTTTCTCCTCAACCTTGGCCCGCCCAGTCCAGACTGCAGAGGGTTAACTAGACAGAGGGGCTGGCTGGCTTTGCCTTCACTCTACCTCCATTCTAGAACTCCTATCACCTACCTCCCCCACCCCCTGATCTTAGGAAAAAAAACCCATCAAAATAACTATTTTATGTCTCCAAATATGCAGATCATTTTCTTTAATGAAAGATGCTTGACGTCTCCGATCCAATTAATATGCAAATGCAGGAGAGGATTTATTTGTGACATTCTGTCTGGGTGAGAGAAAACAAAAAAGGCCTGTTAACCAAAACACTAATTGCTGTGACTGATTGTCACATATCATCATTTTCATAGGATCTCCTCCATTCCCGGCTCGCAGGGAGCTTGAAACCAGGACTCACTTCACGCGGGCATCAAGGAGAAACAGGGCAACTGGCTACCTGCCAGCGCGTCCCCCTCATCATAAGACCCCCTGCTGGACCGAATGAGGCAGAGGGTCCATGTGGCTCGGGTCCCCTTTTGTCTGTCTCTGACCCTCTTCCTCACTTGGCTGGCTCACCTCCCTTGCTAGGCTGTATCTTACACCTTAGGCGTTCGCTGGCAAGAGCGGGAAGGGCTCCAGCATCTACAGGTCTCGCAGGTAGAAGCCCCACCTGGCCACAGCCCAGCCAACCTGGAGTCTCAGTGGAAAGAAGTGGAGGCGGGCCTCTCTTAAAGGGTAGAGGTGTCCCTGGATGCCTCTCTGGACCCTCTCAGTCACCAACCTCTCTTTCTTTCTTGTCACTCATGTTGCTTTTTATTTTTTTTAACTTCAAGGTCATATAGAATCTACTGAGTTATCCAACACCTGGGGAAACTGAAGTTTCCACGTAGCATGGCATCCTCTCCTTCAGAAGATGTAGAGACTCCACGGAAATGCCTCAAGGCTTCCAAATGCCTGCTGAAGCAAGGCAGACACCTGTGCTCTGGCCCTGCCTCCATGTGGTCAACAAAGTGGGAGGGTCAGTGGTCTTGGACCCCAGGGTCCTTGAGTTGTTCCGTGAGACCATTTTCCAAAGGATCTAGGGTTTCTGCCACCTCTTGTGCTCCAGGGACATCAAGGAAGGGAAGGAAGGCAGAAGGGATGCCTATTCCCAAAAGCCAAGGGAAAGGAAAAGGTAAAGGAACAGGCATACCTTGCTCAAGTTATTTAGTAAAGGACAAGAGCATTCTGGGTACCAAACACAAGGTGAATGGACGGTAAAAGATTCTCTAGAGCACCCTTTTCCCCACACAGGGGCCAGGACTGAGGGAAATCAAAGGATAGCAAACTTGAGGCCTGGTACCTTGGGGGACTGGTCTCTGACAGTGAAACACAAACATCTTCTGAGCATACCCATAACCCTAGCACCCACAATGCCAGCACTCTGCAGCTTGTGACAGGGCAGCAACAAGAAATTCATCAGTTCCAGGCTAGCCTGGGCTACAAAGCAAGTTTGAGGTTAGTTGAGACTAGATATGAACCTGTACCCTGTCTCCTGTCTCAGAAAACCAAAGGCCTCATCTATCTTCCTGTCCCCTCCACAGAACTCTTCCAACTTTCCAAATATGTTGAAAACTTAGGTTCGGACAACCAGAGCGCCCAGGGCTGAGCAGTCATAGAGGTCCTTGAGATTTGCCCTGAGTGTTGGGCCCTGCATCTTGCTGGAAGTCACAGAAAAAGCCAACACACAAAGGAACCACCAAGCAAGAAGCACACAGTGAGCGCCAACATAGATTGGTCCAGGGCTGTGGGTCTGCTACTAAAGACGCACTAGTGCTGGAGAAAGATGGCGGCTTCCCTCTTGGTTCTCATCTCAGAAGTACCTCAGCTCCTGCTCCAGCCCAGCTGCTTCCCTCAGGCGACTCCACCAGGGCCTTGAGGAAGAGCTGGCGCCAGGGCAGCATGGAGCAGACACTCTCCCCCCCAAAAAAGACCTGCCCCCGCACCCTGAGAACAGGCTCAGCAGGATGCCGAGCGGGGGAGCTTGGAAGCCTTCCGGGAAGAGCAGCCCTGGCACCCGTCCCGCCGGGAAGGAGGTGAGCTGGGTCTGCTACAATGTCTCCTGCTCACCTGACTCGCGCCCACGGCGGCTGAGCACCAATAGGGTGTGCGTGGGTGCAGACGGGTGGCGCGCATCATGGCGCCAGGAGCCCAGGGAGGAAGGGCAGGCAGCTGGGAGGGGCAGCAGGCTAGCTGGTCAGCTGAATGGCGCCCTAGCTGTAAGCTGGGGTGCGAAGGCCCCACCCTTCCTTGTAGACCGCAGGTTGGAAGGGCAATGAGAGATGGGGTGCTCTGTGCAATATTGGGCTCATTCTTACCCGATGAAGATCCCCCACTTTCCCCTGGTCTGTCTACCACATTAGCCAAGGGAGAGAAGCCCTACTTTGATTATGCCTACCTCATGGAGGTTCACCACATAGCTGGCTGGGACACTCGGGTGTGGGGCATAATACTTTGCTCTCGCCATGGCATGATTTAGAGCCCCTTTAAAACAAACCCATCTGTACATTAAAACCACTCATAAAACAAAGGACTGAGTGGCTGTGGCTTTGTGCAGTCTATTAAAGCCAGACGTCCGTGCCCACCTGACTGCCTCACCCACTTCTTCCCTGGTACCCTGGGCTCACTGGACATGGCAAAGCTGGGTCTGGATAGACCAGCTTCCTGGCAATGGACAGGGAGGCCCTGTGCTGTGCAAGTTTTCCTGCCCAGGCCTGGAGGGAAGGCCTGGGCTCCGGGGCATCACGTTAGACGCCCTGGCTTGTTCCTGTCCACTGCTGTTCTTCCTTGGCTGTCTCCTGCTTTCCCCGCCCCATGGTAAGAACAGACCCTCTGAAACTGGACATCTAGGAAATTCGTCCATTTGTTGCACTTCTCTTAATCACCCCAGGGGTCACAACTGTCTTCCGGGGTCATCTCAGGTGGCCACTCTAATCTGATACCTCCTCTTTTCCTTTCTCCTTAGGGTTCGTCCCAAGGAAGATCAACAAGAAGATGTTCCCAGATGGCCAGCAGGTGATCAACCCCACACACCCAGCCAAACCCTGACATCCGCCATGTCTCCCAGATTCCTTTGGGTTATAGGTAGGGATAAGTCCATTTTCCCAAACAGCAGATCCCACAGCTCTTTTGCAATGGGGCATTTCTAGAGAAAGAAGAGAAGTTCTCCACATCCCTGCTGAAGTGTGTAAGGCAATTGCCCCCTTGAGCTTTAAGAATACCCAGCACCTAGTTCATGGGACAGAGCGAAGGCCACATGGTCAGAGTCGAGTATAAATAACCAGCAAATCATTTCCCAGAGCCCCGGCCCTTCCCCAGCACCAAGAACCTTTCCGAGGGAATCAAAGTGAACACAACTGTTACCAAGTCACTACTAAAATATTTACCAGCCTGGCGAAATGCCGAAGGTGCTTGGCACCGAGTGTTTGCTTATTTACAAGGCTGTTTTAAAGGATAGAAGACAAACTAGAGTAACCTGAGCTATTAAACGGAGGGGCAGGTGGCGCCCACCAGCTGCCAGCTGTCCCAGGCACCGCTGGAGCCAGAACAGCGCGGTGAAGATCACCCCCAAAGCAGGTCAGGAAAGTGAGCAGATGGGCTTTGGAGGCCAGGAAGGACCCAACAGTAGTATCAAGGGCTTCTGGGAGGGGAGAGGCAATGCTGGACCCTACAGGGTGGCTTCCTGCCTCTGCCAAACCAGCAGCACCCCTCCAGTCCCAGCCTGAGTTCCAGAGCTGCCCCTGGACTTCTGCACATTCACCTGAAGAGCCACCTGGATGTTGCCTACCGCAGGCCCTGGGGCAACAGACAGGCCAGAGAAGGGAGGCCCAAAGCAAGGGAGGCAAGGGCAGGGGCTGACTGGGATCCTGGGAGGGGGCCCGGAAAGAGGACATACGGGGACCTGGGAAGAGAAGGCACTCAAGTTCTCTCTTCCTCCTCTTTCTTTGAAGTTTCCTTGTGGTTTGAATTTAATTTTGATTTTCTCAACTTTAGCAGATTGAAGTTGAAATAACCTACAAATTACTTAATGTGTTGTAAATTTGGGGGAATTCAGGAGTAATGGGGACCACATGTTAGCCTGGAGGGAGCCCACGGAGAACTAAGCAGAGGCAGCCCTCAGAGACATGCAGGTGGCTGTCCAGGGCAGGGATGCTGGCTGTCCAGGCTCTCCCCGCAAGGAGGGGGTTCAGACCCCCTTAGGTGTCAGGTATAGGGTCCCCAGGTGGCCAGAGGGCCCTGGATGGCCGTAGAGAGAACATGTTAAGATTGGGGACTTGACTGGGCTGCAGTGTAGGCCTCCTGGTGACTGTGGGCACTGGGCAGCCAAGAAGGCTGTGTGCCAGGCATCCGCCAGGCCCCTCTCCTGTGCCAATGCCAAGGCCACAGCCAGCCTGCTGTGTGCGTGTGGCTGTCAGCTGAGCTCCTGCCCCCTCCCCGTCCCTTTTCCGCAGACTTCTCTCAAGTACTCAGCCATATGGTTCCAGTTAAGCTCCATATTTTTCCCTGTCGATTGAAGAGACACACTTTCCTCTTTGCCAGACAGTTTGCAGATTGCTCTGTTGGCTCAATTTCTTATTGGATTTCTCAAAAAACCTGACATTTTAAATTAATTTACAGCCACAACAAAAAGAGTTCAGAATTTTAATGGTGTTGTAAGTAATTTTTAGGTAATCCACTCCAGATTTTGATATTAACCTTTGAAACTGAAGTTCATTCAGCTACTATGTTACAATACACAGTTAGACTCCAGGCCTGGGGGAGGCCTTGCTGTGTGGGGGGGGCACAGCCTGGGAAGCCCTTTTTGCTAGGAAACACCAGAGAGGATGGTGCCTGGGAATCTTGGACAGGTAAGTGATGGCTAGGGACCATGGAATGGGTGGGGGCCTTCAGATAACAGGGTAGGTGTTGAAGCATAATTGCATGGGTCAGAGATACTGCCAATTGTTCTAGAAGCACAGGTAGGCCCTGGAGGAAGCTGTGTTCTCCCAGTCACTCAGAAGCAATAGTAGAGGGAAGCTTCACCTCAGAGTACTGGAAATAGCAACAGTATCGGTACCCAAAGGGATGCTAGCTGACATTCCCTGCAGTCCCACTCAGAGCTAAGCACTTTACATATGCTAACTCCTGGACACCTCAAACCACACTTGGGGTGGGCACATTCCTCTCCCACAACCACCTTAATTGCTTATAGTTAGCATTTGCAGCATACAATTACATTCCAGGCTACTCAAGAAACTGAGGCAGAAGGATCATTAGGCTAAAGAGTGAGTTTAAGGCCTAGTCTGGGAAACTTGAATTGGACCATGCTTCAAAAGAAAAAGTACAAATAAAAAATAATGAAAACTGGAAATCAGGGCTGGCGAGATGGCTTGGTGGGTGAAGTGCCTGCTGTATAAACATGAGGACCTGAGTTCAAATCCCCGGGATCCATATACAAGCCTGGGGTGGCAGTGCACACCTGCAACGCAGTTGGTGAGCTGGAAAAAGGCAGGGGCCTGAGGCTTGCCGGCCAGCCAAACGACAAGCTCCAAGCACAAGGAGAGAGTCTGTCTTAAAAAAAAAATAAGGTGGAGGGGCTGGAGAGACAGCTCAGTGGTTAAGAGCACTGGCTGCTCGTCCAGAGGACCCAGGTTTGATTCCCAGCATGCACACAATGACTCACCACTGTCTGTAACTCTAGTTCCAGGGACCTAATGGCCCCTCTGGCTTCATGCATCAGGCATGCATGAGGTGCACAGACACACACACAGGGAAAACACCCATACACGGTAAGTATATAAGGTAGATAGTGACAGAGGTGGTTACCCAACGTCTACCTCTTGTCTCCACATACACAAGCAAGCACGCCTGCACACACACACACACACACCCCACACACAGACTCACACAGACATACCACACATACACAGACACACCATACACACCCACAGACACACACACACACACCATACACACACACAGACACACCATACACACACAAACATACACACAAACTATACACACACACAGAGACACAACATACACACACACAGACACACACAGACACACCATACACATACACAGACACACACAGAGTATGAGAGAAAGAGACAGAGAGAGAGAAATTTGAAAACATAGAACAAACCCAGGAATCTAGCGCAGTGGTAGCGTGCATGCAGAAACCCTGGGTTTCTGTACTAAAAGGAAAAAAAGTTCATGCCCAGCAAAGGCTGACCATGTCCCTGGCAGATTGAAGCTTTTTAAGATCTTGACTCATTAAATGGCAGAGAAGACAGTTCACACCCCAGTTTACAGAAAAGAACAGGAGGCTGGGAGAGGTGAGGCCTGGTCCCCAGGCTTTGGAATCACAGACTGGCAGTGAGAATCCCGGACACTGTCCTTCACACCCACTCTATTTCTTCTTCCACAGACTGTTTGAGAATCCTCATTGCCATCACGTTCCCCCTCTCTGGAGCTGGAGGAAGAGACACAGCCCTCCACGTCCTGAGGAGGAGGCCACCTTGTCCTTGTTCCGCCTGAGGCCGAGCTGAAGGCTGTGTGCCAACCTGGCCGGAGGAAACTCCAGGCGTGGGGAAGGCAGCCCTCGCCAATGTCTTTACTAGGCTCTGGCACAGTGTGGCCCTGCCTGGGTGCCGTGCCAGCTCACTACAACAGCAGATTGCTAGCATTCCTTTCTTGCAGGAGCTTCCCGGGGCACCCAGGAAAGGGGAGAAACAGAACCCTCCCTCCCCCAAGGCCGCTGCAGTCCCTGGAGGGTGCTCCTGAAACAGGCACATGGGACTCCCATGAAAGGATGCCAAGGAGCCCAGGAATCTTTCTTGGTTGGTGTCTTGTCTTGGAGAAGTGGGCTCAGGGCATGAGTCAGTTGCCATAACCCTCTAAGATGTCAGGGAAGTGGCACTGTGTCAATCCCTGGCCAGCTTCCCTACTGTGTAAGCTGGGACAAAGGGGAGGACATGAGAAAAGCCAACCAGAGAGGTTTTTGCTTTATCTTTGGAAGCGAGCAGAGCACTGGAATGAGGAGGATTAAGGACTGAGTAAAGATAGACGAAGTCGTGGGAGCCTGGGTCCGGGACACAGTCAGGCAGAAGGAGATAGGTGGGTGATCTGGGTAGAGGCAGGGAGTAGTCTGATACAGGGTCCAGACCGGGTCAGAGGAAGCATCATGACCAGGGTAGGGTGGCAAACGGGGGCTGCAGAGCAATGAGGCTGCCCCCTGTCGTGGGAACCTACTTCATAGCCCGTATGTATGAGAAGAGCCCTGAAACTCAGTGTTCTAGCTGGGTTCAGCATCTATCTACTCATTCATAACTGTCTTTGCTGTTTTGAATACCAGATTTGTTAAGTCTGAGAAAAAAAAAAAGTCCAGGCTCCCAACACTTAGATTTAAGCATCTTAGTTTCTTTTTGCTTGGGGTTCTAGGAGTCCAGAACTGTCCAACAGTGCTCTGAGCCAATACTCCTTGATTCCCCATTTCTGGAAGTTTTCTGTGTCCTAGGATCACCCTCTTTGCTCTACTCAGGCCTCAGATTGAGTCTCTAGACTCTAAGAATGAGAAAAACCCTTGCCCAAGTTGCCGGCAGCCGGGATAGGAACTTCTGCCTGCTCACCGCTTCCAGGTAAACAAAGTGTCTACACGCGAGAGTTCTGGATACTGAGCAATGAAGGCTGGTCCAAGAAGCCAGCCTTTGCCTTCTTCCCAATCAGAGGCAGCAGAAGAGCCAGGCAGCAGAAGAGCCAGGCAGCAGCTGCCAAGGCTGCCCACAGCTCGTGCCCAGACTGTGCAGACCTGGGAACCTGTGGAGTTCCTGGCTAGCTGCCAGACGGCATGTATGAGTGTCAGGGGGCAAGGTGGGGGGTGGGGGTGGAGAACTCAAGCTTTCCATGCCCCGGCATCATGCCAACATGTGGAAGGTTGAACTCTCCCTGGGCATGATGCCATGTGCCCAGGAACTGGGCATCTGCTGGCACAGCAGCATCTGAAGAATGAGGGGTCCTACAGCTGCCCACCACACTAGGCTTCCCCTCCAGCATATTACAGTGGTAGGTCTGAGCCTTTCCCTACATGGCACTGAGGATGGGGTCCCTCAAGTGTCCCTTTGGCACCATGCCAACCACATACTATGGGCTGTCCTCATTGGCACTGGGCCGCACATGGAAGGGCTCAGGCACTCTGGTGGACTTCAGCCAAATGCCAAATGGCTGTCCCCATTGGCTTGAGGCCATCAACTGGGCACCTCTGGGTTTGGGCTCATGGTAGTACCATCTATTTCCTGGGCCTGACTTCCTTTTTACATTCTGTCCACAGCCAACCATGGTCCATTATTTTATGGCACACAGAACAATGTTAAGAGACTTCACAAGGTTAGGACAACATAGAAAGTGTATGTGTAAAATAATTCGACTGTTCCCTTCCTGTCACTGACCTGCCCAATTGATTACATTTTCATGTGTGTTCTAGAAACTTCCTGAACCCCTTACTTGGCTGTCTATGGCCTCTGTTGCTCTTTTCTAACTCTTTCTTGGCTTCTTTATTATTATTATTATTATTATTATTATTATTATTTTATTTCCCTCTCTTGGTCAGGTTAAAGCGCTCCTGAGGGGTGATTGACAGAGGTTGCCATGGAGACCTGAACTTGAAAAAAAGCCTCGTTAGTTGCCAACTCTGTGTGTTGTTGTTTTACAACTGTGACCGACCGTCACATGAGAGGGGGGACAGCTGGGGGCCGGGCTGCACAAAAGGGAACGGCTTTTTAATGGAGTGCCTGGCCTGCGCTTGAAGACTCAATAAAGAGTCGCTGGTGAGTTCTCTTGCTGGGCCCAGCCCAGCACACGGGGCCAGAGGCCTTTTGTTCATCAGGAGCTGGGATGGGAAAGTTGGGGAAACCAGTTACTGAGAGGTGAACACAAGAGGCTTCCCCACCCCCCCTCACTGTACAGCTATTTTCTCTCTCTCTCAGCGTGCCCCACGGAAGGCACAAAACTCAGTGTCTTAGACAAGCTGCCATGCTGGGGGAGGTGGTTGGGGGAGGGGGAATAGGAAGAGAGGGAGGCCAAGGACAGCAGCAGGGAAAAGGAGGAGGAGGAGGAGGGAAGGAGCCTGCCTTTGGCTCCAGAACCCTGAGTGAGAGGCAGGTGTCTGATGGGAAACTGAGCCTTTGTGCAGCAGGAGGTGGTGAGAGCCCAAGATAGGTCTGAGCCCTAATGAGAGGCAGGATAACCACAGAAGGCCAGTGGAATGCCTCCTCCACTGCCAGCGTCCAGTCAGGCTGCCGCGCAGTCAGGCCTAGGGAGCACCCTCTCCCTGCCCAGAGCCCCTCGGAAAGCCCTATACAAGTATAGAGTCAGAACAAGAACAGTGTCCTGCCAGACAGCAGAGGCCAAGCTAACGCCTGGACAAGAGGGAGCCTGTGATGGCTAAGAGCAGCAATTCTCAGAGGCCCCATGAACTCATAATAACCGGACCGTGCCATGCGCCTTTACCATGGGGAGGGCAGCATGAGGACCTCCATCAAGAACCAGGCGTAGCGCTCATCACTCCCCACAAGCCTGTTCCCTTTCATCTCACAAAATGCCACAATCGCCTAAATACACCCCTCCCCACAAAGCTACACATAGTGATCATCTTGATGAGACCTTGACCCTTTGATTCTTTGAGTCTTTCAAAGGCCAGGCTGGTCTCGAACACACTTTGCCACTGGTGATCACGTACTTCATATCCTCCTGTCTCTACCTCCCTTCCAGTGCCAGGATTGCAGACCCACAGCCACTGCGCAGGCTTGTGTGGTACTGGGGATTGGACCCAGAGCTTCATGCACACTAGGCAAGTGCTCAGCCAATTGAGCTGTATCTCCAGCCCACTGATGTTCTCGGGAATGAGCAAGACTAACCGGTGAGGCCCTTGTGCACCCAGGCCCAAAGGCTGGTTTAGCAGACAAACGTGTGAAAGAGTCGAAAGGGCAGCAAGCCACCTTTTTGAGGAGGGCGGGTGGCACCATTCCCCTCTGAAAGACGCTAAGACCAGCCAGACCAGAGCACTTGGAGCGGCTGCCTCTTCAAGCGGGGAAGACCGACAACAGCTGTCACCAGTGACCTTCCAGTGGAAAACCCGTGTCCTCTGGTGGCTCTGACAGCGTCCCATACGTAAAAGCTCTTATGCCTCAGCGACCCATGTGCAAAGTTACGAAACCGCAGATCTGGGAAATGAGTCATTCCGAGTGTGAGACAGACCAGCAGGTTTTACTGCAATAGAGCACCCGAGCTCACGGATGCACTTTCAGATTTTGCATGGGCACAGAACCTTTAGTAAGGGGTACTCACATATGGTGAGACAAACAAAGAAGGAGATGCAGTTATCTACAAGGATGCAAGCATGCCTTCTTTTTCCATTATGGTTTTGGTTTATTGAGACTGGGTTTCTCTGTGTAGCCCTGGCTGGCCTTGAGCTCAAGAGATCCACCTGCCTCTGCCTCCCCAGTGTGGACAGTAAAGGTGTGCACCACCATTGCCAGCCCCGCGCACAGTTGCACTTTCTTCACAGCACAAACCAGCTGATCCCAGGAGCACATACAAGCAGCCAGCCACCTTTATTAAGTCAGACATATAAAAGGTAAGATGAGAGCTTGGGGGATGACTCAGTGGGTGAGAACACTTGCTATGAAAAGCAAGAAGACCTGAGTTCAAATCCCCAACAGCCACGTAAAAGCCAGGCATGGCCACATGTGACTGTAATCACAGTGCCTACTGAGAACTGACTTAGCCAAAACCGCAAGCTTCAGGCTCGGTGAGAAAGCCTTCTAATGAACACAACACACACACACACACACTACACACAACACGCATACACACATAAATACACACAACTACATATACATGCACGTGCATACACTTCACAGAACACATGCACACACAGCACATGAATGCGCATACACTACACACGATATGTAAACACAAATATAAGGCAACAATGCTAGTCTCACTAATGCTTTGTTTGGAAAATAATCATTTTTATAAAAATGTGTCCTGTATGTTAACACAATGGCCTGTTTGGGGGTCTTTGTTTTTGGAGACAGGATTCCTCTGGGCAGTTCTGGAACTCAGAGGTCTGCCTGCCTCTACCTCACAAGTGCTGGGATTAAAGATGTGCGCCACCACAACCTGGCCGTGTAATGGACTTTTAATGATCACTTTTAAAGGTAGTAAGTAAAAAAATTTAAATCTCAGCGTTAATATCTAATTAATAGATAAACTTTATACAAATTAAAATTTTGTGCTCAGTACTTTTCAAGCTTGTAAAGGGGTATGGTTATACACATTTGTGACCAGCATGCAGGAAACCAAGGTGGAAGGATCATGAGTTTGAAGCCAGCCTGAGCTACATGACAACACCCTGTCTCAACCCCTCCACACCATAAATAAATAAGCAAGCAAATCAGGCAGTGGTGGTGTACGCCTTTAAACCCAATTCTCAGGAGGCAGAGGCAGGTGGATCTCTGAAAGTCCAAGGCCAGCCTGGACTACAAAGTAAGTTCCAGGACTGCCAAGGCTACACAGAGAAACCCCGTTTAGAGAAAAACATAAATAAATAAATAAATAAATAAATAAATAAATAAGCGCACAGAGGGGTGGAAAGAATTCAAAGGGGTTCAGCACATTTGGGAACCACTGTCACAGAGTGCCACAGGCCCATTTGTGCCATGGGATTGGAGGCAGCACCGGCACGCTTGGCAAGGGCTTAGCCGAGGTTGCTGGGCAGCTGAGGAGAACGCCATCTCCTAGAGATGAGGTGGAAAACTTATCAGAACTGCTGGGACCAAAAGTGTTTCTGGAGTTTAGATGTTTTTGGACTTTGGAATATTTACATATATATATATTTACATGAGATATCTTGAAAAAAGGTACTAAAGACTAAAAGTAAAATTTACCACATTCATACATAACTTATACACACAGTTCCCTTCTTTCTTTGAAAGAAATTACTTACTTATTATTTTACAGACAGACACTTTTTTTTTTCTTCCTGAGACAGGGTTTCTCTGTGTAATCCTGGCTGTCCTGGACTCCCTTTGTAGACCAGGCTGGCCTCGAACTCACAGCAATCTGCCTGCCTCTGTCTCCAGAGTGCTGGGATTAAAGTGTCTCCAAGTGCCAGGACGCTACCACACCTGGCCAGGCATACGTGTTTAATCCTAGCACTCAGGAGGCAGAGTCAAGCAGTCCTCTGTGAACTCCGAGTTCTAGGCCAGCCTGGGCTACACGAAGAGTTCCAGGTCAGCCAGGGATACTTAGATCCAGTCTCAAACAAATTTTTTTTTTCTAACTAAATTAAAAAGAAAAATTATGTGAGTCTCTGTGTGGATGTATGTGCCATAGTCAGCATGTGGAGATTAGCGGGCAGCTTCCTGGCCTCAGGAGTTAGTTCTCTCCTTCTACCATATGGGTCTTGGGGGTCTAATTTGGTTTCGATTTGGCAGCTAGCACCTTTGCCAGCTGAGTTATCTCACTAACCCTCTGCCCTTTTCTTTTCCAAGGCTAGCCTGAAACTCACTGTGTAGGAGAGGATGACCTTGATTTCTGACCTCTTGCCTCTAACAGGATGACAAGCCTGCACCACCACAACCAGTTTATGCTGGACATGGGACCAGGGCGCTGTGCATGCCGAGTAAGAGCGTTACCAACCGGGCTACATAGCCTGCAATGTCTTCAATGCTGCTATCGACCACTGTGACCAGCTGTGTAAAGGTCAGGGGGCGGGAAGTTTTCCACTTTGGGCATCATGGACACACTCAAGTTTTAGATTTTGGACTATTATTTTCAGATTTGAGATACTCAGTCTATACCACCTGGCAGGGTGGCGACCGTGGGGTATACAAATGTTTAAGTGGGTCAGATGCGCCATGCTGCTGGCTAGTATTGAAGACATCACCTTGGGAGAGCAGGTCATGTCCACTCTTGGCTTGACCGGGTCGACTCTCCCAGGGGAGGGTGGTGCTGGGTAAACCCATCTAGGCTGACAGGACTGAGAGGAGCCGGTGGGGGTGGGAGTGCCCAGGAATTTAGGGCTTACCGGGGAGTCCCGCCAGTAGTGTGTAACTCACAGCCTGCCCTAGGCCCTCTCCCAGAGATGTGCCAATTATCTACCCCCACATCCCTGGGGAAGGAGGCTGGAAAGGAGCAGAGGCTGACTCCAAGGCATTTTGCCCCGTGCTGCCTGGGAAAGTTAATGGCCCTCAGCCCCAACCTGGGTGCTAGTGGAGAGATGTGGAATTTTCCAGAAAAGCTTCAAAATCGCCACTCAGAGGGGAAAACATCTGAAAACTGACCCTGAAGAAAGAAAAAAGAAAGTTCTAGGTTCCCATATGGTGTGTGTGTGTGTGTGTGTTTATGTGTTTGTCTGTCTGTCTGTCTGTCTGTCCCCATCTGTCCATCCTGGGGACATAGAAGCCAAAGCTAACTGTTTGTATCACACAGAGTCCCCAGGATGAGGCCTTAACTTGACCTGGGTCCCTAAGTCACCGTTTCCTGTGGGAATCAGAAACTCAGAGCCCCTGGCTTCTGTTGAGAGCAGCATCTCTGAGGGATGTCTACATACAGAGACCCTGGCACTGCTGAGGTCAAGTGCGGCACACTGGCCTATCCCACAGACTTCCTAAAAGCTGCCCCTGTACTAGAGGCACCAGACTCTGAGCTTCCACAGGGACAGGGGCTGGAACTTCCTGACCTCACTGGTAGTTAGATGCTCAGAGAAGTCATAGGCAACTACAGCTCAGAGGAACACATCCTTCAGCCTCGGGAAATCCAGGAAGGCTTTTGGGAGGAGGTGTCTCTTATGCGACCCAGAAGGGAGTGGTATAGTCAGAGGGAGACTGGGCTCCGAGGACACATTTGGGTTTAAATTCTCTGGCGCTCCTTCTCAGCTCGGTGTGTGTGTTTTGGCCTTTCTACATAAAATAGGACTTGACATTGGTATCTGCTGCAGAGGGTGGCTCAGGGACTTAGCAAAATTATGCAGCTGAAGAAGATAGCGTGGGGCTAGCTAGGTACATGCTACACACTCATTAAATGTTAACAGCCTGTTTATAATCATGCGGCATGCTTAGGCTTGCCTCCAACAGGTGCACTCCTGGCCAGATCTCCTGACTGACCAGAACCAGTGAGAGCCACCAGCCCAAAGTAGGAATACCAGCACCCTCTCAGCCGAGGCCCGAGTCCTTGCTCTCCCAGGACCCAGGAAAACCCCCAGGACCCAGGAAAGCGGGTGTGCATCCCAGGCAGCAGCCACCCCACCCTCCTGGGCCTGTAGCGTGTTGACCAGGGCTCAGACTAAACTTGAGGAGTGAGACTCCTGGCACTAAAACTCTAAGCCACCTACCTACCTGGGAAGAAGCAGGCAAAAAAAAAAAAAAAAAAAAAATCCCACGGCCATGCCCTCCCCTGAAAAAAAATTCTAGGAAACAAAATACAACGACATCTTTTTATTTTGTTTTTTTCGGTAATTATACTAAAGATGAAAAACTCATAATAAACATCTCCCAGTTCCCACCTGCTAACAGTAATTATAATAGACTCAACAATAAATGGTAAAGCAGGGCAGAGCTGCATCTCGGGAATTCTCTAGGGCGTGTGGATTAGCTCGGAAAGCCTGAATGATTAAAATACACTAATTAAAATTTTGTGTTCCTTGGTAACTCGCCTGCCTGGGCCCCTGGTGTTGGCAAAATGGGAATTAACGTGACAAAGGCAACACAGAGGGTTTTTGTTTTAAATAAAGAAAAAAGAGAGAGGAGAGAGAGAGAGAAAGAGAGAGGGAGAGGGAAAGATCTATATAAACAAGTTAGACACCAGGAGAGAAGAAAGGGGAGGCGGCTCTGGCTCTCTCTGTGTGGAACACCGAGATGCCTGGGACAGGAAAGTCTGAGGCCGAGTTAGAGCTGGTGAGAACCCTTCCGCAGCCCTGTGGTCCTCAGGTGGGGAACGGGAGGGCGTCTGTCCAGGGGCCAATGTTTAAAAACAGTTACTGGAGAGACGACTGTGCAAGGCAGAGAAGCAGAGGTAGCTGCTGCCCGCCCTTCGCAGCGGTCCTCTCGGGCGGCCACAGGCCCCAGCTCCCTGCCCATGGCCAGCGGGACCCTGGGAGGGACTCAAGGGAGCTTCTATCCCATTGCAGTTGCACAAAAGAAATTGAACACTTTTGAGTTGCCCTTAGCAACCTAATTGCATCAGTACATTGCACACAGGAGCCAAAGTAACTGAATTTTGATGAAAAGACGGCGGTAATTTACGGCATCACAAAATTAGTTGTCATGGCGACGGGTTAATTACATCTCAAATTAACAATGCAAGTGTGGTGAAATTAAATATAAATCATATTTTCTGCATAAATTATAGGGGTTGATTAGACCGGGGCTCTGGGAGAGGGAAAGGTTGAGCCGCCACGGGCCCCAAGCTGCATTCTGAGCTGACTAGAGAGGCGCCTGTAAACGTGGGCACGGACCGAGAGCTCAGGGAGGGGACTTGGGACCGTGGAGCCAGGCGCCAGGGCTGCCGGGGCTGCTTCCCTCTGCTCTCGCTGCCACTCCACAGGCCCAGCAGGCTCCATGCAGCGCCAAGGCTGTCCCCAAAGTTTGCTTCTGTTTGGATCAAACTTTGGCTGGGGGGAGGGGGTGGGCTGGCAGGCGCCTCTTAGCTGAGTGCCAGGGACAGTAGTTCTGTCTTCACCCAGCCTCAATGACTCCTGCTTTCTGTATTCTGAGCCTGCGGGGACTCACAGCGGAGGGCCGGTTTAACTCTCAGTCCTTAAAGGGGGTCCAGTAGTTTTCAAGTCATGGACTTCTACCACCAAAGGGCAGGTCCTGGGCAACCTAACAGGCAATCAGTACATGTGCCACGAAGGAGACACTGAGCTGTGGGCACCTAGAGGCAGAGGCCTTGTGGTTGGGAGTAGCTATGGGCACATTCCCTTGAAAATGTGCTTGTTCAGCCAGATCTCAAAAAGCAACTGTATCAGTGACACTGTCTCCACCACCCAGACCTTCCTTCAGTGGGGAAGAACTAAGGAGAAAGGAAGATCCCCAAAGAGGACTGAGTCCAGGCCTTCCTGAGTGCTTGGGCGAGCAGCAGACCACCCAGGACATAGATGACACCCCTGATCCCCATATCCTGGTCCCCACCTGTTGCAGATAGGCGGTCTCAAGCCCTTCGAGGGGCACTGCCGGCTGGGCTCTGCTACCCTGCTGCCAGGCAGACTCACCGGGGTATCTGGTTGCTAAGTGCTCTAGAGCGGTTCTCTGTTTCTTGCCCTTCTGGTCCCACGTCTCAGAGTCTGGATAACACAAAAGAGGTCTCTGGGCTTCTGGTGGCCAAGTGCTACCCTAGACAGAGGTGTCAAGAGCCACAAACTAGAACTTCTAAACTCAAGTGAGCGGCAAGTTGGCTGAGAAGTTGGGTAAATAAGTCTCTGCGGTTCTCAGGCACCTCCTTGGGAAAGTCTGATTCAACAGCTTCGACAGGTCCAGAACCCTGCCCTTAGTATATCCCACCAGGAGTCCAACTCTAGCAGGCCCAGGTCCAACACCCAAAAGTTCCACACTGCTCTTAACCCACCCCCTTTTTTTTTCAGAGGGGGAAACTGAGTCCTGGGAGGTAAAGTCACTGGCTAAGAAAGGGCAGTGCTAAGGTTCGGCCCTTCTCTGAGTCCTGCTGCACATACAACGGCCCCCTCTCAAGGTCGCATCAGAGCTGGGCCAGGCCACTTGGGAAACACAGGAACAAATGAGCTACAAGTCCATCCTTGCAGAGTTCCAGCAGGGCACACAGGGTCCAGCGAGCAGCCACAGCCACACACGTCCAATCTATCACTATGGGACAGGGAAGGGACAAAGCAAGGCAGGCATCAGCCTGGCCCCAGGTAGGAGGGGCCGATGCCTTCCCAAGAGGGTAGGCTGGGCTGAGTGCCCAGTAAGGCTGGGCCTTGCCTCACCTGGCCCAGGTGGGAGGAATTTCCTGAAAGGCTTCTGCAGAGACAGGGTGAAGGAAGGAAGCAAAGGCCCTTGACAGTCCCCCTGACCACGGATGTGCATGTGCAGCTCATGAATATTTCAGTGGCCATTTATTTATCCCTGTACCATCCAGCTGCTGGGTCCAGGGACCCAAGGTGGATAAATATAGCCACCCGGCCGATCAATGAGGCATCCGCTCCCTTGTACCAGCCACATCCATTAGGCCCCTCGTTCCCACAACCTGCTGGCTGGGCACCTTGTCCTGCTCAATTGGTTTCCGATTTTCATTAGCGGTGTAGGCACAGGCCCTCTCCAACCCTGGGTGTCCCCCACCCCCACCTTCTCTGGGTCCTCCCCTCCTCGGGCTGGGCATGGAGCCCGAAGCTGCTGTCAGCTTGGAGGGGCCTGTCAGAAATCCCCGCCCACTAGAGCAGGGAATCAAAACGTGGCGTTGAACTTAGTGGCCAGACCTCATCTGCCTGTCTGTGTGCCGAGGGCTGGCCAGTAGCACAATTCAGGTTTGGAATGCTGCAGCTCTTGACTGCACGCGCTGAAGTTTCTGTGGGTCTCCCACACCTGGAAGAAAGGTGCCTGGGGGAGAGTTGCCTGGCTGTAAGGATTGGGGTTCCTTGGGCTGCCACAAGAGGACTCTTAGCTCCATTAGTCAAAACTGTTCCCCTCAGCTGTACCGTGCTCACAAGCCACCTCCCCAGCTGCTCACCGAGACCAGGCCCCTGATTGCTACCTGCCATCCGTGTGCCTGCGGGTAGCCTGGAAGTCCCTGCCTGATCCCCTCAGTGCTGTTCCTGGTGGAGCTGAGGGCCCTGATAGAGGGCCAAAGCACAGAGGCTGCTGCACACAGTCAGTCAGTGACGCCAAGAATGCTGCTCAGCCCTGGCCAGGCTTCTGACCCCCTTTTCCTCACTCAGCAAACACTTGCTGCTACACCTACCACATGTCTAGCACTGTCTTGAGCACTGGAGGTTCCACGGATAAGCAAGCTGGGCGCCAATCTCAGTCTTCACCCCAGGTAAGGGTGGAAGTGGTCGAGAGGAGACAAACAATCAAGTCGACAAATCACAAGTTCCTGGAGGACAATTAAAACAAGGAGAGTGCCTGAGGGGCTTGTGGGGTGACTTTAGACAGTTTGAGGGGATGACGTTTGAATGAGGCCTAAATGAGAAAGGGAACACAGCAGCCTGGGACTTCTGGGTCGGAAAGGTGGGGAAGGGGAAGCTGGTACAGCAGTGAATATCGGAGAAAGGCGAGTACTCCATCTGCCCCTCTGTTGGTGCAAAATGGCTAAAAGTCTAGGTCGGTAGCTGGCATGGGCGTCTACAGTAGACTTGTAGCGAAAAGCATGGCCTAGGCTAGGTGAGAGGAGAAAAACCCAAGATGGGAAAGACAAGGGCTTGCAGCAGAGGCCCAGGTCAGCAGCACGTCACAAGCCCCTCCCCCCAGAGCCACTGCTGGGACAAACCAGCTTGGGTCCCTGATACACTGAGAAGCCACTGATGACCAAGAGCCAGGGCCTTCCAGACCCTTGACTCCACAGCAAACCAGCTCTGAGAGGCAGCGTATTGGTCAGTTCTCTGTTTCCAGCTAGATCAAGACACAAGGGCTCTAGGTGCAAGGAAAAGATCAAGTACAAATCCCAGAGGGAGAGGAGGCAAGCCTGTGCCTTTAAAAGAATTTTCATTTAAAGGCTCTTCTCTCTTCCACCATTTCAGTGATCTATATGCAAATATGCTAATGCATGCAAATTAAGACACCACTTTTAGTCCCAATTTAATAGAAAGCATTAAAATACCATTTTTTTTTCCAAAAAACTCCATATGCATGAAGGAAGGTTTTTTTTTCTTTTTTTTTCTTTTTCTTTTTTTTTTTTCTTTTACTTTCGTTAAAGTCACATTCCGGCAGCAATTTTATGCTGTCAAAATGTTCTCAACAAGGGGAGATTTGACTGGCTTCTTCAGGAGCCAGTAACAGTAAGCTTGGGCGCAGCCTCTCTCTTTCCCTTTCTTCTTTTTCCTTCCTTCTTTCCCTCCTTCCTTCCTTTCTTTCTTCCTTTCTTTATCTTACTTAGGATTTGGGGCAAAGAAGGAAAGAGGGGGGAAACGGACAACAATGAACAAGTCCACGGGTGTCTGTTGGAAGGTGGCTTCTGCTTCCAGGCCAGGGTCCAGTTTCTGGGGTGCAGGAAACTTAGAGGCCAGGAAGAGCTGCGCCACTGAGGTGTCCTGGGTTATTCCTGCTTGCTCTCAGGCAGGGGCACAGGGGAAGCTCGTGTGCAGTGACACCCTCATATCACTGCTGGGACATCTTCCACGGACTCAGGGCTTGCTGGCCACGCCCAGTACAAACATAGAGGACCCTTTGGTGAGGACAAGGATGGTGCCAGAATGGGGGAAGGGTGTGAGGTGGCTGGCATGTGCTGGTGGCATGGCATGGCAGCCCCAGCTGCCCTAGGCTTATTTTCACCATCTATCCCTCTGTCATTAAGCAGTGTCTCCTGCTAAGGTCAGCAGAGCCTCCTCAAAAGGCCACACTGGCCACACAGTCTTCCAGTGGCTTCTTATCTTCAATATAAATGATTTTTGTGAGAACAACCACCTACCAGGCCTTATAGTGCCCAGACTACAGTTTGGCCCAAAAGCCCTGGACAGAGTGGGGCTGGATCATTTCAGAAGCACAGCAACCCATCTCTCTGTTTCTCTGGGCAGCCCTTTTGGAGGCCGAAAACCTTTGGAGCCTCGACCACCCTTACACACGAATTTGGCCAGCTCTTCCATGGCTCCGAGCCTTTCCTCTCTGGGTGAAGTAAAGCCGTGCAGCCCTCTGAGGGCCACAAAGCGGGAGTGGCACTCAGGAACAAGCAGCTCTGTGGACAAGCTATCAATTGTGTATCACAACTACCTGGGTGTGTCCTCAGTCTGAGGCCATGGTGGACACTGACCCCTCACCTTCTAGGAAGGTGTTTGCCCAGCTCCAGCTGGGAGCTCTGCTGTGAGCTCGGTCCCTCCTCCTCTCAGCGTCCTTGAGTCAGAAACAGCACCGGTCCTGTGTCATCAGCCAGGAAACTGAGACGCACAGAGGTGAGCCACTTGCCCTAAGTCTCACCATGGGTCAAGTGACAGTGAGTCCTGTATCTTCTCTACTGCCAGAACCAGCTGGAAGTCTAAGCAGCTTGGTAAAGAACTCAGACCAGTGGGTGGTGGCGCAGGCCTTTAATCCCAGCATTCAAGAGGCAGAGGCAGGCAGATCTCTGTGAGTTCTAGGCCACCTTGCTCTACAGAACTAGTTCTAGAACAGCCAAAGCCAAGGACAGCCAAAGAAACCCTGTCTCAAAACAAACAAACACAAAGGAACAAAAAGAACCATAAGCTGTTTACACTCCAGCCATCTGCCCCTACCAGAGCCTCGGCTCTACATCCATAGAATGGGAGAGAAAAATCACAGCCCATCCGTGGTACCTTCTGGCTCCATCTGTTCACCTCTGCAGAACAGATGGGAGAGAAGCTAGGGTGGGGTAGGTCTCCCTAGGCCAGGGCAGCAATGTGAACTGCCTCCCTGGGGCCTCACTGCTCAAGGTGGAGAACCTGAAGGCTGTGAGCCAGGAAGCCCAACAGTGCTCAGGAAGGGAGGAGGGAGAGACAGGAGGAAGGGGAGAGGGAGAAAGGGAGAAGGGAGGAGGGGAAGGAGGGAGGGGGAAGGGAGAGGGAAGGAAGAATGGAAAGAAGGGAGGAAGGGGAAAAGGGTGGTATGCAAAGGGAGGAGGGGAAGGGAGGGGAGGGAGAAGAATGGAGGAGGAGAAGGGGGAAGAGGAGGAGGGAGGAGGGGGAGAAAGGTCTACAAACAGGAGGTCAAGGAAGAGAAATTGAAAACCAGTGAAGGCACTTAATAAAAAAAATACTTAGATTGGGCTTTTCGGGGTTAATAAAATAGAAGCCCCATCCTAGGAAACTATTTGAAGAAGGAGGAGGTGGAGAGTTGAAACCAGCAGAGTTGACCAGGACTGCGTTAGAAGGAACAGGGGGTCGCAGGCGCCAAACGCCTGCCCCTCCCACCCCCAGCACTGGTTCTGGGTCAGAGCTGGAGCCTGGGGTAAGGGATGACAGACTGTGTACAGCTTTCTCTAGCACAAATAAAAAGGCAGGAGGATAGGCTGGCATGATGGGGCCCGTCTAGCAGAGCTCAAGCTGGGGGTGGGGGGAGAGATTTAGATATTTACGGGAAATACATTTGTTGGTGCCAAACCTTTGGTTTTATTGTCAGAGGAGGAAAAAAAACAAAAAAACAAAACCAACCACCGAAACTCATCCTTAACTGAGAATCCACATGGTGGGAAACAATTTCCCCATCAAACCAGTTTTATTGGATATAAATACCTAATTGTTCATACCAGGACCTGGAATACCAGACATTTTGCAGTTTTTATAACAGGTGTAGGAGTCTCTACAAACGCCTTATATATACATATATATATGTATATTATATAGCCATATATTAACAAACTTGATTTAAATTTAGTCTGAGTTATATTTTGCTTACTGGGCAGGTTTTTGTTGTTGTTATTTTGTTTTGTTTTCCAAACCCAGAAAAAGCTAGAAGGTTCTGGTACTGTTTGTACGCACCCTCTTTCTTGGGGTGGAGCATTATCTTCTGCAAAAAAGTGTACCAAAACCCAGAAGGCACAGGAATAAGGGTCCCTCTCACTGCTCTGGGGTGCCGTCTGTGTCAGCGCTATGCCCTCCCCAAATCTTTATAACCACAGCCCCGAGTCAATACTTCATCTAGGGCACAAACACCAGATCCCAAACAGACAAAAGTATTGACTTTTTAAACAGAAAGCCCACGATTACACTTCACACAACTCCTGTGTCAGCTTTTCACAAAGCAAGAGTCAAGAATGAGGATGGAGAGCCACAGCTGGGCAGAATGAGGCAGGAAGGTAGGAGGGGAGAAGGGAATAGGAAGCTGGCTTGCAGGGAACTATGTGGCTCAAGCTGTCACGGGGAGGCTCACCTTCATCTAGAATTAATGCACTAAAGTTCTTTTGCTTTTCCTCTAAGCAGTTTTAAAGAGACAGTGAATTCTCAACCTGGACGGCAGGCTTGAAGCTGTACCTTGTCCCAACTCCAGAGAGCGGACAGCCTGCTCCAGGCTGGCCTGAGCCCATGATGCCCCACAGTCCTGGCCCAATCTCCTACCAACTCTCAGGGACTCTTTCCCAACTTGTAGAAAATGAAACTGAAGCTCTAGTCTTATTTCCATTGCAAAGGCTGGGTAAAGCTGTGCAGAAGTGGAGGAACCCTGGCTAGGTGACAGCAGGGTGGCCCAGGCAGAGAACTGTGTGGTCTCAGGGGCACCTAAGCAAGATGTCCCATCAGCACCCTTGGTGAGGGGCTGGAAAAGCACACAGTAAGCACTGCAGAGGCAGAGGCCACGAGCCCCAATCAGGAGTCCCTGAAGCTTCAGGAGTGCCCTAGGCCCTTGGGGCAAAGGGACAGTATGAGCCTGGTGTAAACCAGAGAATCCCAGCAAGCAAGCACTGGGAGCGGTCACAGTCAAGGGAAACTATTCCTTGGAGGGCCAAATGAGCCGTTTGACTTTGACTGATATTTAGGGAGACTTTGGCTAGGGGCTGGCTGTCCCTATAGAAGCTGCATTTCCAAATGGCCCGCTTGCATTTATCGATTCAGAGAGAGGGTTCCAGGTTAAGAAGAGCCTCAGGCCTCACCGGAGCCCCTCCAAAGAATGCCCACAGTCCTCCACTTGGAGACCCGTGCTCAGGGGGATGGGTGGGGGCCGGGGGAGCTGAGAACAAACAGCAGCCACAGGAAGAGAGTTGAGCATTTCAATTATTCATATGCCAGATGGATTCTTTTCCTGCCTTTTTTTCTATAAAAATGAGGAGGGAGGGAGTAGGTCTCACAACAGTCTCTGAAATGGGGAGAGAAGGGGTAGGGGACACTAAAATAGAAGTCCCCCTCTATACCCCTCCCGAGCATGGGAGATCCCCAGCAGGGTAGGAGGGATCCAGCGTTTTTCTCTGGCAGGGGCCAAAGCTGCCCTTTAGGTTTGCCACAAGCAGAGAGCAAAAAGCAAGAGAAATTGCTGAGGAAAGGGAGGGTGAGTGAGGGAAGAGCCAAGAGCTTAGGGTGGAGGGGGGAGAGGCAGGCAGAAGAGGGTTCTGACCTTCTGTGAAGGATATAAAAAATCCAGCCGCCCCAGGGGACACCCAACTATCTAGCATATTGCTGTTAAAATGTCTGCAAAATTTAATACACTTGGCATACCATCTAATCAGTCCTTGGAAACTCAGGCACTCTCATCCTCCACTACCAACCGCCTCAGACCTTACACCTGGGAGACTCCCAATCCCCCCACCCCCATCCCCGAAATAAGAGGAAGTTGTCCCCAGCTCATAGAAACAGCTACTCTGGCTTTTAGCGCATTTTTCATCCCCTATGCATGTCCAAGATTCAAAACCGAGAGGAAGTTTTGTGGAACAGGTATCAGGCAGATCAGAGAGAGTCAAGGTAGGACCTGAGTCAGGACCCTGATGCCCAGGTTTCTTAGACTATGGGCAGGTATGTAGTGACAAGGGGACAGGTTCTCATTCTCATTGTATCCAGGGAAGCCAACAAGAGCCATCCGTCCCGCCAGCTCTTGTTTAAACAGCTGCCAGGCATGCAGGAGAGCTGAATCCTCCTGTGTGGGTGTGTGCGTCTATCCACTACTTGCTTCCCCTGCACCCCAGCACATAACATATCGGACTCAGGCCCAGGCTTCGCCCATGCCCATCCACCCACCCATCACTCTATAAGATTCTACAGATACTCCAACTCTCCAAAAAGCCATCTAAGACATTTCTAGATCTATTTAAAGAATGAGTTGCCTTACCTTCAACCTGCAACACAGCAATCAGAACTTACTATGACCTGGATATTTTTGGCAGGTCACCATTTGCTTTGGCTTAACAGAAAGAAACCTCACACAGCTGCTTGATGAGACTAGAAAATTGACTCCCCAAAGCTGTACCTGCCATCCCAAGAAAACAGTTCTTTTCCAGTCCTCTTTGTCCATTTATGATCTCCTTGTCTCTGAATGACTTAAAGCCTCGGAACCTGGGTTTGGATCCCATGGCTCTGTCCCGTCTAAGCAAGTGACATCAGAAAAACCATTAATTATCTCTGGCTATAGGGCTTGGCTATGAAGTGGGGTGACACCTGGTCATACAGTAGCTAGGCAAATTAAGGAAGAAATGGGTAAAGAAGCTTTGGGAACTCGAATGCGTGCTCCTGTGAGAACCCAAGGTGTGTCAGTGAAGATGAGAAATGAGACTGGATGGTACCAGGGTTGGTGCTGGTGGCTTCCTCCCACCCAGCGGAGCTGTGGTAAGACATATGCTTACAAAGAGCAGAGAAGCCTCGGGCATGCCCACCCCTGCCCCATTCACAAGTGAAGAAACTGGGACAGAGTCAACAGATGACCTACCTGTTGTCACAGAGCTCCCTGGAGGCAGAGCAAAGCTGAGAACATACTGTTCCCACTGTCCAGCCTCTGCCTTGGCCAAGGGGTATGAGATGGGGACAGTGACAAAGAGGCAGGAACTGGAAGTGGACAGTGGGGAAGCTGTCATGTGTCTCTGTCACACACAAATACACACAGAGCGAAATTAAAGTGAGAACACAGCCAGTAAGAAAAATCCTATCCCCATCCCATCGAAACTTATTTCAGGGCAGAAGGTAATTGCCAAGGCCTCAAATAAAAAGTCAACCGCAGGCTGTAAATGTCTCCAAGTCTTTAATTAGACCCCAAGGAGAAAAGAAAACAGTTTCAAAAAAGAAATTCAAAGTTAGAGAAGCTTCCAGAAGAGAAGACCACGGGACCCCTCCTGCCTTCACCATCCTAAATGCCTTCTGTGATGGCGGATGTTGGGAGAGTGCTCACAACAAACAGGATGCCAGCACCCATTGCCAGAGGCACATGCAGAGCTAAATTGTCTTATTCCCCAAGAGAAAGCCGGTCCTGTCCTTCTAGACTCTGCTTAATCCATACACCAGCCCACCAAGGCTGATCTCTTGCTGATACCTTAGGCCCCAGGGGAAAGTTAGATATTTCTACTACCCTTCCACATGAGGGAGTGAAGAAAAGATATGGCATGGCCTTGACTCACTTGAAGGCCTCTGAATCAAAGCCACAGGCCCCCCTCATTGGCAGTGGAGATATTTATCAGTACTATTGTCTCTCATTCCCAAGGTCTCGCTCCTCCAGGTTGTAATGACAGTTCTTTCTTTTGAGTCACATATGGCTGGATGGTTCTGAGGCCACACAAAGCCCCTGGCTTCTCCTGCCCGATCCCTCCCAGGCCGATACAAATGTTCAACTATCCTCAGGGTGACAAGCAGCATGGCAGGGAGGACGCCTGCTGGGCTCTGCCATCTCACTGGGGCAAGGCAACTTCACACCAGACACCCTAGTCCCCAATCCTGTCCAGCTCCTGTCCTTGGAGAACACAGTGGGCTGTACTGAAGGTGGGACTGAGAGGAGAACAGAAGCTGCCCCTGGGGAGGCACTGGGCTGCAGAGGGAGGAGGGGGAATGGATGCTCAGTGCAATTCAGGGGGTGAGCCAGCCCCACAGTGGGGCTGTCTAAATGGGCTACCTGCCAAACTGTGGCAGAAGCCACAGCCCTGGGTGTTGCCGAGTTGGGGGATGGTGAGGTGGGTGAAGAGTCAGAGACAACTAAGGAGGCCTCTTGGGCAGCAGCCACCCACCCCCGTTCGGTATCTTCTGAGTGTGAAGCCCTGCCACACAGCTGCAAAATGGCGGGCCTGCATTACTACACAGGGCTGCCAGCCCTAAAGCTGTCTTTCCCTTATCTTTCCTGACTAGTGGCTCCTATTCTGGGTTCTCTGATGGTAGCCAAAATGCACATGCCTTGCTCAGCTAAAGTAGAATGTAGGTGATAATCACAACTTTGCTGTGCCATTCACCAAGCCACTTTCTGACAGCCAAGACCTACACAGCCATAACTTAATAGGAGAAACAGGTGAACCAAGCCTTCCAGCACTCGGGAGGCAAAGACAGGTGGATCTCAGTGAGTTCAAGGCCAGCCTGGTCTACAGAGAGAGTTCCGGGACAGCCATAGATACACTGAGAAACTCTGTCTTGAAAAACAAACAGACAAACAAACAAAATAAAACAAAAAAGGAGTTGGGAGAGTCAGGCCCCTGGCAGACAGCAGATGTCCGGCTTATTAACATGCTGTCCATCTTTCATGAGTGTTCACTAGAAGCAACCAGATGGAGGCAGGGATGTGACCTCTGCCCTGTCCTCTGGGTGGGACCACACGGAAGCTTCACTTTCTCCTCTTCTACTCTCTTTCCTTCATTCCTCCCTACACTGAAAGACTCGGAAAGACCCATTTCCACTCCAGCCAGGTGTGGGGCCAAAACAATGCCAAGTGGGCAGGCCCAGAACAAGAATCTTGTTGTGGAGGGACAGGGGCTCTAATTTCTTTTCTTACTTTTCTTACAGCTGGTTTTGCCTGAGGCTGGAGCTGGGGGAGCACCCTGTTGTTCAGATATGTTAAGGGTGAGCCTGCAGCTATGTTTGCTGACTTAAACCCCAACAAGCAAGGCCTAGATGGGCCTCCCTCCAGGAGGGCTCCAGTGGAGAGGAGAAGGTACTTCAGGTTTGTAGGAGGAATACTGACCTGCCAGGCTTTACTAGAGGCCTTGTGGGCCTATCTCCCTGCACAGGAGTGTCACACTGATAGAACGGCAGGGTCCCAAAGGCAAGGAGCCTCAGCTAAGAGAAGCTCTGGCATCACTGCAGTTCAGGAGCCAGGGATCGTCTCTGGGGAGGCCCAAAAGAGGGGCCCCAGCAGCTGTGTGACACAAGCCTTAGCTGAGGAAGCCACTTTGCTCTCCTGGGCATCAGGCTTGACAGTTTAGTTTGTCATTCTGTGATGGTTTTGAGTATCCCAGCTATGTAGCTAAGGGTGACCTTAAACTTGAGATCCACCTGCTTCTACCTCTCAAGTGCTGGGACCACGGGCATGTACCACACACCTGTTTACATGCTGCTGGGAACTGAACCCACAACTTCATGAGTGCTAGGCAACCATTCTCCCAACTGAGCCAGCCCTGGTTGGCAAAATATGCTTTTTTTTCTCACTGTGAAATGAAGCTGAGGGGTGCCTCTGTGGGCTGACTGGAGCTACCACACACGCTCACGGCAAGTAGACTAGGCGAGCTGGGCTATACCACTGGGTCTGCGGCTCTTTTCACAGGCATCAAGACTCTGAACATCCTTCAGGAGACCTTCTTTCAGAAATGAGAGAAGCCTGGTCAGCGGCACTGAAAGCTACATTTTCTAAATTCTTTATCCCTCAAATCAAAATGAGTGAGAAGGGGGAAGAGATCTGTGAGGTGACTGGCCAGTCTGTGTGAACCCCAGTGACCTAAAGCTGGCCCCATGGGCTCCAAGACACACAGACCTGAGCGGAACCAAATGGAAGGTGGTCACGTGACAGGACCTTCCCGGCCCCATCTTTCAGAGGATGATCTTTGGGATGAAGCCTATTTATCTAGGGCAGCAAGGGTTAACACAGGGGCTGGGAGAGGCCAGGCAGCACGGAGCACTCCCTGTTTATTAATAAGCTATTTATCACCAGCTTTGCTTTTAATGCCATTTGGGCTTAATGTCGTTAATGAAATATAAATACCCACGCTAACGATGTCGGTCAGAGGCAGCACGGGCAGCAGACGGCTCAAGAACCGGGGCCAAACCGCTGGGCACGCTGGGGAAGAGGCTGAGAGCTCAGGAAGTGGAAGAGGTTTCCACCAGCTCTGCACCCCCCAGCCCCTTCTGCCCCCACCGCAAGACTCCCAAGCTGGTGGTGCCGGGAAAGGCCGGGAGGAGGCTGCCCGGGGGGCTGTCGAGAGAAACCCTTTGAGGGTGAGGATGGCGCTATCTCCTGCAGCCTAGAGCGCAGCCCAGAGAGCTCCCACCTCGGGCACTGCCCTCCTGGCATCAGGCCCCTTGGCTGCTGCAAGCTGGACTTTCACCAGCTGGCGGCAGGCCCTTGTTACTACACTCAGCTCCCTGACCACGGGGAACAGAGCCAGGGTGACAGAGGTCACGAGAGGGAGCAGTTAGGATCCCGTCGAGTTTTCCAATAAAGATTTTCAATTCTGGCACCCAGAATGACATTCTAGGCAGCCCAGCTCTCTCGATGGCCCGCCCTTCCTGAAGCTGGCACAGGGATACTCCAAGGCCTTGGGGAAGTAGGTTCCAGAGGTCTGAAGATGGCAGTTTCTGCTCAGAGGCTTCAGACATGGAGGAAGCCCTACATAGCAGGCTTTCGTCCTGAATTTAACCTCCCCCCCCCCACAGCCATGTCTGCCACCTCTTTTGAGCTCAGAAGAGAGCTCTCAGCATCCAATATTACCCCCAGGAACCTCAGGCCTACCCTCAAGAGAAGCCTGAAGCCCGCTCCTAGGTAATAGTGTCTCAAGGGTGAGTGACCACAGGACATTGCCTCTAGCCCAGATGCCCCAATGGGACTTACACACATCCAAGGACCACATCCTGGGCCCAACACAGGATGAGAGACTCCAGCAAGGACCTTTTGTCTCCAACCTTCTCTCTCTGGGCAAAAGCATTGGAAGTCACAGTGACGCCAGCCCCGCCCTGCTCGCAAAGTCCTCAGACAGCTCCCCAAGGAGTGCCACTTCTTTCTGATAAGAACACCCCATGCCACCCCCAGTTCCCTGTGAGGGGAAGCCCCCGAAGCTCCCAGTCCTTTCCAGGAAGGACTGACAGCAGAGGAAAGACAGGATGCCCAGGGACATGTCAATGTCTAATACACAGTGAATACTTTCTTAGTGTAAGTATATCCCAAATATCATGTGGAACATTATTTTTGCCATTTATCTGAACTTCAAGTTTCACTTGAGGTCCTATATCTTAATGGGCTAATGCTGGCAACTCAGTCCAGGCTGTTCAGCAGGGACAGCTGACGTGCTGATGGACTCTCCAGGATCTCCAGGGGCAGTGGAGGCTTCCACTCATGTCTGCCCATCTTGGGACTCTGCCCCTAATTGTCCCCACCCCGCCAGTGGTCATTCCTACACTTCCCCATGCCACTGCTCACCTGTGGTGGGTCCCCTCTGCCTGTACCCCTCAAAGTCACCTCCATGTCCCCAAGGAGCACAGGCCTCGTTCGCCAAGGCTTGGTGGAGCTCAGCTTGGCAGCTAATCCCCTGGGTGTCTCCTGTCAGATTATTAATTAGCTAAAGCGGATCGGCCCTAGAACAACTGCACTTGGGCTCCAGATAAAGCAGGCCAGGGAAGCCAGCTGGGGACTACTTAAAGTGACAAGACCCTGTTTGTAAACTGCTTCTTGGGAGGAGACTGAGGCTAGAGATGGGGTGAGCAGACAGACCGCCCCCCCCCCAACACACACCCGAGTCTGCTCCCAGATGAAAGTGCATGGCTGGTGAGAGATTCTCTACCCAGGGAACCATGAGAGGAGTCAGACAGCTGAGGCATGCGTCTTAACAAAGAGCAGCCGCCTAGCCTAATCAGACTTTTGCCTCAGAACTCTTCAGAAAGAGTCTAATTTCACCCGGGAAACTAAGAACGAAACAGAATTATCACTACAGTCTACAATACGAAGAATCTTCAGGCACCAGCCTCCTGCCTGCCCTCCAACAGGCGGGGTTGGGACAGGCTCTTGCCTCTGGGACCTCACGGTCACTATTCCTTCTGATGGGAACTGCTCTTCCCCCAGATACTACTTAGCATGGATGGCTCCCTCCCTCCTTTCTGTCTTCACTTCAGTGACCCTTTCTCCAGACACCACACCTAAAATCACAAGCCCGTCACCTCCCCCTTTCTTCCAGTCTCCAAAGAGGCTTTAATGTTCCCTTTAGCATGTGTGGCCGCTGAAACCCATTTGCTTCGTTTATCTCGTTATCATTTGCTTCTCTCCACCCAATGGAAGTTCCAAGAGGACAGGAGGTCTTGACCCATTCTGTCCACTTCCTTAAATGAGAGCTTCAATAAGGATGAGTAAGTGGATGAAGATCGGAGAAGAACGAGCGAAGGTCAGAGGTCGGGGCTGAGCCCTGGTCTGGCACCCTCTTCCTCCCGGAGACTCTCGGATCTCACCCTTCTTTGGTTTTTGTCCCTGTACGTCAGCCGCACCTAGGGCCACTCCACTCATGTGCATTCCCTGACCTGGTCTTCTGACCCCCTTCCTGGCTGGCACTGCTCTGCTTTGCCCAGTGGGCAGTGCAAGGTGGGCCGCTAGTGACGAGAGGCAACATGAGGACTCACAGCTGCTCCTGGGCCCAGTCAACCGCTAGGAAGCTCCTGGGCTTGGATTGTTTTGACTTGAGTTGGTGAAGCTGAAATATTGAGTCACAACGGCCCTAAACTTCATTACCAGCTCTTAACGCAGATTACTAAGGGGAAAAAAGTTGCTTTTAATTGCTTTTTGCGATTAGCATTTCTGGAGGAGAAAGTAATGTGTAATTATACACCCCTCCACTCACCTACCTTGGCCATGGGGTTCCCTGCAAGGTACAGGGTCAGAAGAGACTTCTATTCCCAAGGGAGGCCAAGGAACAAAATAGAGAACACTGAGCGTAGACCTCCGCTAGGCCTGACGGGAGCAAACAGGCAGTGAACTGTGGGCGGCAGCCCACAGAAGATGGGCTGCAAGCACCTCTCGGGAGCCTCGACTTGGTGCCCTCACCTCCATACTAAGCCACCTTCACCTGCACCAGGGATATACCAGTGTTGATTCCAGAATAAGATAAAACAAGGGCCAGGCATGGTGTACATGTCTGTGACCCTAGAACATGGGAACCTGAGGCAGGAAAATCCCAAGTTGGAGGCCAGCCTGGGATGTATAGTGAGACCCTATCTCAAAAAAAAAAAAAAAAAGTCAGGCAGCAGTGGTACAATCCTTTAATCCCAGCACTCAGGAGGGAGAGGCAGAGCAGGTAGATCTCTGTGAGTGTGAAGCCAGCCTGGCCCCCATACTGAGTTCCAGGACAACCAAAGCTCTCCAGAGAAACCCTGTCTTGAAAAACAAACAAAACAAAACAAAACAAAAAGACAAAAATCAGGGATAGCAAGATAGATCAGCAAGTACAGGTAAACCTGACAACCGGGGTTCAGTCCCTGGGACCTACACAGGCATCCTGCAAACTGTCCTCTGTCCTCCCCACATGTGCACATACACGCACATAAATAACAGTAACAAATGCAAAGCCAAAGGTAGAACAGGCGAGACTTGAGGTCTAAAGGAGACAGATGAATTCACAGCCCTGGCTCCAGACTCCTCTCAGATACAAAACCTCGAGCATTGGCTCCTGTCAGTACCTTTTCACGGTGGACACTCACAAGCCTCAGGGTCCAGATCAGGCAGAGTGTCCATTTCCTGTGGGTCAGTGTACCCTCGGAAGCCCCCAGGTCACGATAGGAGAACCACCCTCTGGGGCATTTCTAAACCTGGCTGGTCTTCCCTTGCTTTCCCTTGGACCAGTGAGTGCTAAACAGGATTCTCTACCGGAAGGCAGGAGACGCAAGGGCAACTGGGGAAGAGAGCTGTCAGCAGGCACCTGTTATCCAGAATGGAAACAGAAAGACCAGTGACTCCTGCCCAACCATCTCTCAGTCACACACCCACTCACCCCAAGGCGGAGTCCCCTAGAGCATCTCAACACTCAGGGATAGTGGAGACACAGACTGCCCTACTTCCCCTCACAGGCACCTCCCTCTGCCCACCCCACACTCTGCATCCTGCACGGCAGCTGCGTGCTCGGGAGCTGCCAGCCTCCCATCAGATCAAAGCCTTGGAGGATGCCATTAGAACTGTCCAGTCCAGTTAGAAGTGAAGGTCACGGATCTAGTGCAGACCGAGGAGGTAGAGCGCAGAGGGACCTCCCACGCATACAGAGACACAGGCGTGTGCACCCAGATACACCCTCCCCTGAGGCAAACAGACACACCCAGGACAACCAGCCGACTCCTCCCTCAGAGCCCAGACCGAAGCACCAGCTGTGGGCCTGGGATCTTCCCGCAGCCCCTACCCGCAGCAGCCTGCCCTTCCACTTAGTCCCTCGCTCTCCCTGGATGTCGGGCCTCCAGAGATTCCTGGAGGGTTGAGCTGCTGCGCCACATATTGCTTCCCACTTGGGACACCCCTGTACACCCCCTGCAAGATGTCACCAGCCTGCCCTTCCTGTCACTCCCCCTAGAGGTCAAGCCTCCTGAGCTTTCCTGGAGGGCTGAGCTGGCCAATGTGGCTGGGGATACATTGCCAGCACCAGTAAGTACCCATGAGGCCCGGCAGCCCACAGTGACAGATTTCCTCTCGCCCAGTCAGACCTTTGCTTGCCACTGGGATACATGGCAGCATCCAGAGCCGCACAGAGCCTGATAGGATGTCAAGGATGGCCTCATCATTACAGCCTCATAGACAGGGTAACCTTTGCCAACCCAGCCTATACAGGTAATGTCAGGATACAGGGGAGGAAAGTCTTGTGTCAGAGGCCTCAGAAACGAGGAGAGAGTCTTGGTTCAAGTCTCCCAGCATGCCTACAACAATTTACACCTTTCTGTGTGGAAAGAATGTTAGGATCTCAGCCAGCCAGGTGGGCTGAGGTCAGGCTGGCCCAGTGTGTCTTAGCTAACCTATTTATCAGCCCTTGGAGACACTTGTCTGAGGATATGTATGGCCCGGAAAGGGAAAGTCAGCTCTGGTGACACAGATCAAACTTAAAGCCACAGGGAGGGAAACCCAAAGGACCTTCACGCCCTGCCACGAACCCATGGTGGAAAGGCACAGTCTTAGAGCAAAAGGACAGTGACTGCAGAACTCCTAGCAGCCAGCCTGACTCCAAGATGGCATTCTCTCTTAATATACAAGACGTGAACCCACTGAAACCATGGGAGAGAGAGTTGGCGCAGGCGCATGGGGAGCTCAGCATGCTCCAGGCATCCTGGGGACCTTTCCTGCTCACCCCATCCACTGGTTAAGTCACGTTAACTCCTCCCCCCTCCCCCGAGCACACACAGATCCTGCTCTCTTCTCAGCCTTTCCACCGGCTCCTCATCTCAGCTGTCCTCCTCCTCCTCTGGTGGCCGCAGCCACTGCTCCCCTGACTCCTGGTGCCTCCACTTGCTGCTCTGGTGATGCGCTTTCCCCAGGACACCCTCCTCAGCTGTCTTTTAAAGCAAGCCAGAGTACTTTATTTCCCCAGAGGCATCCCTCCACCTGTCCCTGGCACACAACCTGCAGCACATTCCGGCCTCCCCAGCCACCCAGCTACCAGTGGCCAGTCTGGTCACTGAAAGTAGCTAGTTTCCCACCCCCAAAGACATTTAAAGCACACGTGGTCTCTTTCTAGAATATTCTTCTGCCTGCTCTTTGGGTAGCTGTCCACTCGGCATCTTTGCTATCAGCTGCCGCCTCCTCAGCGTCTGGCTCTGACTAGCACACCCTACCATGTCCAGTCTCCTCTTACCACCCCATCCCGTCTCCCAAGGTCTGGAATGTACGGTTGTTGTCACATTTTCTATCAGAAATCTATGACAGCAGGGGCTTCTCCCTCACGGTGTCCACAGGGAGTGAGCTGCCAACACTACACCCTCTGTGTCAACTGAATACAACCAGATCTTCTGCAAGACCTTCAGAAATGGGGAAAAAAATCTGAGCCTGAGCCAGATGGGCTCCATGGACCACAGAGAGCACAGATGTCTCCCCTGGCCCACGCCCTGGTGAGGCAGCCCTGCCACAGTCCTCGGTCAAGTCCGTCTCTGAGAAGGATTGAGTCAATGAGCAGGGACACAGCCTTGACATTCCCTCTCCGACTCTTCAGAGTTCCCAAGCTTCATTATCAAAGCTGGAGACAGCCGATGGCAGGATGCAGGAGTCCCTCTGGACCCGTTGGGCCCATACACTGTGCTGGGTTGCTAATCCCAGCGGGCATGGCCCCTGGGAGTCAACCGTGAGTGGAAACTTCAGAAAGGGAAAAATTAATGGGCATGTTTTGCCCAGAGAAAGAAGAAAACAAAAAGCTTATCATGAAGAACGGGGCAGGCAGGCATTAGTCCCTTAGAGGGGCTCTATGGCACCTGAGCAGCCCGCTGGTGGCAGGGTTCTAGGAAGCCTTGGGGTGGGGGCTTTCAAGGCTCTTTCTTTCTCAGCACTTTCATCCTCCCCGGAAGCAGAGTCAGGCTGGAAGAGCCTAGGAAGGCAATGGAGTCCATATTCAGGGCTGAAGAGACGGCTCAGCAGCTAAGAGCATTTGTTACTCTTGCAGAGGACACGGGTTTGATTCCCAGCACCCACTCAGCAGTTCAGAACCATCTGTGGCTCCAGGCTCAGGGTATCTGACACCCTGTCTGACTTCAGAGGACACTAGGCACACACGCGGTGCAAGCACACACCCATACACATAAAATAATAATAATAGTAATAAATGTTTTCCTAATTAAAAAAAAAGTCAAGATGTTAGCATCAGACCCAAAGGAGACTAGAGTCCAGAGACTAGACCGGCGACTCTCTACATAGCCTTTCTCAGGAAATAGTCTCAACACCCCGATGCTACTGCGGGACAGGACGGACTGAGGCCTGAGCATGATCACACTAGACACCAGAAAAGAGAGTCCCAGCCACTTTAGCAACCAAAGGCTATATTTGCATCTGATTTAAAAGTTCCTGGGCTACATTCAGGGTTTCTGCTGGTCCCCAAGGAACCACGGCCTGAAAAGAAGTTCAATCGCAGCCTTGGGGACTTTGCAAACCCCCAATGAATGGCAAGATGCCCAGCTCTCCCAGTGCTTCCTAACCTCGGAGTTTGGAGTCCAGAGTTACATGCCGGGTGGTGGCAGCACACGCCTTTCATCACATCACTTGAGAGGCAAAAGGCAGGTAGCTCTCTGAGTTCGAGGCCAACCTGGTCTACAAAGTGAGTTCCAGAACAGGAAACCTTGTCTCAAACAAACAAACAAACAAACAAACAAACAAACCACAAACAAAAGAGTTACAGAGCCAGACCACAGAGGGAAGGGAAGAACCCTCCTGCCAGGTGCCCATGGAGGGGAGAACAGGTGGAGAAGCCAGAGATGCTGACAGTCCTTTGGTACATGCAGGAGTGGCCCCCAGTCTTGCCCTCCCCAGACAATCTTGATCCCCTCCTCCCTGGGCTCCATTCTAAGGCCATGCCCATCAATCGTGTGAACATCTCTTCTCTGGGTTGGTTTTTGGTTTTTTTTGGGGGGGGTATTTTTGTTTTGCTCTGTTTTTTTGTTTGTTTTGTTTTGAGAATACTGCTAATGACCAATATGCCAGCAAAAACTGCTGTGTCTGATACTGATATCCACAGGCAGATAGGATAGTAGAGCTGTAGACACTTTGTGGCTGGCTAAGTGATTTGCCATAGACGAGGGGATGTTTTCACGTCTGGATCCAAGGCACCCATTCCTTGTCCACTATAAAAGATCCAGCCTGGGCTGGAGATAGCCCTGACAGGTCATTCCCAGGCCAGCTCCTTCCACAAACTCGGTGGAGCAGCCTATGAGACTGCCTGTGTGCATGCCAGCTGGTGTGCACAGAACAGCCGTACCCTGATGTCCCCACAGTGGAATTCAGAATGACCTAACACTTTGATCTTAGAGTAGCATCAGATGGGGGAAGGGCATCACCGGAGATATTTGCCCACTGCTGTACCCTTCAAGGTCATAGGTCATATCCCTAAGATCACTGGAAGTACTCCTCAAGGTCAGTTGTACCAACCTCTTTATTTCATGGCTGAAGAAACCAAGACCCAGAGGTGTGCACGGAATATGCTTGGTGGCTAAGCCAAGGCTGACACGCAGGTATCCTGCTCTTGGCTCCACGTGATTTCCCCCCTCCCCCATCTATGGTATATGAGCTACTGGGGCACAGTCCAGTGACAGAGGTAAGTCTAAGACCCAAAGTGGCAACCCTCCAACTAGCCAGCCCACACTTCCCAGAGCATCTTGGGAACCAGGGAAGGTACCTTTGCATTCCAAGAGGCCAGGGTCCGAAGTCCATTCCAATGCACACTGGGGAGCTTCGGGGTCCCCCAGTGAAGGAGGAGTGGGTGGCTGAGGCAGTTGGAGGGCAGGTGGGGTTGAGAGGGTCCACCTTCCGTCAGCAAGGTCTGTGTGCCTGCCAAGAGGAGAAAGGGAAACAGATTAGGTTTCTGGGCTGGCAAGATGGTCTAGCTGATAAAGGCACTTGCCGCCAAATCTGATGACCTGTGATCAATTCCTGGGTCACACCTGGTGGAAGGAGAGAACCGATTCTCACAAGTCCTCTGACCTCCACACTTGCACCATGGCATATGTGCACAAGTGTGTGTGTGTGTGTATGTGTGTACACATACATACACACAAGACAACAAATATAATTTTAAATATCTTAAAGGTGATTAGATTACAGCTGGAACCCACCAAGCTGCTACACACAGAGGACAATGGGGAACTGCCAACACCCTGTGTGGTGACCAGTCAGTGAAGCAGGAGATTCTTGGACCTGCCTTGCCAATCAGCAGGTGGCATTGCCATGGTTCGTGCCATCTTGACTCTGCAGCCGCTGTGCCCTTTGCACAATTATTAGCCAATTGCTCTGAAGTGTCATACCTAATAAAAGAATCAAGCATGGAGAAACAATAGTAGGCCAATCAGGTGCCAGCCTGGGTAAGAACAGAGGGATCACACCCAAGGCTTGGCACCTGGGGTGAAAGGTCAGCCTGAGAATGGCTCAAGTCACACTGGCAACAGATCAGACCCACACAGCAGAAACAGCCAGTGCTGGGTTCTGAGCCCCCTGCTCTTTCCAGGTTTCCGCTTGGCAAGCTCCTGGCTCTTCCTGGACCCCTGTGCCGCCTTGTGGGTCTAAAGACAGAATCAACAGGTGTCTCTCCGGCTACCCAGGAGGGTAAATTTGATTTCTTCTCCATTTCCCCCTCTGCTCTGCTATGGCTCTATTCCACCTCACAGACAGGAAAGAGGGTGTGAACACACCCTCAAAGGAGGCTGCTGGGAGAGCCTCCTTTGTGATAGGTGCCGGGCCAAAAGCAGCGGCCTAAAGAAAGTTGGAGCCCTACTACCGGCAACCTTTGTGTCAATTTAAGCAAATATTGTGGCGTTTCCATGGTGACTCCTGTTTTGAATATCCACTTCGCTCACTTTTTTAAAGGGCTTTTCCTGTTTGCATTTCAACTTGAAACCTGTAAATATTTTCAGCCTTTTTAGGAAAAAAAAAAAAGAAAAGAAAGAGCCCAATGTGCGTGCAAATACAAATACACAAACAAGCACACAACTCCTCAGGCGTGGCAGTCCGGCCTTGAAGACGTAAGGATGTGGAGCATGGAACCCCGAGGGCGTTCTCATTATCCACTCTTCTAGCCATCCTGCATCTGGAACTGACACTGAAATCCGGTCCTCCTGGCCTCCTTCCTAGGGGCTAGCAACATCCCATACCCAGTGGCTGTGTGTTACCCCAGTGGCTCGTTCTTTCCTGCATGGTCTTGCATGGACCAGCAGCAGCCTGGTTAGTTTTCTAACTTAACCCAGCCATCAAAGCACTCCCCAATGGGGGTGGGCGTCTCCCCAAGGTGTGTGGGCCCCTTCCTCTCTTGACTCCCAAGGCTGGGCTGAACTGAACAAAACTGGCTCTTTAAAGGCTAGCTTCAGCACCAGGCCCTTCTCTCTGTTGGGGCACTGATGTTTCAGGACCGGCTTCCCTGGGGAAAGCTGGGATGGAAGATGCCAGCGAGCGAGGGGTAGATTCGCCTGGCTCCCACCCCACCCTTCAGCACCACACAGGGTTAACAGAGTGTTTCCTGGTTTCCATGGATTCCCGCCAGGCCCCTAATGTGAGTTTCGTGTGATTTGGGGGAAGTGGATTTCCTTTGTTTTCCAGTTTGGGAATATTTTTTTTTCTTTAAAAAAAGAGGAAAAAACACTTTAATGGGAATTTCAGGGCCACTGGGAGACTCACTCCTTTGGGTTCTGAAACTCCCTTGCTTATTGGTACAGAATTTCCCAAAGCCCAGGCAGCCTTTGGCCCTGGCCAAAAACATGGCTGTGGGCCAGAGGAAAGGTTGCCTTGGACCATGGGGAGCTTGCACACCAGACCACCCTCCTATGGGGATCTCTACCCCAGTAGCCTATAAAAATTTAGCATCTACCACTGGAGCTGACACACACCCCTTCCAGCTTCACACTGGGGAACTCACACTTGCCCAGACAAGAGGTCAAGAGAAGCATATACCTCCCAGACTCCTAGAAGGAGCCAGAAGACAACAGTGCAACCATATGCCAGAGGTGCCCCAGAGCCTCATGCTCTGGTCAAGAAAGGTTCCAGTTAGAAGGGAAGAGGAAACTCCAGACCCCAGAGGGCCATTGTCTCTTCCAGACCACTGGTGGGGGTGTGGGCCTGACCAGGAGAGAAGGACTGAATAAAGGGTGTGGCCAGGCCACCTCCTCCTCAATTTTCCCCATTCCTGCCATCCCTGCCCAGCCTTGCTAGGGCGGCATGACCTTGTTCCAAGGCTCCCCAACCAAGTGGCCTGACCCATTTACCAAACCAAGGCATAGGCCCCAAAGCCTTCCAAGCACTGTGGCCCTCCCACGCCACACACCTCAGGGCTGAGGCACAGGTCTCGGTCAGTATGTGCAGAGCCTAAAGGATCTCTAACCAGCTTGCCCATGCGAAGAGGTAAGAAGCCAAAGACAGTGACAGACACTACCCTGGGATGGAGATCCAAAACCAGGGGTCTGAGGCCAACATCTGCCATTCAACCCTATGATGGCCCTCCCTGGAGCCAGCTAATCGCCTAAATGCTTGGGATCCTCACAAGACTGGAAAGGCAAGGAAGAAAACGACAGGTGTCATCTTCCCTCCCACCCAACAGGCTCAAGTCAGCAAGGGCAGCAAACAGAACTCCAGAACTGTCCCAAATCATAACTACCCTCTTCTTCTAAGAAACTTCCAGAACCTCTCCCAAGAGGGCTCGTATGCCCTTCTGCTCCGCTCTCCACGTACCCTTCCTCACGACATTAAATCCCATGCAGAACTGGAGTAATTTGTTCACAAGCCTGTTTCCACCATTGGATTCTTAACTCCTCAAGGGCAAAGCCCAGGTCTTAATTATCTCCGAGTCTCCAGCACTTAGCACAGCAGCTGGCCCACGGTGGGCAGTGTAAGTGTTGGTAGAGCTGAACTAGTCCCTGATTTCATGTCACACTCAAGATGAGCCTGGTGTGGCTTCCTCCTCTCACCCAGCGGAATGCTTCGTTGGCCACTTTCATACTCTAGTCTGCTCACTCAGCTCCCCTGAGCCCCAATCTGCCTGTTGGTCTCTCTCCTCCTCCACGAACCCACTGAATTGACCATGTGCAGGTTCCAAGGGACTTTTGCTTACTTGAGCCTTTTCCAACTGATCCTACACACACACATACACACACACACACACAAAGATTGAGCACCTACTATGTGCTAGGTGAGGAGAGAACACAGTGGGTGAGTGGTTTTCGCCTTCTGCCAATCGGCTCACATGAGGACGGATGATATTAGCTAACTAGATGAGTTTGACAAGCCCTGTGCCAAGCGTTCTACACACATGCTCATGATGAATCTTTATAGCACAAAGGGAGGAACAGTATGGGCCCCTCGGATAGATTAGAGAGAGCAAGCACAGAAATATGAAGTGACCAGCCAAAGCTCACATGGCTCACAGGTATGGAAGCTGGTGACCTCCCAAAAGTTCTCCCGAGTTCTCTCCCTATGTGATCACTGTTCACCCTTGCCCAGGAATTGTGCACCTCTTGCCTCGCACCGCTCTCGGCCTGGAAACAGGTCTCCAGCAACACACCAGGACTGCCTGAAAGCATTTGGATTGTGTAGCCAAAGGCAATGTCTGTGCTCAGGTGTTCTGGCCAGGCTTAAAAGTGGGAGGAAAGGCAGACCTCTGAACGCACACCAGACAGGCAGGAGGGACACCCAAATCTACCTGGTGAACGGGCTTTTGGCTAGCGCCCTGCCTTTGGCTGTGTCTGGTGACAGCCAGGACCATGCAGTCTCAGGAGGTCCTGTGAGAGTGGGACAGCTTCGGCCCCTCCCCAGATAGGGGTCTGCGGATGCTCCTCCTCCCCAGATAGGGGTCTGCGGATGCTCCTCCTCCACAGAAAGGCAGAAAATCCCCCTGTTAGGATCTCCCACCATAATGCACACCTGCCTCTGAGGTGTGGGCTTGGGGAGCAGGGTTAATGTACTCTTGGTTTTTATCTTAGGTGAGTGTGTACGCCACAGGGAGGGAAGCACAGTGGTCTCTTCAAAGGAGAGACGGCGTGGAGATGGCGGGGAGAGATCCACACGAGCCAGGAGAGATGGTGGAGGACCCTGGGGTGTGGAGAGGACAGAGTGCTAATGAACAGATTTCACAAGCCGCCCGGAGTGAAAACAAAAACACAGACGAGCGCATTGCCCAACTTCAGGGTTGTATGGAAAAGAAGAAAAAAAACACAATAAAAAAATCCACATCTTAAATACAAAAATCCTACATGATGTGTTGCGGCATGAAAGTGTTTTCCACTGCATTTTTCCTCTGTGATCTCACACAGCCTACAACGGGTACGCCCAGCAGGGTCGGGATTTGACGGCGTACAGTCAGAGCAAACACACACACAATTAACCAAAACAAGAGCAGTAAATATTCAAATCACACCAAACTGGCATCTTGCGGCTTCACATGACCTCTGAGATGGCGGCATTGGCTCTGAGAGGGGGCATTTTAGATGTAAGGAGGTGAGATTAGATGCGAAGGGGACGCAGTTCAGTTAGAAGGAACCAGAACTCCGAAAGCCTAGCCGGCTCCCAACCAGTCCGTCCCGTGGCTCTTTCTACACTTCAGGGGCTACCCTGCTGTGAAAGGGGACATCACACATCACACACCTCTCTGCTCCAAACCCTTCATGCTACTGTTACTGTGTGTCTCCTTTCTGTCTCGCCCTCCCCCTTTTAATTGTTGGATGAATTTACAGAGCACTGTGCCAAAAACAATCAACTCTAGGGAACAGAGTTATACAAAAAAGGGTGTGTCGCCAGAGGGAGACGGGGTATCCATGGAAACCTCCACCTTTCACAGAAGCCTAGGTGAAGCCTGGGTGAGGTGGACCAGGTGGAGGTGTGGAGAAGTCTGCTCCTTTCCAAGCATGGCCTGAGGAAAGGCTGGAGTTGCTGACAAACCGAGGTAGCCAGATACAGTGTGGAGAGAGTCAGGAAGTAAAGTCAACCAGACATCATGTTAAAGGCGTGCTCCTGGGTGTGTGTGTGTGTGTGTGCGTGTGTATGCACATGGGCGCACCACTGTGCCAGGTCACTGGGCAACAGGCTGCAAGGGCTAAGGGCACAAGCCTTAGAACCACATTGCCCAGGTATGAATCTAAGCACTGACACTCCTGAGCTGTGTGGCCCTGGAAAAAAATTACTTTGCCCTCTCCGTGTCTCAGTTTCTCCACCATAAAATGGAGAGACTAAGAATTACTCCTGAATGTAGGTAGAGGGACTTCATCCCTTATTATGGTTAACTTCCCAAGAAAAATACCCAGCACATGGAATAGCTGGTAAGTCACACAGAGAGGCGGTGGGGGAGAGGGGTCCTAGACCCTGCTACAATAAGGGAGAAAATAATGGTTCATTGACTATACACTGTGAACTTGGGATTTTAAAAGCCCTTCATACGCAACCATCCCGAGGTCTTGGTGAGGTACATGTTCATCTCCTCTGCAGAGTTGAAAACCTAAGAAGAATGGGACACACCCAAGGTCACACACAAGCAGAAGCATTCGAATCCAGAGCTATTGGACAGGAATAGGCTGAGGTGAAGGGTGAGAGGGCAAGCAAGGGACAGAGGCTCAGGAGCACTAGAGGCTCCAATCTGACTTGGTTGGAGATGCACAGTAGCCCAGGTTGGTTGGAGATGCACAGCAGCCCAGGATTCTCTTCCCAGGGGACAAAGTAAAGAACTCCTCTGTGCCAGTAACTGCTGGCAGAAGGAGCAGGGGAAGACAGGCTGGTAGACAGGCCTGGGTGTCTGCATTCTACAGTGCTGGTCACACAAGACCAGTGCCACCCTGTGAACCTTCTCTCTGCCCAGTTGGCTTCTCCAGAATCAGGAGATCACTGGAGGGAAAGGACAAGAGTGTGGTCTCCCTGACTCCCAGCAATGGACCCAGACAGCCTGGGAAAGGTCCTTCCAAGCCTTTGGAGAACCTAAGTTTCAGCTTTCTTGGAACCTAGGAAGATCCGTGGGAAGGACAGAGCATAGGCAAAGGGGTCTTAGAGGGGCCAAACATGCCCAGGGAGTCCTGCAAGCCAAATTGGAGGCACAAGCTGTCTGCTTTGAAAGGTTTTGTTCTCAGCCTAGTTGAAGACCAGACTTGGTGGCTCAGCCTTTCTGCCATCGACCACCCAAACTCATTCAGATATTTCCTCTCTCACTTGCTTTTATATAAAAAAAATTTTAATGTTCTCTATAATTCATCCATCCCAGAAGATAATCGATAGAGCCCGTAATGAAAATCTGAGCCATATTTTATGATCCGCTGCAAGCAGAAAGGGCCACATCAGCAGGTCCGTTTTTGGCTCTCCCTATCTGTCTTGCCTGCTGCCCAGGATTACTTACTTGCCCTGCTGGTCCTGCCCACAGCCCTCCACCCAGAGCTCACACAAGCGGGGCCACAACCCTAGCATCACCCTACTGCTCACTCAGGCAAAGGACAGTCACAGCCTTCCTGGAGTGGCCCCCGAGTTGGAGACTCAGCACCCTCCCCTGGGAGCCCACAGCACTTTCAACCCACGTCCTTTGGGAAGTCCCCGATTTTTCACTAGGTGGCATTTTTCCCACCAAGAGAGAATGTGTCAGGACAGGGAGATGACTCCATTGGTAAAGTACATGTGTGGAAGCATAGTGACCTGAGTTCAGACACAGCACTAAAGCCAGGCATGGCGGTGGGCGTGTGCAACCCCAGCCCTGGGGGAGGGGGGAGAAGGGAGAGGAGAAGAGAGGCAAGCTGCCTTTCTTTATCCCGGGCTCTAAATAACACCTTGGACCTTCTGGTCAGTACGGGTAGGCAGTGTTGTTCATTTTTACTACCTCCAGCAGGTCCTTCATGCCCATCCTGTGTCCCACCCTGTGAGGTGAAACAGTGGACAAGCCAATGAGAAGGAAGTACAGGACACCGAGACAAGAGCCCTTGGACGCTTGTCCTGGCCCCTCCTACTTAGAAGCCAATCAGGAGGCCATCTGTTCTTCCCAGAATCCCTCACTACCTTTCACCAATCAGAGAACAACACAGAATAAGTGTTAGGAAGAGGTGACTCCAGCAGAACTAATCAAAGTCCAGAGAGTCCAAAGAGGGGGAAGGAAGACAGAGCAGAGAGCTCAAACCAATAGGAAGAATGGGCTTCAGCCATGTGATGGAGTACCACACACCCAGTGGAACAATCCTTACAAAGTGAGTCCGGGACAGCCAGGGTTACAAAGAGGAAACCCTGTCTCAAAACCAAAACAAACCCAACCCCTCTCCGCACAATAAAAAAAAAAAAACCCTAGCAAACAAACCAAACCCCTAGATGTGGTAGAAAACTTTGAATAGGACTGTTTTGATGGCTGCCTAGCAAAACTTCCGGTGCTGTCCACTATGGTGGTCTCTGGACACCAGGAGACTGTGTGGCTACCAAGCATTTGCAATAGGGTGAATATGACTAAGGAACTAAATTTTTAATTTTATTTAACTTTAATTAATTTACATTTAAATAGCCACATGCGACTAGAGAGTAACTGTATTGAACAAGACAGGTTTAGAGGAATAATCTCATTGATGTAAAAATAGCTTTTCTTAATAAAAAATTAAAAACCCTTTTATCCCAATGCAACAGGAATAACCATTATTAACTATAATAATAGTTAATATTTAAGTGTGCTGCGGCACGCCAGGCTCAGTGTTAGCTATTTCAGATGGGTTGTCACGGTTTCCATCACTCCCAGTTTATAGATGAGAAAACTGAGGCTCAGGGACACCACATCATTTTCCCAGTGTCACACTGCTGTGGCTCAGTGGAGGGCTGGCGCTTCCCTGAAACACTTCTATCTATACCCTGCCTGTTTTTAAATTATTTTCTTTATATTTAAATTTTTTATACTTATTCATAAGCTGGAGAAAAAAACATTTTTAAGGATTTATTTTTATTTTATGTGTATGAGTGTTTAGCCTTTCTGTACGTATGTGTGCCAACCACATGCTTGCCTGGTACCCAAGAAGAGGATGACAGATCCCCTGGAACTAGAATTACAGACCATTGTGAGCTGCCATGTGGGAACCAAGAACCAAACCCCAGTCCTCTGAAAGAGCAGCCAGTGCCTTAACCACTGAGTCATCTCTCCAGCCCCCAAAAATGTTTGTTTGTTTGTTTGTTTGTTTTTCAAGACATGGTTTCTCTATATTGTCCTGGCTGTCCTGGAACTCACTCTGTAAAGCAGGCTGGCCTTGAACTCAGAGATCCACCTGCCTCTGCCTCCCAAGTGCTGGGATTAATGGTGTGCACCACCACCACCCAACTCCTATGTATATATATATATATATTTTTTTAAGACACCCTAAAGGGAAGTGATTCCCTTTCACTAGGAGCAAAAGATGTGAAGAAGGTACTGGAGCTCCTGGTTAGTAACTCAGCTGGCACGTAGAGAAAGAAACTGGCCTTGACACTCTGTGTCTCACATGTCCTGTGTCAAGAAGGGCCAACACCTTCAGTGATGCTGGCCTGAGACGGACAGACAGACAGACACACACACACACACCGACCACCAAGCACCAGCTTTCTCCTCAGGCCTCTGGTCAGTTCAGAGCAGGTCTTAGCACTTTGGAGATCCCAGCTAGGTCCCTATCTCAAAGGAGATGTGGGGAGCCGGGTGGAGTGGTGAGGGTACGCAGGGGGCTGGCTGGGAAAGTCTTCATCCATGCCTCACTTTGGACTCTGACTTCCCACCTCCTCTTGTAGGAACCAAAGATTTCATGGGAGTCAGGAACACAGGGCCAGCCCCAGACTGGGACTGCAACAGCTCCGAGGCAGGGGCATGGACAGATTTATTTTTTCCAAGAGGGACAGCCACTATTCCCAGTCACCTGCCTACTCTTGGGCTTGGTTCAGAATGAGGGGAACAAAGAAAATCCCTCCCATAGTCTGGGATAGAAGTACACAGCCCAGACCACTGAGCCCAGAACAGACTCAGAGGGTTTCCAGCTGTGCTTTCCCCCAGGGCATCAACCTCGGGGCAGGGGACACTTCGTGACAGGTCCACCTGGTCTGGATTTTATTTTGGCTTCCCCTTCCCTGAGATGCACAGATTGGTACGTGAGTGTGTGTGTGTGTGTGTGTGTGTAAATGTCCTTACTTAGAAGTTGCTATTGCTGTGTACTTCTGGTACCTGCTGACCGCAGTTCTCTGTCAGCCCCAGTCTACCCTAAGTTCCCCTTGAATTCATCTATTTATTTTGGTGGGCCAGTTTCAGGTGCTTCTAGTTTATCAAACAATCAGCCCTGTGAGGTACATTGGGTGTTTCCAGAAATTACATCACAAAAAATCATGCAATTAAAGTGTGTGGGGGAGAACAGAGTTGTTGCTTAATTTCATATTTTAATTAGTGACTTATTGTAAACTTTTAAAATGGAGGCGCCTAAGCAAAGCCAGTAAACAAGTTTTTCTAATGAATTAATTCACCCCCTTCTTCCTCCTCACCAACTCGAAACCATCGCTCTCTGGATTGGCCCTGTCCCCTCTTTTGTCTTCATTCCACATCTTGATCTTTGCTCAACAGCACATGCTCCAAATAAAATTAGGAAGTCTAGTACCATGGGAGCCCAAGGGAGTCTGGCCAATAGGTTAATAGCCTTGACCTTGAAGAAGTTGACAGTGGACCCAGCATGAAGGTGAATGTCTCTTCATAACTGACTCTCAGGGGACCCCTGTATTCCTCTCAGGGCACAAACCTCAAAAGGGAAAAGAGAGGAAAGCTGGCAACAGTGATGCCTGAGGCAAGACTGGGAGGGCGGAGCCACGTGGCACCTGGAGACCAGCAGTGAAGTGAAGAGACCTAGAGAGAGGGAAGCTGAGCTGCTGGGAAACCTAAGAGCCTCCTGGCTGCTGGGACTGGGGGGAAGGAAGCCATCTTTGGCCACGGAGAAATGCTGAAACTAGAAGAGTCTGTCTAGGTCAGTTTAGAGAAATGATTCAGCCATATTTCCCAGGCACCCACAGAGGTAATCCAGGCACACCCCACCACCACTCAGGGGTCTCTAGGCTTTCCCTTCTCAGACCTCCCAGCCTAGGAAGTAAGCTTGGGAGCCTCTTCCAGGAATGGAACAGGCTAAGGGGACAACAGAGCCTTCCATCTTCTGTTGCACACTAAGAGGGGAGCACAGGGTGTCTTAGTGTTGCTGCTCACTGGGGGCAATGTGAGGTCTCCTCTTACCCCAGGGGCTTCGCCAGGGTAGGGAGGGCATGGTGAACTGAAGCATGCCTCCTCCCGGCACTCCCAAATGAGACCCAGGGAGAATCAGCTATGCTCTAAGGACCTAGACCTGGTCAGGGCATTTGGTGTCCCAACCAAACCCCACTTTGGCCACTGTGCTTTGAGTCTGAAGAACAGCAATGGGAAGGTCAGAGGGGTGTTAGTCACCTCCTACCTCCTCCATGATCCATCTCAGACTCTTTAAACTGGACCCTCTTGCCTGACACATCACATTCCCAGTGTGGCCTTATGATCACAGTGGTGAGGGGGCTGGGAGTCATCCAGACCCCTACTAAGATTCCCAAAGAAAGGAAGGAGGGGCGGAAGGAAGAACCAAAGAGAGGAAGGGGATGGACCCCATGCCATCGCACACCGTTTAGGAACCCAGACCAAACCCAACGGCAGATCCTGCTGGGTTGAGCTTCAATCATAAAGGAAAGCTCCCATCAAACACTGGTTGGGCATGGATGTACCCCAAGATTAGGGATTTGGAAGCCCATCTGAGGAAGCTGGCCCTGGGAAGACAGCAACAGGATTTAATACCTTATCCGGGCTGTCTGGTAAACACCCTGAGCTTCGTTACACTCCCGCTAGGCAGCTGGGCTCCTCAGGTGTGCAGGCGACGATGGGCAGGTAGAGACAGCCGTAGGCAGAGACAGGAAGGGGGGAGAAGGGGCTGAGCGGTGGAGGTTGGGTAGGGCTGGCCTGGGAGGATGGGACATAGGCATCCAAGCCAGACAGTCCATGAGACAGCTGGAAAGGGGGGCGGTGAGTCAGGGGGCTAGAATAGTGGGGCACAACGCTGCTATTCCTGACGGGGAGGAAGAGGTTGCTGAGTGGCATGAGAGGAAGGGCAGAGTTTTTTGGGTCAAAGATCTCGGAGCCTAACCTGCTCTGTCTTCAGATTAAAGTAGAAACTAGGATAGCCTGGGCACTGACCAGAGGCTCCCCCAAATCACACAGATCAGGGCTTATTGTGACCAGGTAGAATGGCTGGCTAGTGTCTCCCAGGACACCTGTCCTCCGTGCACACATAGATACCTCAGGCCCCAACATCAATTCAACTGGAACAGGGTGCCCTACTTTTAGAGGGTGCTGACACAGGGTAAGAAGGGGGGTGTGGGGCACCAGCACTAAGGCTGACAAGAGGGTCTGCACGCTTCCGGAAGCAGCTTGGGGACAGTCAAGAGTAGACAGGTAGAAAAAAGGCGCCTGCGGGTCCTGGGCATTTTCAGGAAAGACCACCATAGCTCTGACCTGAGTCCAGAGCCAAGTGAGGAGCTTTGACAAATGCCTGTACGCAGGCCAGGCGCTCCTGGTGGCACCTGCACCACCAGGCCCAGCAGGGCACCCCGCTAATCCTCTCTCCTCTTTCTGCCTGTTCCCTGAGTAATTACAGTTTTGGGTTGAAACCTCCTTGGAGTGTAACCCCCTGCCTGATGCCCTGTCTAAATCCTTGGGTACACAGCAGGGCATCTCCCTGTGTCAAATAGCTATAGACCATTTCCACAGCCAAACAATACACCCTCGCTTTTAAATCTCCTCCCTGCCTGCTCCTTTTGGCAATACTCTTCCTGCCCTGGCCTTGGCTGTGCGGACCCTGTCTCTATGGTCCTTGGCTGTCGGCTCAGGGCCTCCCAAGTATGCTGGTGTGGAGAGGAGGAGGTTCCTGGCTTACAACAGGCCTTGTCTCCTGCACATTCTAAACCCTATGATCCCTAGATATCTATTCACAGTTTCTTCATCTGCAAGAAGCCTGAAGATGCCAGGGCAGAAAGCTTTTCTGCACTGCTGTTCCCCGTGGAAGTACCAGCCCTGCTACTGGAGGTTACCTTGATCCTTAGATGTATCCCACCACCTAAGTAAGTGTAAGTACTCTCTGCTCCAGATATGGTCCTGCAGATTAGCCAGGAGAAGCCAGGGGCCTGTCATGTTCTGCCCCTCTTGGCCCCCGATGCCAATTCTGCAGTCAAGCAGTCAAGACCATCCTTGAGGGTTTTCCGCAGCTCTTGCTCCCATTGCTTTGACAGATCCCTCCTGTCTCTTCCACTCTGATCTAGACAATGTCAACACCGAATCTTCTCCTTAACTGCATTTACCTTTGAGAGTATGCATATATACACACACCCAAGAATATACGAGAACACACACACACAGAGAAAGAGAGACGATAGAGACAGACGGGGTGGGGTGGGGGGAGACAGGGTATAGCTGAAAACAAGCAAATCAACTCACTGTTTTGCCTGCACCAGGCAGGTGTCCAGAAAACCCTGGGCAATACACCCTACTGACTCTGCCAGACACTAGAACACTTGTTCGGTTCCCTACCTTTTGGAAGTGGGTCCCTAGTGCATCCCTTTGGGCCATTGCTGCTGATAATTTTTCAGAGATAAACAAACCGGTTTGGATAAAACAAGATCCAACCTGAATTCTTCACCCAAAACTCAAGAAGAATCTCACCTACCATCCTTTTCCTTTCTTTCCCTCTCTACTTACCTTTAGCTCCATGAAATCCAGGCCACTTGACTTAAAAAAAATTTGTTGTTGTTGTTTTCTAGACTCCACCACACCTAGGTATGGCTAGTCCTTTGTCCCTACTTGAAAGGATGCTGGCTCACTGAGAAGGCCTTATTTCACTTTCTTAAAAGAAAAGAGCAAGGAAGGGCAGATATGCCTGTCAACCTGTCTGGTTGGCTTAAGCCTGTGGTTTCTCTGGTTGCTTTTAGGTTCCAAATTCCAATGGTTCCTCTCCTTAAAACCTGTAGTCCCTTCCCAGAGGGTGAATGTGGTCTGGACAACTGGTCTACCTGTCATGTCTAGCCCAAACAGAAGTTGCTGAGTTCCTAATATAGGCCAAGGTCAGGACAGCAAGAAGGCCAAAGGACCAAGAGAAAAGACAAAGATCTGAAATCCATGGTCACATAGGTCTCTCTACCAACTCAAGTGTGTGATGTACCTGCCTACGTCCACAGTCATTCATGCCTGGCACACCCTCACCCACCACCCTGTCCCACCCAGTCAGGCACCTGAATGGCTTCAGCCTTTCCAAAGAGTATTCTTTACTTTCTGCCCTCAGCTAGTCTGGAACCTCTGCCAGGGCTCCCGCCTCCAAAATCCTCATCAGTGGGGTCTACTTGGTCCCTGTAGCTAATTTACACCCGTCAGGATTTAAAATAGCTGAGGCATAAATGAAAAGTCCAATTTCTTCAAATTTGCATTGTAAAACCATCCTTCAACTTCCTTGAAATAAATTTTACTATTTTATTAGTGCAAACAAAATGGTAATAAAACACTAATACAGCGTCTTGTATCCAGGGGAAGAGCTAAAATTAACATAGAGCGAGCAGTGTTTGCTATTACATTCAATTACCTTTTTACTTGAGATTTACATTCTCATCCCCTTAATCTCCATAGTAGTGGCTTCAAAATCATTCCTCCCAGGCTCTGCCCTTCCAGAGCCCCCACAGCTGGAAGCCAGGCCTCCCGCCCAGATGGCGCTCACCCTGGGCATGGAGCCTGCCCCTTTCTCCACAGCTGCCACTTGTCACAAGGTCCCTCTCCTCTCCCCTGCTCATAATTTTCTCACGTCTCAGCCTCTCGGTACAAGGCAAACTCAAATCAAAGGGCTCTGACCCAAGGCACAGGCAGACACATGGTTATCAATGAGAGGTGCATAGGGCACGGGCCAGGGGCATTGCCCGCCGAGTCTGCTAGAGGCTCTGCCTGGTACAAGACAGAGGCGGGAGCTCCTGGGAGCTCCAGGGAAACCGCCATCTCTGGTTTGACAGGTTGTGGGAGAGGACTTGCTACATGGCACAGCTGGGGACTCTAGAGGGTGGCAGGAAGTTCCAAGTCATGCTAAACTGGGAAGAGATGAAGGGACTGCTGGGTCCTGCCCTTTGACGCTGTGTGGATGAAACTGAGGTCTTAGCATGTGCTGCTAGTTGGTGGCAGTGGTGGGACTAGAAATCACCTCAGATGTCTCCCCATCCAGGGCTCAAAAGACACAGTCCCTAACTCAGAGGGCTGGGCTCCCCTTCTCCCAGTTACCGCCATGAAATCTGATCCTCAAGAAGGACAAGTATAGGGCAGCATCATTTCAGACGTAGAAATGGTCAGCTCTGCCCCAAGCCACTGGGGGAAAGTCCTGTGTCTCCCAGCAGTCCAAGGCTTTGCCCAGATTCCAGAAATGCCACAGACTAGCTAAGGGAACACAGGCACACAGCGTCTCCTCTCCCAGCCTCAGTTTCTCCTCCACCTGCACAAAGACAATAATTCCCGAGCTCCCTTTCTGGAGGTTACAATGAACAAAAATATCAAGTGGGTAGGGTCAAGCCCACGTGAGCCTTACAGCTCCTCTGACAGTCCTTCCAGAGCGCAGAGCAGGGTGTGTGGGGTTGGGGTCCTAGCCAGGGCAACAGACACAGACAACTGAATCCCAGGCAAGGATACCTTTGGCCTCCGGGACTTCACCTTGAGCCACAGCCTTTCTTTCTGTTTCAATCTCTGGAAAAGACCCCAAAGTTTTCCTACAATATCTTTAGTACTAAAGTGGAAGCAAGGACAGCCACTGAGCCCAGGCCCCAGGCCTCTGCCTGGGATCATTCAGATAGCAGGAAGGCAGACAAGTTGAAATTGGTGTCTCCCCCAATTTTTATCTACCTTGCTTTCAAAACCAGGGGTGGGAGGGAGAAGCAGTTAAAATTAAAGGGGCGCACACAACCACACAGTCTCTGTACAGGCAGATTCATTTACCCACACACCCACACGACACAATCACATACGACCTCCTACACAATCACTTATATAAAATCATTCACACACATGACCTCATACAATCACAGCCAGTCACTTCCCATTTACACACACAATCACAATCCTATATGCAGTTACTCATATATACAACCATTTGCACATAGTCATGTTCAATCATTTGTACATATAAACTCACACAATCATTTACCCATCTCACAGTCTCACACACACACCATCACCAACACAACCATTTACACACAACTACAATCATTTTACACACTTAACCTGACACCTAATCCCATACACATAATAATACTTAGCTTCACCCTACCCCCACCTGGTTCCCAACACTCTCACTTTTCTGGAGGACATTGGGTGGAAGGTTCCAGTTTAAACTGATGGCTCAGTAGTTAAGAGCACTGACTGCTCTTCCAGAACACCTAGGTTTCATTCCCAGCCACCACGTGGCAGCTCACAACCATCTGTAACTCCAGTTCCAGGGGATCCAATGCCCTCTTCTGATCTCTGTAGGCACCAGGATGTATACAATTCATATACGTACATTCAGGCAAACTCTTGTTCACATAAAATAGAAATAAATGAAATTTTAATAAATCAAGTAAGGCCACACTGGGCCTAACTCCACATCTACATCTATTTGAGAGTCCAAATCCTACAGAAGCAGAGCCTCCTGAAAGAGTGGCGTGTGTGTGTGTGTGTGCGCGCGCGCGCGCGCGCGCGCGCACAGTTCATGAATGTGCAGATACACATTCACTAGTGTTCGTGGAGGCCAGAGGCCAATGTTCCACGCCTTCCTATATCTACATCTGCCTTATTTGTGGGACAAGGTCTCTCACTGAACCCAGTACCAGCTACAGAGCCCCTGGGATCCTTCCGTCTACGCCTCCCTAGCACTGGGGTTGCGGGTGCACACTGCCCGGCTCAGCTTTTTACCTAGGTTCTGGAGATCTGAATTCAGATTCTCGGAGTTCAAAGGTCAGTGCTTCACCAACTGAGCCATCTCCCTGGCCCCCTGGAAAAGGAAACCCAGCCAGAAGTGAGCACTCAGGCCTTTCACTGCTGGGTGTCATGGGCCAGGTCATCATCCTTGCTACCATCTAGTCTTTCTACCTGGACCCCTGTGGCCACCCCAGAGTTAAGCACCCCTAATCAGCTTCCCTGTTTCACAAATATAAGACTGAGGCCACAGCAGCCCAGCCCGGAAGCAGCCCCGTGCATGCACAGAACTCGGGGAGCTGAATTCTGTTCCGACCAGCATTCTACATTTTTTCCTTATTTTTTTTCCCTCCCCACCCGTGAAACAAAGAAAGTTTGTTGTCGAGGTGTAGACCTTTTCTTGGGCCTTGTCCGAGTTTCTACCTTGTTTTTCTTTCTCCTTCTCCCTCACCTCCACCCTGCCTTCCCTACTTCCCCACCTTGAATAAATAAAGCACCCAAAGCTGGCACCAGCTGGTGAGGAAAGTACAAACTATCTCATAATTTTCTAATTTTTTTTTCACACACTGGCCCAGGGTTTTGGGCAAAGGACAAAAGCTATTGTTGAAGAGCACAACACGGAGTTCTGAGTCACCGATCCGCCTCGGCTTCCCGAGAGCTCATAGGTCTGTTGGGTTGGCAGAGCCGGTGAGCTCAGAGCCCTGCGGGGGCCGTGGGTGCAGGCGCCCTCTTGGGGCGTGGCCCCGCCCCCCACCCTTGCCAGGGCTCCCCGCTGGGCTGGCACTTCAGCTTTGTCGGCTGTTAACCATGGGGGGAATTGAAATAAAAAACAAATCAGCCCTGGTCCTGCCTCTCTAATGCTGTAATTTTCAGCTCCGGGGGCATCTTCTAAGCTCTCATAGTTTCTCTGGTGGCTGCGTCAACGCCGGACATCCAGGGGTATTTTCCCCCACAAATAAGGGGTTTTTTCATGTTTCAAAACCATCCTCACGATAGCTAGTTGTATAGGTGAGGCGGAGTTTACTCACTGCGTCTTCTCGGGTGGACACTATGACGGCACACGGGGAATATCCTTAAATCGGATCATTTATCCACAAGATCTAAACCCAAGCTAGGGGCTTTGCCTGCGTGACCCAGATCACCTTGGCTGTGGGTGCCTGGCCTTGGAGTGTATACCGGGAAGATGGGCAGGAGCTCCACCCAAACCTCTCCCAACCTGAGGCAGGCCCGAGCTCCTCTGCCCTTGCACCCAGAGAGACACAGGTTCCCGCAACGGCCCTCATCCTGGAGCAAGCGACCTTCACCCCCTCAAGCTGCACTTCCTCTTTATAAAGGGCCCTGGCAGCAAAAGGCCCATGACAACACTCTGCTCTCCGTTTTTATATCTGAATATCTCAAAGCACTTAGCTAAGACTTTCATTTTCTCATTACCCCAAGGAGAGAAGGTCATTCGGGAAAATGGTACAAATATGCCCATTTGTCAAAAGCAAAAGGGAAGTGAGTTAAAAGGAACGTTCTACCAGTTAAGCGAGCAGGCCAAACCCGGTCCTGCTTGCCTGCCCGTTGGCCCGTCTTGCTTCTAGCCGACTTAAAGAGTCTTGTGACAAAATGGCTGGGCACCTCACACAGGTTCCCATTTGCAGAGAGTCAGTCACCCCCTTTGGCCTCAGCTCAGGAGACCCTCCTACCTCATCTAGGGTCTCCACTCAGACCATAATCTCTGGAGATCATAATTATGCAAAATACACATTATATAAATAGATACAGTGACCAAAGGAAAAAATACTAAGTGGAAATATACTAGGTACTCAGAAAGAGTATGGCACAATAATCAAGTTCAGGGTAAATTTTCTTCCTTTTACTTCTGTAAGAAAACAACCTTTTTTTGTAAGAGATGGTTCTGTATTTCTCAGTGCTTGAAGGAAAGCATGCATTTCACAGTCAGATCACCCAGAGCTCAGACCATGACCAGGTAGGTACAGTGGGTGGTGCACACACTTGTAATCCCAGCACCCAGGAGGCTAAGGCAGGAGATTCGACAGAAAGTTCAAGGCCAGCCTGGGCTACAAATGCAGACCCTATCTAAATAAAAGCAAAAACAAGCAACCAACAACCAACTGACCCTCTTTTCTTGACTTGTGTGGTCTGTCGGAGGTTTATTTCCTGAGGTCCAGTGGCCATCGATCCAGTACCTGACTTGTGCCCTTCAATCCCACAAAAAGTCACAGCACAGGATCTGACATGCAGTCGGCGCTCAGTAAACGTCTGTTTCCTTCCTCTTTAAGTAAAATGGAAATGGAAAAGCAACTCAGCTTTAATGCTGCACCCGGGGGACAAAACAAGACCCTTCCCCGTACCACCAACGACTTCCTCCTCATCCTCTCGGTCATTGCTGGCCCCACCCCCACACAGCAAGCCTGCCACTCTCCTGGGACTCACCTTGGCAACTAGGAGGGGCTTTGGCTCGAGACAAGGCCCTCTTCTAAGCTCACCCTCTTTACTAGGGCAGGCCCAGGAATACCCCTCCAGGGAGCACACATACCTCCCTCATACAACTCTGGAGGACACACCAGGCCGGTGATTCTTGGGTTGGCGCCTTCCTGGCAGCCTCCCTCCAGGAACAGGTGCCAGGCTGCAAAGGCCACCTGCTGCTGGGGGGTGGAGGGGAGGGCAAGGGCCAGACTCTCATCTATGAGGAGAGGTGAAGGAAAACCAAGATGGTGGTAGCATCAGGGAGTAGACTCCTCCTTTGCCAGGAGTCCAGGCCAGCCTGGACACCCAAGAGCACAGCCTGGGGTCTCAAAAGCCTTGTTCCTCGCTCCAGGGCTCTGCACTGGGTGAGTATGTTTGCCTTTCTTGTTTGGCAAGTATGTTTAGGCCAACTTTTGATGGTCATACAGGCTGGGGCTCTAGCCTGGCCTTGAGGGCCAGGGGCAGATCTGAGCCTACTGCCCTGTTGCCTCTCAGATGACAGAAAGGATTCAGTGGGAGCATTAAAGGTAGCAACAACAGCTACCACTTGTAAGCATGAGCCAAGCCTGTGCCAAGCGCTTGCTGGGGCTGCTTCATCTAACCCCACACCTTAGGCGCTATTACCCATTCTCTCTGACACATGAGGAAACTGAGGCTAGGGCAGTTAGCTATGTCCAAAGTCACACTTCCAACAAACAAAACGCCTTGGATCTGAACCCATGGACTCGCTGTTCTCCAGCCCCGCTTCTGAAACAAGGAGATTCCACTTGGCCTCACCAGAAAGGAGCCCTGCGAAACAGCCTCTGGGAGTAGGCTGGAATTCTGCCCAAGAGTCCTCCTTGCTACCTCTTGTCTTTCTTTGTCCTTACAGTGAGGCTGGATGGGAAAGCTAAGAGATGTCACTGTACACACACAATGTATACATATACTGCACAGACACTGCAACACACTGTACACACACTGCAACACACTGCACACACACTGCAACACACTGTACACACACAGCGCACATACACTGTAACACACTATACACACTACACACACACTGCACACCCTGTTCATACTGTACCCACACTGTAATACACTGCACACACTGTGCACACACTGCACACACACTGTAATACACTGCACACACTGTGCACACACTGCACACACACTGCACAGAGTGTGGCTGAAGGTGGGGGAGGGTGGCGTGCAGGGGTGGGGTGGTTCCCTTCTGTTTAAATGCGGAGCTCTAGGTATGTTGGGCCATTGTTGAGGGCTGAGGCATGTAAACATGTGTTGGCTGGCTGGTGGGGAATGGATATGGAGAAGAGAATGGTGGCAGGGGCCAGACCCTTGGCACACACTAACCCTGAAAGCTGCAACCCTTCTTTTCAAACCGGGGATGATGCCAGCTCAAAATGGTGTGCCCTTTCTTCTAACATTCAAATGGGATCCTAATGAGAGGCTGGATGTAGGAGGGCACTAGACAAAGCCCCCCTCACCCGAGCATGGGCTATCAGCTTGCAAGATTGCCTGGGTGGGGGTCCTGAGACCTAACAGCAGGTCCCAGGAAAGATGGTGGAGCCCAGCAGGGTGGGAGCTGCTGGATCACTGGGGCAGACAGTCTCCAATCATGCTGAGTGCAGCGCATCGCTTCATTCACAAACCCAGAGTTAAGCGAACAGCCGGGTGGAGGGTGGATTCAGCCCTTAACTCACTCAGGATCACTGGTGTGGAGCCACAGAGGCGGCAAGGGGCTGGGAGATGGCCGTCCCTGGCAGAAAGGCAGGCCTGGGCATAACCCCAGTGGCAAATATGGACACATACAAAAAGAAATCATAATTCTTTACAAAAATCCCTTTTTAAAAAAAGCCCAACAAGCATTGGGAATTTAGGGAGGGATGTGAGCCTGGGTGAGATAGGGGAGGGGCGGTGGAGGCGAGGGGGCAGCTTCTTTTCTACCCATGCCAAATCCTCGTTTACTGTCAGCTTCAATCCGTTCGGAACTCACTGACTCAATTGCCTTTTCACGGGGGAAGGAGCCTGCACAATGCAGGGGACTTTTCAGCTCCACATTAGCACACAGGGCACTGGGCAATGTCCGGGAATAAACACACGCATCGCTCCTGAGGCCACTGACCCCCGCCCCCATCTGAAACAACCCAGCCCACAGTGCCGGATCACTTCCACACTCCCCTGTTTTAATTCTGTGGGATGGGTTTTTATTTTCTGCTTTGCTCTTAATGTGGCACAGCCAGTGAGATGTGTGTATGTGTGCTTGAGCTCGTGTGTGTGTGTGCATGTGTGTGTGTGTGCATGTGTGTGTGTGTGTGCTGAAACAAGCTCAGTATGTGGGGAGTGAAGAGACGCCACCTCTCAACAGACGTGAGTCAACTCTAGGAAATTCTAAGTTGTCCTGCGTAGAGAATGGAGGCGTGAGTGAAGGGAAAGAACCTCATTTGGGTTCCTAAGAAACAGGGATTCGCTGCAGGGTCCCTATTTAAAGTCATTCTAAAAAACAGGGTTTGTGGATAAATCAGCATTTGATAAGGGAATGTCCCTATGAACCTGGCAGTCACTGAAGCTTTCCAATACCTGGTATGAAGACAGCGATGATGACTGCGGTTATCATGGCGACTCCTTTTTTTATATACGTTGTTTTGTGCACACCATAACACATGTGTTGAGGCCAAAGTGCAACTTCCACCATGCAGATCCAGGGGGCTTGAATTCAGCTCGTTAGACTTGGCAGCAGTGTCTTTACCAGCGGGGCCACCTTGCCAGCCATTGACCCCATTTGTTTTTGAGTGCTAACCGTGTGCCACTGCTGAATGCCCCCTCACCCTGCTTCCATCACTGTCCCCCGGGGCTCCTGCATCTAGGCCTAGCTCAGAGTTATTGTCTACAGAACTTTCTGTGATGGAGTATGTGTGTGTGTGTGTGTGTGTCTGCATGTTTGTGTGTGTATGCTTGTGTCTGTGTATCTGTGTGTATGTTTGTGTGTGTCTATTTGTGTGTGTGTGTCTGCATGTGTGTATGTTTGGGTATGTATGTTTGTGTGTATTTATGTATGTTTGTGTGTGCCTCTATGTTTGTATGTGTGTCTGTGTGTATGCTTGAGTATGTATGTTTCTGTGTTTGTGTGTCTGTGTGTGTCTCTCTGTATGCTTGGGTATGTATGTTTGTGTGTTTGTGTGTCTGTGTGTGTTTATACATTTTGTGTGTGTGTGTGTCTCTGTGTATATATGCTTGGGTATGTGTGTGTGTTTCCATGTGTTTGTGCATGTTTGTATGCATGCATGCATGTTTATGTGTATGTATGTTTGTGTGTGTGTATGTTTGTGTATATGTGTATTGGTGTGTATGTCTGTGTGCGTACATAGGTTTGTTTGTCTGTAT
>CM053763.1:117820693-117915067 GCA_028658305.1 Pachyuromys duprasi | reverse complement strand
AGCTGACCTCATCATCCTGCCCTCTCCCCTAAGAAGATAGCCGATTTTGAAGATCCCCTTTGTGTCCACTCAGACCACCCCTCCCACTTCAGACATTTTGGGGTGTCCCAACCCCAACCTCCAGGCCTCTTGAGGAACCTCCTGGAGCCTGGGCCTCTGCTCCCCCAGGGTCTCTGGGCCCTCCCCTGCCGCCGTCTCTTTCCTCTGTGTCCTCGAGACTCCTCTCACCTTGAAAAGTGTTAGGATTACCCAGCATTTACGCTCAATGCTCCTCTGTATTCCTTAAGACTTATTAAGAATGATAATGAGTTCTGAAGGCGCTATGTGCCTCTCTCTCTCTTTCTCTCTCTCTCTCTCCCTTTCTCCCTCTACCTACCCCCTTGCTCTCTTTCCCTAAGTGTCTTCTCCACAGAAGACACATGGGACAAATCCAGACCAGAGGTGGGCTGGGGGGTCTTGCCAGACAGCATTGATGAACGGCACTTGAGGATATTTGTCTTCCTCTGGCCTCTCGCTAATTGTCTTCATTATTATGACTTTTTAGAAGACAACTGCCCTCCCCCTCTCTAGGGCAGGCACCCCTCACTCTGCCGGACTTTGGACAGGAGTGGGGGCAGCTCGCCTGGAAAAAAAATCTCATTAACATGAAGCTCTTAAACGGTTGATTAATTTTCACAGAATTTACGACAGGCTTTAGCCCCCACCCCCAAGCTGTGGCCTCTGAACCAAAGCAACTTAACTTGGTGGACTTGAGGGGGGATGAGACGGGGCTGTCCCCTTCCTCCAGTGGACTCCTGCCACTGGAGCCACAGGCAGCGGGTGACAGATGGAAGGCACACAGACGCCACTGCCCAGGCAGTAGACAGACCCGCTCTCTGAAGAGTGCCACCAGAGGGGAGATCCCAGGGCAGCCGAAGCCACACCTGACTTCCAGCTCCTCGGGGGTTTAATATGGGATGGAGGAAGGCAGCAGCCAGTGGGCAGAGAAGAAACCAAGTGGAGTTCAGAGCTGGCAAGGACACAGAGACTTGCGCCCAGCAAACACACTCGAATCCCGGGCAGAGGGAGCAGCCTTATCGGTCTGCAGGCTGCCCTTCAGAGAAAAGAAAGAGCAGATCCTAATGAAATTACAGTTTTTAAAATGTCTATAAATTAAATCTACCTCCCTCTCCCTGTGCCTCAGCCCCCAGCTCTCCAGCAGCCTTGTTTGCCTCAGCCCGGTCCCTCTGCTCATGCCTGCTTCTCTGATATAGACATCAAGAGGTTACGGGCTCAATTAGAGCCCTACTGGAGTCCCAGCATCAGGCTTGCCTTCTCTTCTCCTTTTCAGAAACCAGATGCCAAATAAATCTCTCTTCTTTAGATTTTTATTCTCAATGCCAAAAAAAAAAAAAAAAAAAAGACTCTTCTGATGACTCCGGCCTTTCTGCACTAGTCCTACTTCAGAAGGAGGCAAATATTCTTCTAAATTGTGTCTGAGGACATCACAAACTCCTCTCTCCACCTCTTCCCCCCCCCCCGCCACCCCTACTTCTGAAGGGCACATGCAAAACCTTGGCTCTCTGTGAAATGTTTAAAAGAGGTAGGGAAGGCGGTGTCAGCGTGCTTAATGTTATTGGGGAGGGCGAAAGAGCAGCTGGCGTGTAGAAAACCTAACACATTTCTAAAGTTAAAGGCTGACATCATAAGCCTTCTTGCTAGCAAAGGTCCATTTAAGACAGATATACAAGGTGACTGTTGAAGAAAGAGAAAAGGGTGGCCTCTACCTTCTTAACACTCTGTGCACACAACCCTTGTCACAGTGTGCTGTAGGGAGCTTCCTCATCCACGCAATTTTCCATGCTAGCAAGGGTCCTCTTTCCCCCAAGGAAAAACAAAGTTACAGTATCTAAGTTCTGACCAGACTGTTGATTCCCGAGAAAGAATCAGCTTCAAGCTGGAAGTCTAACAGGAAAAAAGAAAAGAGAAACCCAAAGTCTACTATCATTTGGAAATATTAACCAGAGGAGATTCCAAAACCTACTTTCCCAGGAAAAGGTACTTAAGACAAAGGCCGGAGGATGCTGAAGGTGAATAGGAAAAGAAAAACTTCATCCTTCCAATTAACAGACTGAGAAAAAGAGAGGACATGGGGGCATGTTACCACCAACTCATTAATTCTTCCCTGTAAACAATTTAATTAAATTCTGCTAAATACAGGAGAAATGCTCACTTTGAACTGCTGCCCCCAGTCTCAAAAGCACATTCCTCCAGCACCCCCCACCCCCAGCACCAACACGCACAGGCCTCCCTGTGCACAGCCTTGCAGGCGGCTGGCAGCCCACGCATGGACAGCACTGCTCAGGAGAGGGATGACAGTGCCCAGGTCTGAGGGCTGACATTTCAGCTTTTAAAAGAAGCCGAGCGAAATAAACTGTTGACTTTTTTTAGTTAAAGTATTTTCTTGTTCTAACTCATGTTCTTATGTTACAGAGCTTTAAAAAGAAAAAAAAAAGAAAAAAAAACAAACAAGAGTGGGGAGAGAGAGAGAGAGAGAGAGAGAGAGAGAGAGAGAGAGAGAGAGAGAGATGACTTTCCTTGAATGATCTGTTTAACCTAAGCCAGAGGAAAAAAAAGAAAGTCATTAATTACTTATGTGAGCTATTGCTTCAGAAAGACAATAAACCTGCCCGGTCGCCATGGATATGACATATTTGCTCTGAAAACAACACAATAATTAGCAAAGGGGAAAGATACAAGGAGAATATGCAAACTCCTGAGCTTAAAGCCGCAGTACTCTTTTACTCCTAAGCCTCCGCTCTGTTTGCAATCCAAATCAAACAAAAATGTAAAATATAGCAAAGAGGGGAATAACAGGATCAGCTTCCCCCTCTCCTGTGAACTGAAAAGCAACAGTCACCCCACCCCTCTGCAAAATAAGAGCATGGAAGAGACAAGCAGGGGCTGAGGTGGGGGCAAGTCCTGCCTGTTTTATTTCCTATAGCAGGGTGGGGTCTTGGTGGGGCTTTTTGTTTTGTTTTGTTTTTTGTTTTTAAGTGAGCTCTTATTTAGTATTGGGCCTTCTGGCCAGATATAAATTTATTTATGAAAGCCAAATGTCCTGTGTGTTGCTCCACACACACACACAAAGTAAATGGAAATGTATGGGGGGGGGCTACTCAAAAAGCACCAGCTCTGTAGAAGGACTTCCATTCCCCCTACCTCCAAGAGAATGGAGCCTGGGTCTGTCTTTAATATTAAAAATGCATTAAATGGTTTTACCTGCAACTTAGTCCCCAAGGATCATTACGAAATGCAATCGCTTTGTATCATATCTGTCAGTGTGATAAATATCAGAGCCAGAGTAGGTTTGCAATTTTTCAGGATGTCACCAATCAAGATGATTTTTTTCCTGCCTTACTTTCTTAATTCACTGACTCCTCCTTAATCATGACCACCAAAGTCACAAGTGTACAGGAAAAGGAAAAGTGCACCGAGAAGAAAAGAGGAAAAGTTGATAGACTTTTAGACACCAACCAGAGGTCACTAATCTCTTAAAAAGCAAGAAAAAAATTAGGACTTAAAAATTTGGGGTGACTACTTCCCAAAAAAGGGAGAGAAATTAAAGCACTCTGTTAACTTTGAGCAAAATCCTTTCCCCTTCTTCCCAGAGGCAAAATTTCCAAAAACAGATGGTCAGGATCTCAAAGAAAGTAAATATACCTCAACCCCCACAGGCAGAGAAATCTAACTTTGAACTTCTTTTTAAATTAAGGGAGGGGGGTAAGATACACTATTAATAAGAATGAAAAATGAGTTGAGTTTTGTTTTCCTTATTCAGAAAATCATTTAAACACAAGGCGAGCACATACAAAGGGGGAGGTGCCTATTTAGCTGACTTTCCTATTTTTTTTAACAATAGTTTTTTTTTTCAGATTGGCCCCTTTGATCTTGAAAGAATTTTGCTCTTCTGTGAGGGGGGGGCTTGGTGGTGAGATGGTGTGCTTTAAATGGTGACGCAACTTGCGGATCAAAGCCTTCTCTTTCTGTTAGCCATAATAAGCTGCACTTGCCACGAAGCGGGAGTCTCCCAGGCTCCTCTCCTTCGTCAGAAGGAAATAAAATGAACTGATATTCAGGGCAAGACACGAAGGTGCAAAGTCTAGAAAACAAAATAAAACAAAAAAGGGCAAGGTTGGGAAAGAGAGAGGCGGTGGCTCTTTAAACGTTTTAAGTGCATATGGAGTTTGATTTCTGAAAGAGATCAGTTTAACATCTCCATAGAAACCAGCAACAGATTATCATCAACAGAATAAATAACTAGTCTAATAAATTAAACAGGAGGCATAAGATCGCTGGAAACCTGATTACTGAAGTTCAACAATATTCCCCATAAACCCTCGTTAACTGCCTCTAAGGTGCGTAACAAGATGGGGTAAGGGGGTGTCTTGGATGCACCAGGTTCCGGGGAGACTGAGGCTGGACGCCGCGGAGATGGCAGAAGTTTCCCCTCTGTGTCCAGGAAAGGGCCTGAGAGCGCCAGTGAGGGGCGAAGCATAAATAGCCAAAGTTTGCCAAGTGTTAAAGTGGTTCCAATTGTTTGGGACGGTGCAGGGCGTGAGGACCGCCCGGGACGCACCGCCTGGCCGCCGCCGGGCTCAGGCCGAGCGCCGGCGGATCTGCCCAGCGCCCCCTCCGGGCACGTGGAGTGCAGTCGGGGCGCAGCCCCGGGGGACCAACTACCCCCCGCCCCCCGCCTGGCGCAGCTGCTCCTGCTCAGCCGGGACAGCTCCCTTTAAGACGGCGGTGCGAGTGTGTGTGTGTGTGTGTGTGTGTGTGTGCGCGTGCGTGTGTGTGTGTGTGTGCGTGTGCGTGGTGTGTGTGTGTGTGTGTGTGTGTGTGTGTGTGTACGCGCGCACGCTGGGCCCGGGGGTGAGGGTGTCACTAACGTTACCAGGCGGTCTGTTTTCCAGTTCCCCTGTGCGCTCTCACCGCGCGCCTGCACCAGCACCAGCTTACAGACGGCCTGAACGTGCCAACTTTGTCCGGAGACCCCTCCGGTCCCCGACCCCGTCCCACCCCCAGCCTCCGTAACTGTACCCAGCGCTGGCTGGACAGTTACACACACACACGCCGAGGGCCGTGCCGCCCCCAAGACTCCTCTGGAGAAGCGACGTACACCCTCGGTATCCCCAAGATTCAGCCAGGTTTAGGGGAGCTCCGTCTCGGAGGAGGGGTGTTAGCCCTGCTGGACGCATCTTCCAGCCCAGGCGCCCGCACCTTCACCCTTCCCAGAGGGAAGGTCCTCGCCGCGCCCGGGCCGCCTCCGCCAGCCGGGGCCGACTCCGGAGAAACTTGTCTGCGGGGAGAAGCGGTCCCTGGCCGCACTCCTCTTCTCCCCCAGCTCCCCCGCCGGGGAGGACTTGAAGAAGAATCTGTGCCCACCCCCTGGAGAAAAATCTATTATTACGATCCTGCTCTACGCCCCCCCCAGCGTCCCTCCCGCCGTGATTGACGGCGCGTACACCTGTTCCCCTCGCGGAGGAGGGTCCGAACGCTGGGCACGGACGCTCGCTCCGCGGCTCCTCCGCGGCCCGGCGCCCCCGGGCACCCCGCCCGCGGCCCCGGGGCTCCCCGGCCCGGCTCTCCGCCCCCGGCGGCCGCCCCCTCCCCTCTCGGCCCGGCTCCCCGGCTCCCCCGCTCCCGGCCGCGCTGGCTGCGGGGAGACAGAGCAAGAACAGAAAGCAAAACTTCCTGGCGGCCGGCGGTCATCAGCTGCACATTCTGCAAATGCCACCGAGTAAAAATAAACCGGCTGCCGCTCCGCCCGGCCGCCTCAGCCCCCCGTCCCGGGAGCTCCGCGGCCGGGGAGCTCGTCCGGCAGGGTCCCCCCGGATTCCCGCGCACCCCTCGGAGCCCTGCTCCCCGACACCCCGGCAGTGAGCGCTCGACGCTCCTCCACGCCGAAGCTCGACCCAAGTGTCCCGGTGGCCCGGCCACCTCCCCTTTACTGTCCCCTGTGCCCCTAAAGCTGCTCTCCTCTCTGCCCTCTACCAGGAGCCTCTTTCAGCCCCGTGCCCTTGGGTTCAGGGAGACTCCTCTCCCAACGCTGAGCCCCTGGGTGCTCCTCAGCCCACCTAGGGTCCCAGACACCGCCCGATCCTCCCCCTGCCCGTGGGGAGGACCCTCCACCCCACCCCCGGCGCCCCAGCTCACCGCTCCACCCGCAATCGGGCCTGCCAGTCCGGGGTCCCAAATCCCCGGGCGCAACTTCTCTCTCGGCGCACACAGTAGCCGCCACAACTCTCTCGGAACTTTTCCCCAGACCCAGGCGAGCTCCAGCCGGCCGCAGGGCTGCCGGGGCCGCTGCTCCGACTCTGCGGACCCAGCGTCGCGCTGCCAGCCTGAGCCCGGGGAGACCCGGGGGTGGGGGGGTGGGGGAGAGTGAGCAGCGCCACTTGCCGCGCTTGGAGCGGCGCACTTGAGATAAACTTCCCAGGCACGGGGAGAAAAGGGGGCGCCGCTCCCTCATCCAAGAACCCTCTTGCCTCGGCTTTCCCACACGGAGCTCCCCTTGGCACCCCGCGCCCACGCGAACGCTGCCTACCTCTGCCGGCAGCACACTCACCCCGGTGCCCGGGCGCAAGAGCCGGCTGGAGAAGATCCCCACCCACCCCTTCCCCTGGGCAAAGTCTCGCAAAGTCACCCCAGGAGCCCCTCACCCCTGCCTCCTCCTCTTCTCCAGACAGCTCGCGACCCCTCTGCCGCAGGAGGGGGGCGTGGGAGAAGGAACGACCATCCGGTATTGGCAGGCACCTGCGCCCCCAGCCTAGGGCGCCCAGGGCGCCCCCACCCTAGTTGTAAAGTCCTGTACTCGTGCGTGGCACCTCCCCCTCTTCTCCCCTACCCCGTCGACCCCTCAGCTGGAGTAAGTGACCCCCCCCTCCGGGAGCTGCAGCCCTCGAGCCCTGGAGCGGCTCGCCGGGCATTCCCCTGGTCACCGTGGGCGCCGCGCCGCCCCGCGCCGGGGTGCCAGCCTCCCGTGCCCCCTACCTCCCGCACGGTCGGAGTTTGGTGGCAGCCGCCGCTCTCAGGCTGGCTGGCTCGGTCGTTCGCTCGTTCGCCCGCTCCCTGCTGCAAGCGGCAACCCCTGGGGTAATGGGCTGCACCGGGACAGGGGCGAAGCCTGGAGGCGCCCCAATAGGCCCGCGGAGGTGGAGGGCTTGGTGGGGGGCGGTGGAAGGAGCGCCGAGTCTCTTACCTGCACTTGGGGCGGCTTTGGGTGACTTTCCAAGTCCGGGGAAAAATGTGTGTGTGTTTGGGATGGAGCGCCGCGGGCGCGCATGCGCGACCAAAGTTGCCGGATCCCGGATTTTTCGCTCCCAGTCTCCGCTCTCGCCCGCTGTGATTATGGAATTCTCCGCGGCCGAGCGGGCGAGTGGGTGGCATGCAAAACCCGGGCCGGATCGCGGGACCGGGCTCCGCTCCACCCTCACACCCCCAGACCGTCCCCTCTCGCATTCTTCCCACCCACCGCCCAGGCTGGGCTCCGCGTGCGCGCGCGGCGAGACCGGTCAGCCAAGCAGCATCAGAGAGCGCTGCTCCGTTTTGCGGTTCCGGGAGGTTTCTACACCCTGTGAATGGAGTTGAGACTGGGACAGAGGAGAAAAAGGGACAAGGGTGCGTTACTTTCCAGCTATTCTGAACCCCTTGACGCCCCGAGTTTGGTTTCTACTTTTTTCAATGAAAACTGGCTTTTTTTTTTTTTGGCTAGTCAGACTGTTAGAAGAGTCGAATGAAATCTTCCCAGTTTGATATTTTCTTTGCTCTTACTCTCTGCGGGGGAGGGGGGTTTGTTCATTTAGCTCTTATGCAAGAAATAAATCCTTAAGTGAGCAAGACAGGCCACGCAGAATGACCTTACTCTGTGCGCGGGAGGAGGCAAATCACGTACATGAAAACGGTGATACTGGAGAGTGAAAAGAGCCACGACGAAAAAAAAGCAACGTGTCTCGGGAGAGGGAGAGCGCTGCCTTGGCCTGGCAGTGGAAGGTGACAGCCCCTTTCATCTCTCTTGAGGGACACCTGGCATCCTTGTCAACGTGCACGTGGGTCCTAGGGCCCTATGGCCGGGGTCCTGCCTTCCCCAGCCAGGCCACCACACTCCAGGATGGAACCAGTGATGGTGCTCATTTTTTTTCCCTACTGCAGAAATTTAGGATGGAAATTCAAGAAGTGAGACCCGAAGGGAAAGGAGAGGGATCCCGTAAGACAAGATGAGTGAGGAACTGACCACAATAGTACTAAGTAGGTGAATTATTAATTGAATAAATGAATAAAAATGCAAACTATGACCCAGCTTTGGGATGTGTTTTTACACAGTGCGTTAGGCGAAAAGAAAATGCCACAAGCTGGTAAAACAGTGCCGGTGGCTGGGGACTTGGGCCTACCCTAAGGCTTTTGCTCAGCCTCATGACCCCACATCTTGTACAGCAATGGCTGGGACACACATCTGTTGGGATGTGTCCCGTGCCCTCTGCAGGTCCAGAGACAAGTGGCCAGAGTCTGAGGACTCTGGCTCTCCAGCCCTGAGGAGGTAGAGTCCCTAAACACAACCTTTCGGCCATGGCTGTGAGGTGTCTCACACTCTTTAGATGCTATGCAAAGTGACAGCTGGAGTCACACTTGCTAGAAAATAAGCTCAAGCAAAAACCAAACCAAAACCAAAAGAAACAAACAAAAAACCCTGCAGCCCCCCAGTACTATTGGTCTGCTCACGAAGACCAGATTTAGGGGTGTAGACACCTCTCCAATTCATTTTGTTGTCTCCCCTCCTCCTTTTTCCGGAAATTCACAAGAAGTATTTGCAGCCACAGCAGACCCTGGGCCTAACTCTCCTTTCTGATATCCCATCCAAGGCCGAGGGTTTCCTCACCCAACGTCTCTGAGATACTCGAACCTGGTGACTCAAGAGAACACTCAATGCCCCTCCCACTTCCCAGAGATCTCAAACTCAATCCTGCCAGCTCACACAGGGAGAAACTGAGTCGCTGCCATCTGGGAGACAGCCAGTGCTTGACAAGGGCCCCCATTTACTCCCACAGCAGCACAAAGAAGCAGTTAGCAGCTTGACCTAAGGGGCCAGATGGCCAGCCACTCACCAGCTGGGTGACCTTGAACGAGACATTTGACCTCCCCGTGCCTCAGTTGGCTCAACAGTGAAATGGGGATAACAATAGTATGCACTGCCTGCGAGTGTTGAGAGACTAAAGTAAGTTAATGCAGGAAAAGGGCTTGGGCCAAGATATTGATCGGTCAGTGCCAGTAATTGTCATTGCCCCTGAGGACAGCCAGCACTCCTCTGCTCCCGGGTCCTTCCTGTCCTCCATCCCTCCTTGCTCTGTCTGCTTTTTCCTCCAGGAGTAGTTCATTGCGCCTTCATTCACTTGGCCTGTCTTTGCTAAGCCCAAACTCTCCACAGTGAGAGGCAGCTGACTTAGACAGTGAACTAGGCCTGCCTAGGAAGAGGATGGTGACAGAGTTTGCCAGTCTCTCTACATCACTATTAGGTCTCTCATAGGCTCTGCCCCCTTTCCCTGCCAGAAGCATCCCTGCCAGGTACACATTTCTTTCCACCGTCTCCTCAACCTCACAAACCTATCTCACTCACTAAACTTCCGTTAACCCATTTATTCTTCACCCCATTTTCCCCTCAGGGGCTCTAACAACCGTTTTCCAAGGGTCTTCTTACTTTTTCAATGGGAACCTTACCTGCGTGGGTGACTAGCATCTTGGGAAAGCTGAAGGGCAGAGAGCAAGAGGTTGCCGGAAGAGGTAGACAGAGAAGGATACCATTGGAGCCCAGTCTAACTCAAGACAGAAAAACATATAAGGGACTAGGGGACATTACATTCCAAAAGTAGTTTCCTGCCTCAGTCAGGGGTTTTCCTGGCTCGCTCCTGCTTTGCTGGGTTTGTTGCTCACCCTGACTCCAAAGAGGGGCTGAACCCAGGTGCTCTTTCTACTCATTTTCTTGCTTTTTCCTCCCCCCAAAAAACATTTCCTGGAGCATTCCTTCCAATGAACCCTAACCCTTTCCTCTGTAGCAAGTCCTTCAAGGTGTGACCCCTGCTTGCTCTCTCTTCACTCCCCTGGACCTTTCCTCTTGGTCGCACTGACTTCCTGCCATCCTAGAAAGCACCAAGCTGTCTCTCCCTGTGGGCCCTGCCAGGACAGCCCATTTTGCAGGTTGCAGGATTCCAATGGGCTCCCACTGAGCATTCACCTGCTCCTGCCTCTTCCTGCAGCAGTAGCTCTGGCCCTTTCCCTGTTACTTTATCCTGTTTGTGGATATGCAATGAGTTTGCTTGTGCATTGATTCCTGTTTCCTTTCCGGCTGCCTTTGCTAGAATGGAAGCCTCCTGGAAGCAGGGAGTTGATGGCTCTTGGTGTCCTGGGTACCTATGACAGTGTTTGGAATATAATGGCTCTCTCACTGATGATTCAGTCGCTGGAATCAAGGTGCCTTGAAGTGTCTGCTCTAGGGAAGAATAACTAGAAAGAGCCAAACAAGTGTTTGGCACAGTTGATCTAGTACAACCTAGGAAATGCCAGGTGAAGTGATCTTTACCTGGGTTTCTACTTCCTGGCATTTTGGGCCAGGGGGTGTCTCTAGAGGCCTGTGTCTTGCCAGAGAAAACTGGACAGTCCCCTGCCTCTGGCTGGAATGCTTGTAACCAAGAGCCTATCCTATTTCTAAGTCTCTAGGGAGACATCCCCCATACACGCACTGCCCCCACTGAATGCAGACAGTGTCTTTATCTCTGGAGATCAGGAGCCAAACACTGTGTCTGAATAATTGATTATGAAACAAACAAATTTAAGCCGGCCTCTGGTAGTATGATTAGGAAAGCCTTGGATGGTATCGAAGCTAAGCTTACCTCTTGGTTTGGTTTTTTTAATTTTTATTTTTTATTTTTTGGTACATAATCCTCTGTAACAACTGAGAGCAAAACCTGACCTTATTTCAGGAGCCAGTGTTTATCAAGTGGTTACTGTGTGTCAAGGAGCACTTGGCTTGTCTCACCAGTCCCATACAACAATAAGAGGTAGTTACAGTGATGAACATAATACCCATTATACAGATGAGGACGCAAAGAACACCTTCCCCAAAACTGAAGTCGACAGTCTGAGTTCCCCACCCCCAGCCCAGGACCAGCTACTGGCATCAAGTTAACAACAGTCACTCCTTGACTTAAGTGCCTACCTTCTGTCAATATTCATAAGCAGGTGAGACTGAGTATGAGATATACTGGGAAAAGAGGCAAGAACATAGCTAGCTCTCCAAATGTGTTTCATTGTGTCTTGGTACGTCACCCTGATTGGTCTGGTATTTCTGTTGTGCCCTAGGCTGGCCTTGAATTCTAACTATCCTTTTGATTCAGCCTCCCAGTTTCTAGGATCAAGGTGTGCACCACCAGATCTGGCTCCTTTACATCTTGTCACAATCTAAATAGCAAATAAACAAAACCCCTAGACCATTACAAAGTATCTTGTACACAGCAGGCAGTCACTAAAAAATGGCAGATCATATACACAGGGAACTATTTCACCTGGGCCATTCTTTGCCTTGAGGCTCTCCTCCGGTAGGGGTTAGTTTGGGGGTTCCTTGTGTCTCAAGAAGCTGCTGTCCCGGTAGGTACTCAATAGATGCCTAGTGACTAAATAAACAAATGCCAGCGACATGATTATGGTGATTACTGGGCAAGTTGTAATTAAAAATAAAAAGAGCTGAGTTCATTCATTTTATTTACGAATGTCTCTCTTGGGAGTGTCCCCGGGAGGGAGGCAGGGAGAGGGGCTTTTTCCTGAACTCTGAGTTTGGATCTCAGATCCCATCTAGACTGATAAGCTCTGTGAGTGCTTCCTCCCTAGCACACTCTCATTCCTCTGGCAAAGTACACAATTATTTGTCTCTTACTTATGTACACAACATATATTTGTCATTAAAAAAAAACTCAGAAAACACAAACAGAAAGGGAAAATGTAATTTTCTTTTATTGTATACTAGGCTGGCCTATAATTCCTTGTATAGCTGAAGATGAATGACCTTGAACTTCTGATCCTTCTTAGCCTGCCACACATAAGCAACATACATGTTTTTTTTCACGTGCTTAGATATTCTTCCACAATGTGAGTTTTAATGGCTGTACAGAGGAGTTAGGTGATAATTTATTCAAGCAATCCTTCACTATTGAAAATTTTGGACACAGAACTTGTTCCCAATTCTTTTCATTATTATAAATAACCCTAATGAATATCCTCGTCCATAAATAATCACATAAATTCTTTAAAGTGGATTTGCTGAGTTAAAGAGTATGCATACATTTCAAAGCTTTTGAGACCCATTTCCAGATTGGCCCCTCCGGGAGAGTGCTGTGATTCTGCCCTCCCTCGGGCAGCTCTACCCCAGCCCACCACCACCTCACTCTGTCCAACCTTCAATGTTCTCTTTCTCTTTTTAACCCCTGCTAATTTAATGGGTGAAGGATCCCGTGATTCCAGTCATGAATCCTTATTAGAACCAAGCTGGCCACATGCAGGGGCTGTTTCAAGGTTCAAGTGGCCTTGCTGAGATCCACGGCCTCAGCAGAGATGGGAGAAGGACTTCAGAACTGGAAGCGAAAGTGAGGTACTTGTTCCCATCTTCAGACCCACAGCCAGCACCCGCGCTCTGGGCCTGTGTGCCAGCCCATACAGGGGGAAAGGGATAGCGGGAGTGAGGGGGACCTGGTCTCTCTTACATCCTCCATTGAGCAGCGCCTCTTCCTGTACCTTCCAGCAGCCTCTTGACAGAAAATCCTTAGGGATTTCTATGCCATAAATACTACCTGTTTTCCTGCACTCAAGAGCCACTGGGTACCTACTTTCAGTTTCCCTGCCTGAGTCTCAGCTCCAAGCAAGGAGCTGGGTGTTTTGCTTGCTGCCATGACCTTCTTCTTCCTACCTTATTCTCATTAACTGACATTTTTTGGTGTTTGTCTTTACCTCTGCCTGGTCACGGGAAGAGTCCCTGATGACTAATATTTTCTTATAGGAAACATTCCCTGGTCCCATTGTCTCCAATCTCTACCGAATTCTCTCATAGCTTTAGCAACCTCCATGCCACTTACCAGAAGAAGAAAAGCCTTAAATTTCAAGGAAAAAAAGTGGGGGAGGCTGGGGAAAGAGTTTAATGCAAACAATTTTGGGTGAGGGGGTATAAACATAAATAAAAATACAAACCGTGAACATATAGTCGCACTGTGGGAGTCAGGTATTGGGGTGGGAATGGATTTTAAGATAGAAAGGAAACCCCCCAGGGACTGTCTGCTGACATCACCTCTTACACACCTTGTCATCCACCCCTGGAGGTGAGTGTGTAGAGTGCTTCTTAGGCAGAATGGTGAAGGCTGGATGGGGCAAGTGTTTTCTGGTAAGGCTCTGGATCCCTTCTTTTCCACAGCAGGGACTGAACTTAGGGCCTTGTGCATGATTAGCAAGGGTCCTGCCACAGAGATACAACCCCCAGACCCTTTTTTGTAGTTTTTCAAATTTATTATTTTCATTTTGGGACAGGGTCTCACTAAGCTACCCACACCCTCCTCAAGCTTTTCTCTGCAGTTCAGGTGGGCCTTGAAGTTTTTGATCCACCTGCCTCAGCTTCCTAAGTAGCACTACCAGGCCAGCCTCCTGTGTCCCTTGAAAGAAGGTTTGGAAGTATGGCTGTGCCCTGTACCCTGGCAGGCTCTTGAGTTGGCAGCAGATACCTGAATACACAAAGGGACAGCCAGGTGAGGGGCAGGGCTGGCTGCTGACATCACCTCTTACCCGAAGACCCATGGGCCAACACCTTAGCCACTCCCACGCCTGCCAAGGCGGGGTAGGCCTGGCACCAGGGCTTGTTGAACAAGATAAACCTCAAGATTGAAAAGTCAGAGGGACCTGCCTCTCCTCTCCCTACTTGCCCTCCACGTCAGAGCCACACTTCCTGGCCCCTGTGCATACCACAGGTACCCAGCATTAGCCCTTATCCTTTCTCCTTCCTCCCATTTCTCTGATCTGAAATCAGCTCCCACTTCAGCAAGCGCAGGCCCTGCCTCTTTGGTCCTAGGAGGCAGATCCCGCCCGAGGTTGACACGGTCAGGAAGTCGCGCTGGCACTCCAGAAGCAGCTATGTTTCTTCCCAGCGGGACCTGTGGAGGTGACAGCTGCCTATGGCACCAAGCCCCACAGAGGGTGGGGCCGCCCAGAGAGGCAGGAAAGGGCTGTTTTGCTGATGAAGTGCCTCATGTCACATGGGTGGGAGTGCCAGGTGGCTGAGTGTGGGTGGGGAGGACCTCCCAGCTCTGCCAGGCTGGCCTGGACGTACTCAGTGCTCTGCCCGCCTCTCCAGCCTCACCTTGCCCCACCCCCTTGCCACCCTCTGCTCCAGCCAGGTAGAGCTACCTAGAGCTTCACTCTGCTCTCCAGCCGTCACCTCTGGGCCTCTCTCTGTGCGGCCGCCCTTCCCTCTGCCCTGAGGCTTTTCTTCCTCACACTCACCCATTAAGACCAAATCAAGGGGCTGAAGACACCTTCCCCGCTGGCACACTGCTTGACTTGTGTGTACAAAGCCTTCATGTTCCTACTCCAGTACCACCCCAAATCCCAAACTGGGCATGGTGACGTATGCCTGCAATTCTACCACTCAGGAGGTGGAGACAGGAGGCTCGGAAGTTCACTGTTACCCTCCTTACAGAGTAAGGGACTACACGAGACCCTGTCTGAAAAAACCAGCAACTTGTTTTAACTAAGGTCAAAACAAGAGGCGTGATTGCCTCTGGGCCCCTTCTACGCTGTGGTCCTGCCCAGTCCTCCATGCCTCAACTGTCCCACCTCAGTGTGTTACCACAGCCTCTGCCTTCGTCCTGCCCAGCTTAGACTGTGTGCGCACTTGTGCCTGTGTGTGTCAGAATAATCTCTGCCAAAGCATGGGTTTGTAGTTTGGTCGCACGGGTTTGAAAGCCCAGTTCCACTCCTTATTCTATGACCTGGAGCCTTTTTCAGCCTCAGTATCCCCATTTGTGATATGCAGACAAATCTGCTTCCCAGGATTGTGGGAGGCATTTTGTGAGGTAATTCATACAGAGACTTCAGCCTGGATTCACACTCAGTAGCTGTTTTATCATTTCCAGCACCTAACAGAACGCTTAGAAAATGTCAAGTGAGCAAGTCACATCATTGTTTGACAGGTGGGAGCGTGTGTGTGTGTGTGTGTGTGTGTGTGTGTGGTGTGTATGTAAGACATTCTGTATATGGGTAGGGTAGGATGGGTTGGGACTGTGGGGGTAGAGAGTGGAGTGTGCAAGGAGTCAGGTCCTGTATACATGTGTGTCTACTATGAGAGGTAATGGCTTGGTTATTTATGGCTAGGGCTTAAGGAAAAGAAAAAAAAAAGACAAACCAGTGTTCAGTAATGACAAAGTAATTAGCTTTTTATTATTTTTTCAATAGGATTCAGAGGGAGCGTGGGCCTTGGCTGCAGAGAGTAGCTAGCCTGGCTTGCTAATGTTTTTTTTCTGCTACCCCAACAGGGCCAAGGCAGTGCTGGGCAGCACTGAGCATGGCTCCTTGACATGGAGGAGTTGGAGACAGGAGAACAAGGCCACCTAGACTGCAAAGCAGAGTTACAGAGGTCATCTGTCCACAGAGAAGGGCTAGACCCAGAGCCAAGACCCAGACAACAGAAGTGGAAACCCAGGCCCAGAGAGTGAGGCCACTGACTCTCTGGTGACCGTGCAGGGAATTGGTGGCAGATGGGGGGCAGAGCCAGCCAGTGCTTTCTCCTACCACAGGACTTACTGGAAATTGGGGTTTATTTGGTCACTAGAGACCCTTGTCTCATATTTATTCTTGGAGATAAAAAGTTTTTTTTTTTGCTAGAAATGATTTGCTAGAAGATAGTCTTATTGTTGAAGACTTAAATTCAGAGTACCAGACCCCCAATGCTCATCAGGCTATGCTCCCATTGGAACTGACTAGCTAGCCAGTAGCCATCTGAAAGTAGCCTTTCTCACAGATCTACGAAGGGAGCAAATATCAGCATTAGCATCTGATCTCCCCATCTGTGCATCTCATCCATATGTCTGCCCATCCGTCTCATCCATCCTTCCAACCGTTCACCCATACATCCAAGCTGCCATCCATTAATCAATGCAACTTTTTATCCACCCATCCATCCACTGGATAATCGATCTATCCTTCCATTCACTCATCCACACACTCATTTTCTTATCCATTCATCCACGTCTCCATGCACCGGATACCTGTCTGTCTATCTATTCATACACACTGATGTAGCCAACGAACATTTGATGAGTGCCTCATCTGCCAGGCGCCTTGCTAGGGGCTGACGGACCTGACAATGTGGATATGCACAGAACACCTTATAAAGTAATCCAGGGGCCTAGGAGTCTTCTCAGAGACTCCTCAAGCTAAGTGCAGGTGGGAAAGGGCTGACCTGACAGCTTGTCAAGCTGTCTGAGTTCCCATCTGTATTTGTTTGGGGGAGGCCTTGACCGGGTCCCCTCCTCTTTGCTATGGTTACTCCCTAGCAGGGAGGCAGGCTTCCCTGAGGTAGACATCCTTCACAAAGAAGTCTCTTGGGTGAGAAGTTTGATTAGGAGATTGTGAAGCTCCAGGGGTCAGGGATGCCCTTGGTTTTGAGTGAGACAATGAGAAGCAGAAGATTCTAGAAAAAAAAAAAAAGCAAGATGGAGAACCATCAGCACCCTGCTCTGTGGATCTGCAAGTTGCTCCTCACCTGCCCTGTGGGGGTTCAGCCCTGGGGTCTCTGGTGACAAATAACTGACAGGAGCTGGGCCCTTTGTCCTCCCTCCCCAAGCCCCTGCCTCCCACAGCTGTGATAACCCACACGTAGCACTCTGCCCTCTGGAATTTATTTTAAGGTCTTGGCTTGTTTATTTATTTTATTTAGAGATTTCTCGGTGCTTTGTGGGGAGGAAAATTCGAATGGGGTGATTATGAAATACTATTTCACCTCGCTGTTCATTCACAACAAACAAAGAGAAATGATTGGTGATTAAAAATGCATTCTCTCTGCTTGTTTTCTTTTGTTTTACCATTATGGAAATATTATAAATACTGAATACTAATCTGGACCTGCAGGGACCTCACAGACCTTCCAGAAAACAAGGCTGCTCTCTTTCCTTGGGGCAGCCTTATGTTGTCCTCTCAAGGCTCAGACTATGGCTTGGACTCCCCCAGAGGTGCCAGCATTGCCCTAGGCCCTGATCAGGAGGCCCCGGCACCTGGTAGCCCCTTGCAGCACATCCTGGACATCAACGGGACTCCCTATAGTCTTGTTCTACTCCTCTGCGCAGGCAAAATGGAGTGATGGAATGCAGAGCCATGAATCTCAAGAGCACTTAATTAGTCTCAAAATCATTTTTGTGGAGTTTCGCTCCCAGCATCAGGCAGGCCAAGCCCAACTTTCTGGTCTACTGATCTCTAGCTGTGTGACCTTGGGCATGCTGCATTACTTTCTGAGCTTCCATTTCTCTCTCCAAGAGAGAGGAGTAAAGATGGTGCCTTCATATAGGTTTGTTTCAAGGAGGGAATGGGCTCTGAACAGCCTATCACACAGCCAGCCTGTCAAGTAGAAGTACTCAATAAATGTTGAGTTCTGCTTTGACTCCTATCCTACTCCTTCTCCATCCCCCTGTCTCAGTTACTTTCTGTCGAGAAGGTGAAAGAGCATGACTGTTCCTAAGATCCCCTCACTCTGGCAATCTGGAATGGACACGCCATCCCACACACATCACCATCACCGCACTGATCCTCACAAAACTGTACAACTCTCTCTGGAGGACCCAGCCCTGCCTACTTGGAAGTGTCAGGCTTCCTCACCAAACTTGGCTTTCCTGGTCTCTTTTTGAGCCACGCGCCAGACACTTTCCCGTTTCTTTCCACCACAAATAAACAAAGAATAAGAGGCCTAAGGCCTGCTCCCGCTCCAAAGCATTACACCAAGTCCAGATAAATAGTCCCAAGGTGTCCGTGTTCCTTTTATCTTTCACTTTATTTAACCAAATTAACTGCTCTCTGTGTCCCCTGCATGTGAGTGTCTTTTTCCGTCATATAAAATACAATCACGCCTGCTTGCTACATGTTTCAGATACTTTATCATTAACATCAATTCCAGCCAAATTAGGAGTTTCTCCCAACATAATTGCCCTTCCCATTATCCGGCACTTTATTTTTTCAAAGCTCTTTCCGACCATTAATTAGTTAACCCTTAGGACGCCCCAGAGCTGGAGCTCAATGTCACCCTCCCTGTCTCCTGGCTGGGAAGAGGAGGTGGGGAGGGGTCAGGTACTTTGCTGGAAATCACCCTGGATGTGGGGGGTTGGGGGAGACGGTGAGGCCGTGGGAATCTTCTTTCTAGTCTTTCCAGCCTCTGCCTGGGCCAGGGTCCAGACCTGGACTGCCACATGGAATATGACTTGAGCTTAGGAAGGGGTCCCCAGCACTTCAAGACGGATGGGATTCCCAACATTTCAAAGCCCTTCCCCGTGGCTTGCCGGATAAAGGAAGAGAATACAGTATGAACTGAGTAGCAACACCTCTGCTGGGCACAGAAAAGAATAAGAAACTTACCGGGCCAAGGGCCTGGCAGATGCTGCCTCTGCGGTTCAAACTGCTTTTGTTCCCATCACCCACAAGCACCCAGTAACAGGGGCCAAATAACACGACTTTCTCCCTCTAGAATGCCACAATGTGAGGGGCTGGCTATGAGCGTGATCACTAACGTCCAAAGCAAAGGAGGACTTGGGGCGTTGGTAGAATCAGATCTTTGGGCACCATTCCAAAAGTGAGGCCGGTTCCCTCCATCGTTCGCCAGTGTCGCTGTACACTCTCCTGGCTGATGGCATCCACAAGCTTTTGTGGTTCCAAGGTAGGTGGGCAGGTGCAAACTTTAGGGCAGACATCCCAGGAACCATCTGGAAAACCCACCACGATCCATTTCTGGCACGGAGTTCCGGTCCTGCGGTGAACTCTGATCACGGCTGCTAGGGATATACTGTCAAACTACCAATATTTTTCATTTACAGCCTCTCTATAGCTGGACTTCTTTAATGATTTTTTTTCTTGAAATACAAGAGCTGGCTCCCACAAGGACATTGCCAGGAACCTACAGAGAGTTTTTCCAAGATGCTCAGGTAGGCGTCACACGTCCCTTGGTTTCAGCGGCAACTTCTCCTTCCAGCTGCTTAGAGGCCACAGGCTGCACATGCTGAAGTAGCCACTAGCCCGAAACCATTCCCTGCCCTCTCCCACCCTTCCCACACCACTGCTCCACACTGACAAGGATCTGCTGGGACAGCAGAGAGAGGCTGGCTATTTGGTCCTCACCGTCAGGACACTGGGGTCTGGGTGCCAGCTCCTGCTACTTCAAGCAGCTTGCTATTGGGCAGAGAGACCTGTCCGTGCCTCCATGTACGTAGACACAGTAAGGGAAGGTATTAACCTCCCTTCTGGTCCACTCTGAGTGCCCAAGGGGATGTGAGCGTCAAGGGGTGGGGGACTAACCGGTTGCTTAAGAGATTCTATTTTGTTTTGTTTCTTTTTTAGGGGGTGGGGGTGGCGAGAGTTCTGGGGTTCGAACCGAAGGCCTCTTGGGTTTTAGGAAGGTGCCCTGGCCTAGGGTTTCTACTCCTGTGATAAAACACCATGACCAAAGCAGCTCGGGGAAGGAAGGTCTCATTTCATCTCACAGCTCTCAGTGACCCCTGTCACTGAAGAGAGTCACCACAAGAACTCAAAGCAGGAACCTGGAGGCAGGAGCCGAGCAGAGGCTGTGGGTTCTGCTTACTGGCTTTCTAGTACTCAGAAACCGCCAGCCCAGGAGTGACACCACCCACAATGGACTGGGCCCTCTCCCATCAATCACCAATTAAGAAAATGTTCTACGGGCTTGTCTACAGGCCAATCTTACAGAGACATTTATTTTTTCAGTTGAGAATCTGTCTTCCCAAATGACTCAAGCTTGAATCAAGTTGACAGAGAACTAGCCAGGACAACCACTGAACCCCATGCCCATCGCCCCCTAGCACCCATTTTTTTCAGGCTCTGGTGGGTCTGAATGCATCTGCCAGGTGACGTGGGTTGGAGGTTGCCTTAGAACTCTTCACCTCTTCATAGAGGAGAGTGAAGGGGGATCCCTACCTGCAGTCCACGATACGTTTGTCACCTTCTTGATATCCCGATGCTTCAAGCTCAGCTCCATGAGAGAAGGGAGGGTCTAGCCCAGGCAGGGTGAACCCTCAGCTGCCATCCACATGGTGGACACACTACTACCAAGAGATGCTGGTGCCCAGATTACCCACGAAATGCATGCTTTCCCTTAAACTTCTGGAACTCTGTGCAAGTATATGCACCAGCTTTAGGATGCCCCAAACCTGGGGGATCTCTCTCCTGCTGATGCCCTGACAGCCTTCTCACCAAACAGCACGAATATTGTCATCTTTCTCCTTTGGTCCACAATATCCCCTTGCTGTGCATTCATCTGGTCACTCAGCAAGCACTCATGAGGTAGCGAAGACAGCTGGGTAGATCAGGTTTGCAGTTTGACTCCCCCAAGAGAACGCTGGCAAGTGCTTTAACACAGCTGTGACCAGCCCCTCACCTGTGGGAGGGGACGAGGGGGTCCGTGTCCAGATCTCAGTGAGTAGAGTGGACCTTGCAATTAGCGGTGCACATTTATGTTATGGGTAAAACTCAGTACAAGAACCGTCATGGGTACAGGGTTGGATTTGATGACTCGGGTTAGTAATACAACAGGCGAAGCTTTCTGTGGTCCCATTAGTCAGCTGAGTGCACTAAGAAAGTGCAGCTACTAAAGTTTTACATGTCTACATGTTACCAATTCCCAGAGCACTCACCTGGAGATGCTGCCTCCCACAGGTTTGTAGTTCATGTTTCACATGGAAAAAAAATCAAAGCTCAAAGAAGTTAGGTAGCTTTCTTCAGACCACAGAGAAGAGCCGTGTGACCCATCTAGAGACCTTCAGGTGGGCTTCTAAAACCTTCTTCCACCTTACACCAGTGGCTTCATTCTCCCACCCTGCCTTACCACCCCTCGCTGCTCCCGATGATGGCTTGGCTTACCTGGGTGTAGCTGGAGGCTCTGAGTCTTCAGCTGAAATCCTGTAGGCTTGAGGCAACTCCTCAGTGGTGCAGCATCACAGGGCTAGAAGAGCCGTGTCCTTGACAGAAACAGTGGAAACCACTAAAAGCATGGGGGGGGGGGAGAACCAAACTTGCCCTGCGGCTCTTCCCAACCTCTTGACCCTTGCTAAGGACCCCCACCCACGGTCTTTGAATACTCCTGCTTAGCAGGGAGTCCTCCTAAGGGGTCCCAATGGCCTGCCCTGAGATTGGCAGGGCATCCTACAGCCAAAGCATACCTCTTTCCCAGGGAGGTCACGTGAGCAACCCTGGGCTAGAGGTGGACCGGCCCTGCCTGGCCCACAGTGCACCTGGCCCAGGCTTGCTAGGGCCACGGCCCCTTCCGCTTCCCAGCGGACCAGCTGTAGAGACCCCAACGCCAGTACCCGGCAGCGGTCCTCAGCCTTTCTAATGCTGAGACCCTTTAATACAGTTCCTCATGCTGTGGTGACCCCCAGCCATAAAATTCCATTGCTCCTTCATGACTGTAGTTTTGCTACTGTTATGAATGGTAATATAAATATCTGGTATGCAGAATATCTGATATGGGAACCCCCCCAAAGGGGTCTCAACCCACAGGTTGAGAACCACTACCCTACCCTTTGTGATGAGGTCTTTCACATTGACATCATCCTAAAGCTTAACCTTGAGCTGCCACAGGTCCAGAGACTGACCCAGCATAGTGGCCCTGGCTCCCAAGCCCACACCCAGCAGGTACACGGTACACATGTGATATGTGTTTGTTGAATAAATAAAAACACACCCTAGGGTGACTACATGAAGGATAACTAACTCCTGTGAACCAGCCCCTACCACGTGCCAGCACAGTCTACAGCATTTCTCTCCGTGGTGGCTTCTTTGGCCTTTGAAACTGTCCTGTGGGCAGGTACTGTTGTCCTCACCTGCATATATGCAAATCAGGGCCACGGAGGTAAGTGACTCATTCAGAGCAGGAAACAGGCTGGGGGTTGAACCCAGGCATCTGGATGTGACATTACAACTTCGTGCCATGACTGGGCTTCTGGCACATCAGGATTGGGGATCCAGGGACCCGAGGGTCTCCGACCTCAGCCCCCAGCAGCGGCCTGTGTTCTCCTCGGTCTGCAGCCGGGCTTGTTCTCAGTCCTGACCGCCCTCCCCAGCACGTTCCCACCATTACCTATACAGGGAATTAAGACTCAAATCCTCGTTTGACATGATGCAGGAGGATGCTAAGTACTTAAGCGCTAATTAATTAGTGAGCGGTACCCGCTGCCATCAGCCACTGGAGGAAACCTCAGACAGACCTCCAGAGTGCCAATGCCCTTCCTGCCGTGCAGTCCCGGGACCAGCAAAGCCTGGGGACAGAGAGGAGGGCCTGTCTGTATGATCCCAGGCCCAGCCTCTAGTGAGAAGAGAGTCAGGGCTAACCCTGATCCCTACCTTCATTGTCCCTCGGAAACGGGGGTGCTAGGCTAGGGTTCTGGACTCTGCCAAGCGTACCAGGCCCTGGAAGTGTCTTTCTCTGAATGAGGAAGCCTTAGTCTGTGTGGCTTTGCCATAGGCTCTCAGAAGACAGCAAGGCTCTGTAGCAGGGCCAGTTGGGAAGCCACCACAGAGGAAAGCCTCTTGTTCCCCCCAGCCAGCTGGCCTGTGCTAGGGCCCTGAGGTAGGCAGGTATCCTAGTAACAACAGGAGGGGCCCCTCAAGACAGCTGTACTGAGGAAGCACCATGAAGAGTGGGTGCTTTAAGGAGAGCAGGCCCTGTACCTCACCTGGGCAGCATAGTAGAGCTGGCCTTGATGGCTGGGGCGAGGGTTAGCCAGCATGGAGGGTGTGAGCTTGGGAGAGCTAACTTCACAACTAGTCTGCCTTGTAGCATTGTGTGTGTGTGTGTGTGTGTGTGTGTGTGAGAGAGAGAGAGAGAGAGAGCACCTCCCCACCCTTGCCCCTTTCCATCATGTGGCTCTGGGGACATGAGAGCAGGAGAACAGGCCATGTTCCTCACCAGCTCTAACACTCGGGAAATCCAGCCCTGCACCACACCTGGGCAGCAGGGCAGAGCTGGCCTTGGTTGCCAGGGGGGGAGGGGATGTTTACTGGTGAGCTGCCCCGAGGGCATAAGAGCCAGGCTGACCAGTTCAGATACCTCTCAGGTCCAGATCCAGGGCTTTGAGTTGGCCCTCCCCAACATCTACGCCATAGGTAAAGTACATGAAGGGGCCGGCCCTACAGATCTAAAACTGCCTGATCTCCATGACACAGGACAACATGAGGATATCAGGGAGGAGTCAGGTGAGGTTCCAGTACTGAGAGAGAGGCAGAAGACAGAGGCCTCAAACCAGACCAACAAGGCATCGAAATGAACATTTGCAAGCAAAAAAGCGTGGATGAAGGGTGCAATGTGTGACACACTGTGACACCACAGCTTCCACAGAGAGATTTTTTTTTCTGTTGAGGGGGAGGTTGCAAGGGTGGAGAGCGGGGACAAGGGAAAAAAAGATGAGTGGGATTGGGGTACATGACGTGAAATTCACAAAGACAATAAAATTCACAATAACAAATTATTAAGAGAGAGAGACAGTGCTCTCCACTCACGTTGCCCTTAGTTTCCCCATCTTTGGGTAGCCATGGTCAATTCCCTGGTGGGGCAGATGGTAATAAGATCCAAAAATTTGGAATCACATTAGATTTGAGATTCTTCTAGCTGTACGGTCCGTGCGAGTCCATTTCTGGGCCTGTTTTCTCAGCTGTAAAATGGACTAACAGTTTTCTATAGGCTTGCTGTGGTGATAGTATGACACATATATGACACACATAAAGCCCTGTGTGCAGTGTCCTCCACAAGGCAATCACGGAATAGAGTTCATAGTAGCTGCTACCATCTTCATCATCGTCAAGTAATCCGCCCCCCTACTGGACTCTTGTCATTCATTTACATTTGTCTGTGGGAGAAGCTGCATCGTGTAAGGAGCCACACTGCTTGCTTGCAACCCTAACTATACAGCCCAGGCTGGCTTCAATACTCCTTTTTGCCTCCACCCCCGGGTGCTGAGATAATCAACATTTGTCAGCACCACACCTGGCTTGACCCTCCTAAGCTCCAGAGCGCTGTTGGGTAAACAGTCCTTCTGGTTTACTTGAGACTGTCTTAAGTTTAACACTGGAAATCCTGTTGTCATGAAAAAAACCCTCAAAACTTAGCATGAATTGGGATAGATAGTCAGAATCCCTGTTACGAAGAGGACAGACAGGAAGGATGCAGGGGAAGGCCGGGGCTGTTGGACAGAACTGTTTTCTTTCACAATGCCTTTTTCTTCAGAGCTGGGACTCTGGTACCTTAGAGTCTGCCCACCCCCCAGGGATGGCCAGATTTGGGAAGTGCCAAACAAGAGAGACTCAATGAGTCCCAGGAAAGAGCTGTGGATAGGTGGCTGAGCCCCAGACCTTCCTCTGAAGCTTTGATAACCTCTCCCGGCCTGTGTCAGCCCTGGGCTCCGCCTCCCTCAATATTTGCTTAGCAATCAGCTTAGAAACAGCATTGTTCAGACAAAAATGAAAAACATCAGACCGAAACTTGTTTTTCTCTCTGTTGTCCAAATACCTCTGGGCCCTCAGGAGGGAGGGCAGACTATTCCTGAGGCACTGCCTTGAAGACAGGCCAGGCCAGAACTGGGACTCTGGGTTTTAGTTCCTAACCTCTTTTGTCACCAGGAGCGTGGGGACACAGCCTCAGTTTCCCCAGGTACTCAAAAGGGGGGCTTCAGACTGAAGACAGGAGAATATATAACTGAACCAAAGTACCACTCACCTGCTTTTTTATTGCAGTCTCATCCCCAAGGTACAGATGGGGACGAAGAAAGCTGGGACACGCACCTGAGAGCCAGTGAGATAGTTCAGAGCATAAGGAATCTGACACAGGGGCAAGCAGACCCCTGGGTCCATGTAAAAACCCAGAGATGGCCACGTGTACATGTGACCCCGCACAGGGAGACAGAGACAGGAGGCTCTCCCAGGGCTCACAAGTTCAATGATGAGGTGTTGCTGAGAGAGAGAGGAAGAGCAACTGAGGAAGACACAGATGTCTGATGCCCACAGGTGCTTGTACAACACATGTGCATGCAGATATACCACACATACACACACATACACATGCAAACTTCTCTCTCACTCACACACTTACACACACTTCTCTCTCTCTCTCTCTCTCTCTCTCTCTCTCTCACACACACACACACACACACACACACTTCTCTTACACACACACAGTAATAACGACAACAAACCCAGAGCTAGTCAAGGAAGTGGGGAAAGAAAACTGCTCCTGACATTTCAGGGGAGCCAGAGTCACCCCAGAAATGGGCTTTCTCTTTCTTGTTTGCTCATTAAACACCCTTATCAGTGGCTGAGGAAGTGGGCTGAGGAGCAATATCAGAGTCAACATCCACGCTCTCCGTATCACAGACTCTCAACCTTCAGGCCCAGCATCCTCTGTCTCTCTGTCCCAGCAGGGAGAAGGCAGGAGTCCTGAGGGGACCTGAGTCCCACAGCCTTTTCTTCACACACAGGGCAGTGGTGTGCCCAGCTCACCAGCCGGGACATCCAGCCTGGCATGCAAATAGGCTCAGGGCAGAGATCAAGTGTGCTGAGCAGGTGTGGGCCCTCCAGCCCAGGCTCCAGGGAAGAGACAGCGCCCTGGGTTCCTTGGGCTGCGCTGGAGGCTAGACATGTCTATTCATTTGTTCATCATCCTTGCAGTGCTGGAGAGGGAGCCCACAGCCTCCTGCATAAATAGGCACCACACAAAGGCTCTCCAGACACTTCAGACGCCGCCTCCTCCAAAGAATCACAGCAGTCCTTTAAAACTCATCCCTTACTCCCCCGTGAGGAAACTGAGGCGTGAATAGGCCTCTTCACGGCAAAGCTTGAATTCAACAACAGGTCTGCCTGACTCAACCTAGCCTGACCATGTCAGCAACAAAATCCTGGCTCTCCCCTTCACAGTGGTGACATCAGTCCCCTCACGGGCTCGGGGCCTTTGTTTCTTTGTTTATGACATGGGTCAATAACGCTGCCTCACACAGTTACCGGGAAGGTGCAGCGGAATATCTCACACAAGGCGCCAGGCATGTGAAGAACGCTTTACATAGAGTGTGGCTGTTGCTGTCACCGCCTGTGACCAATAACAGGCGCTCAGAAGGCTGGGGACCTTGTGTGATGAAGCCAATCCTCCTGCAACTGCCCGCTCCCCCCTGCCCGCTTCATTCTCAGACCCTCTCTGGCCACTCCAAATGCCCGATCTTGCAGGATGTTTGTTTCAAGGCCATATGTGCCTGTGGCCTGAACAGAAGCCACCTGCTCAGGTGTCTTGTGACTACCACCTTGCCCAGTGGGGCAGGGTGGGACAAATGACCTTGTCCAAGGCTTGGGTTCTCATCTTGGGTAATTCTTAAATTGGTGCAAGCTCCTCCACAACTTGGTCTCCAAAACTGAAGGCAAGGCTGAAGGAGCCCCGAGGAATGTGAGAGACTGCAGAGTGGGCCTTCCTGGACTGTGCTGAGGAGTGAGGAGTCCTGTCTGTGGGCACTCCACAGCCTCCTCCTTCTGGGGCTGGCTCTGGACCATCCCTCCCAGTTTCTGCTTGTTGAGGACTCTCTGCTCAAAGCTCACCACAGCCTGCCCCATCTCAGGCCCAGAAGGACGCTGCCCCAATTCCTTCACAGGGTTATTCGGCCATCTTCTCCAGCCTGACCTTCTCTTTCTTCTCTTCTCTTTCCCTGCCTTGACACCCTGCCAACTGCTCTCCCTCCCTCAGGCCACACAGGATGCCCTAGTCTTGTCTCTGGACTAGCTTCATGGCCCATTCTAGGATGCTCTCTCTGCCTTCCTTCTCTACCCTCTGTTGCTGGCCTCATCCCAGCAACTTGACTGTCCATCCCTCCTTCCTCTAAGATTTCAGAGAGTCTTAACCCCTGAGCCATCTCTCCATTGCACACCTATAATTCCAACAGTCAGGGAGGCAGAGGCAGACAGATCTCTGTGAGTTTGAGGCCAGCCTTGTCTACAGAGAGAGTAACAGGACAGCCAGGACTATACAGAGAAACCCTGACTCGAAAAACTAAAACTAACTAACTAACTAAATGATCTCAGAGAGTCTGCCTTTTCCTGAGTGCCAGATTCACCGGATCCCTGCAAGCTCCTACTGATCCGGCATTCAACTAATTCTTTTCCCACAGTTATTAGTGGAGCCTTACTACTATGGGCACCTCCACCTGAGCCTGGGGGGCTTCCAGCCCGAGCACTAGAGCCCCGGAGACCTGGAGGGTGAAGAAACAGTACCTCAAAAAGCACTCTGAGAATGTGCAATGCCTTCCCCCCCCCCATGGCCCCATAGCTCTTTTTGGTTGTTGTTTATTCGAGACAAGGTTTCTCGGTGTAGCCTTGGCTGTCCTGGAAACTCACTCTGTAGACCAGGCTGGTCTTAAAATCACAGAGATCTGCCTGCCTCTGCCTCCCTGAGTGCCGTGATCACAAGCGTGTGCCACCACGCCCGGCTTGTCCCATAACATCTTTAAGGCCAGAACCATGTGTCAATATTTTTGTCTCTTCCCTGCCCCTGCCGGGTAGAGCACACCCAGTGTCTGATTTGGCCCAATAGGCCTCCAGGGTGGTGTGAGTGTGCCTTGTAGCCTTCCAAGTGTCAGGTGGGGAAGAGAAGCAGCTTCGAGCAGCATAGTCAGAAGGGCTTCCTGAGGGTGGTACCATGAGCAGGGCCTGAGAGAGGCAGAGAGAGGCTCAAAGGAGTTGGAAGGGAAGAGGGCAGATGATCTCTGGAGTGGTGAGGGGTGGGACAGAGATGGGAGAAGCAGGGGACTGAGAGTGAAAATAGATGGGGCATTTGCAAACACTAGGGCCAGGTACTACCTATAAATAACATTTGAGAAAGAGCCAAGCTGCCCACCTGGCTATGCCATACCCAGGACCCTTCTACCCTATTCTGCCTAGGGTGGCTGGGGCCACAGTCTCTTCCATGGGGAAAGCAATGGCTGCAGTCTGGAACAAAGACAATGGTACCCTTCCCCCCAGCCGTGAAGCTGGGGAGTGCCCTGGGCAGGGCTTGTCCAGGCCTGGCACACCAGCTGCGCCCTCCACCCTGGGACGTCCTGTACCCAGGAGGACTTATTAAAGGGACAAAGGTCCCATGGGGTGCAGGCACCCCAGGTTCAAGCCTGGCAATTGGCCCAGGCCCTGGCTTCAGCAGGAACCCCAACTCTCAACTCTGGGAACTGAGGCTTTGCGGCACACAGGGGTAGATCTGGGTCGTGGGCCCAGTGTCTTTGGCGGAAGGCCGCACAAGTCACGTGAGGATGGCTGTTGCTTGCTGGGTGCTCTTACCTAGGGGGTACAGGGTGCCTCAGGTCACCAGCATGGAGTAAGAATCTTTGATCTGAGTGAGCCGTGTGGCCTTGGGCAGGCAATGTGACCTCCTGGACTTCCCAGCCCCATCTCTGAATAAAAGTATTAAGGACAGCACCAGTCATCCATGACTCACTGAGAATATGTTCAAAACCACCTCAGAACCAGGGCAAGGGGGCCGCTCAATAAATAGCCACCTAGTCTCATTGTCCTTAGGCTAGAGGGATGTGCAGATCACTTCCTGGGCTCTTTCTGCAAGTCCTAGAGACAAGGAAACCACCATGAGATAGTTGACACAATGGGTGACCACATCGCAATGTCCCCTTGCACCTCGAGGGGTTGCCAGGTGTTCAGGTGATGGAATGTGGGTTGAACCCCCCGGAACCAAAGCTGGGGTGAGCTGGCTTCATGGAACTGTACGTAGGGCCAGCACAGGCCAGGGGCCAGTGATCGCTGAATCAGGGTGTGGGGGCAATCAGCTGTGAGAAAGTGGACCTGGGTTTATGATTGCTGAATGTTATCATCCTTGATAAGAACAAGATTAAATGGAGAAGGGGAGGCACAGGCAGGGGGGAGGGCGGGGAGAGAGTCAAAGTGCAGCCTGGTTTGCTGAGCAAGCCCTTAGCTGTTCTCAGGGCCTGGTAAGGGACCCCAGAGCTGACCAACTTCCTTGGGTGGGGAACACTGGAGACCAGAAGGGCTTGATGGGCCTGTCAGGCCACTAGGCTGTTGGAAAGGGGGGCCAAGGCCTCCTAAAAAGAGGCTTCACCCCTAGGGTACAGCTCACCCATTCTGGCCTCTGCTGCCTGCCATTCTTAGAGCTGCCAGCTAGTTCTGTCCACACGAGGGACAGACCTGGATGGAATCCCAGCTAGGCCACATGACGGGTCCAGCGACCTTGGGTGAAAGGCGTCAAGCCTTCCGGTCTCAGTTTCCCCTCCTCTAAAGGCAGAGATCCGGACCGGGTGCCGATATCAGAGGAAATGGAGTGTCAGGTGCACAGGGGTTCCCCCCTCCCCTGGATGCATCTTTCAAAACAAGAAATGGAGGGTACTAGTAAAGGTACCCCCCACAAAGCCTGATGACTTTAATTTGCTCTGTGGGACCCACACGATGAAAGCAGATAACCAGCTCCAGCAGGTTGACCTTTCACCTCCATCCCCATCCCCACAAATAAATACATGGGGAGGGGGTTATGGGATACGTTCGTGTGAATGTTTAGGTGCAAGTGTGTGTGCTTGCATGTGGAGGCCAGAGGTCAACCCCGAGTGTCATTCTTCAGAAGGCATTTACCTTGGGATTTGTTGTTATTTTGGTCTGAGATAGGTTCTCTCACAGGTTCACCGAGTATTGAGGGGCCAGCTGGCCAGTGAGCCCCAGGAATTCTGTCTCTGCCTTTCCAGTGCTGGAAACTTCTTAAACATGTGTCCTGAAGACCGAACTCGGGGCCTTGGACTTGCACAGCTGAGCAACCCCAGGACACTGGATTTGTCTTCCATTTTCTCTGGCCTCTTTTTGTCCCCCTTTTGCTCTCACTGGATGTTTGATGGGGATTGCTGGCCCACTCCTGCCCTGTCCTCTAAAATGTGTCCCCAAACCTCACAGGATGAGGGGCTCAGTATCCCCATGGTACAGATGTAGGAGACAAGATCTGACGTGGAAGAATACTTGGCTTCTCCCTCAGCGGGAACCTGGGGTCCTGGCTGCCTATCCAGCACACTGCTCCTTCCAGGCCGGTGTCCCTGACACTCCAGCAGAGCTAGAGGCCTGGCTAAGAGGGCTTTAGATTGCTAGGGTGTCAGGCCAGTGTGAGTCAGGGGCCCCAAGCCCCCAGAGGTGTCTCTGGCCTGCAGCAATTCCACTCCGCCACAGGCCTCACAGGCATCCCTTGCCATCAGAGAAGGCTATAAAAAGCAACGCTTTCAGTCCCAGACTATGACCTGTGCAACTTCACAGAATCCAGTGAAAACCAGAGATAACCTTCAGGAGGTCTGACCTTCAAGAGGGGTGTGACGGGAAGGAGACACCCTGGACTGTAGCTTGGCCTGGGTTGGGGACAGAGCATGTGGTGTGAAATAAAGCACAGAGCTCTTGGAAGTCACCGGGGATAATAGTAACCACAACAATACGTTACCATTTTTGGAACTGATGACTATCCAGGTGCTGTGCATTGGTCCCAGGTCCTCTCAGCCTTACTGAGGTAGGTCTCTTACTATCCTGAGTCACAGATGGGGAGGGGTGGGGACAAGGCTCATACAGAACCAGTAACTTGTCTAAGTTAACACAGCTAGGAAGGAGAGGAACTCAGGGACCCATTCAACCCTCCTCCTCCTCTTCCTCAAGACAGAGTCTCTCTCTGCAGCCCACTTGTCCTCCCACAGCAACTTTCCAGCCACTGGAATTATGCTGTTTTCGACTTTCTGTGCTCTTCCTGCCTCGGAACCTTCATGTGGGCTGCCTGGCTTATCTCTTCTCTTTGTCTATTTAATGTTTCTCCTTCCAACTTCAGCTGGAATACCATTTCCTTAGAAAGGCTTACTCAGACTCCTTCCTTTCTTCTTTCCTCCCTCCCTCCCACCCTCCACCAACACCTATGTTCTAGGTGATAGTTACACACCAGCAACCTTGAAAGCCTGAGATCCAGAATGGACCACTGGGCTCTGAGCTGCCCTAGCGCAGGGAACCGTCCCTCCCACCCTGGGAATATATTGCCACATCCTGAAGGAAGATGAAACCACAGGATACAGCTGACACGTCATCCCAAGGTATTTGCCTTTTATTTAAGCAACATAATCTGTTATGAGATTGCACATCAGGAATTTTATTTTTATCTCTCTGTGTATGTACAGCACATGTGTAGAGGTCAGAGGTCAGCCTTCACCTTCCACCTTGAGTCAGGGTCTCTTTGTTTTTATGCTGCAAATGCCAGATTAGCTAGCTCACATCTGGGACTACAGATGTGCCTTAGCAAGCCTGGTGTTTGTTTTAATTATGTGCGTGTGTGTGTGTGTGTGTGTGTATCTGTGTGGGCATGTGCACATGTGTGCAGTTTCTGTGGAAGTCAGAGGCAGCAGATCTCTGGAGCTGTGACCATGAGGGGGCAGGGCTGTGAGCCATCTGCATGGGTGCTGACAATTGAACCTGGGTCCTCTACAGGAGCTGTGTGCGCCTTTCATGCGGAGCCCTCCGCAGCCCTCCATGCTTGACTTTGCAGGGGTTCTAGGGACTCAGGCCCCTACGCTTATACAGCAAGAATTTTATCTACAGAGCCATCTCCCCAGCCCACGGAATTTAAAATTTTATTTTTGTTTCTTACTACTTGGTTTTATTTCCTGAGACAGATTCTTGCCCAAGCTGCTCTCAAACCACATAGCTCAAGCTGGCCCTGAACTCTCTGTCCTCCTGCTGCAGAACTATAGACACGTGCCATCATGCCTGACTCTTATTTTATATTGGAGTGCTAGGGACTGAACCCAGGGCCTCCAGTTCAACGGGCACACTACTACTGACCCCAGCCCTAGGATAATATGTTAAACTTAAATCCATTTTATTTATTATTAGAAATATGTATTACTATATTAATTTATCATTTATTACTATATGTGTGTGGTGATGTATGTGGGGTCATGAGGTGGGGTCAGAGGACAACCTTGTGGAATTGGTTCTCTTTTCACTCCTCAGTGGGCCACAGCACCTCTCTGATCTCCCCTTGTTCTTGTGGAAACAGCGGATGTGTATCGGAATGCCTACAGAAATCTAGCAGGCCGACAGCCTATCTGGCTAAGGCCAGAGCTGGCTGTCCAGCTTCGTCCAGTCTTCCACCACCTCCCCAGATCCCTTGTCTCGGCTCCCTTGGTGCCCCTCCCCCACATGGTCCTCACAGAACATCCAGCCTGAATTCCAGGTACTTGGAAGACCCTGTTTCATCCTGCCCCAGGCTCCAAAGTAAGAAAAAAGGAAGGCAGGAGGAAGGTCACATTGCTCCTTTGGCTGGCTGCCTGGTTTTCATTAGGCCCGCTGCCTAATTTTCCTGGGCGTCACTTGCTTTCTTGGCTAGTCACTCTTCTTTCTTAACCATCACTGGGCTGTCACACCCCTGTCCCCTAACCCTCAGTATCATTGCCTCCAGTTCTTCCTGCTGTACCACCTCACTGGCTCTTGCTGCAGTGTCAGCCCACAAGCCCTCTTCCTGGAGTCCCCTGAGAAAGACAGCAGGTACTTGGACATACCCACTTGACCAACATTGATCATGGACATTTATTGAGCACTTACTGTGTGCCATGCTGGGAAAACTCAGCAGTTTCCTCCAACAATATTACAAGATTAGGACTTTCATGATCCCCATGATCCACCTGGGGAAACTGAGGCGACAGGTGGTAAGTTTTAGACCTGGGACCTGGAGTAAATGCCTTCAGCCACCACTCATGGAAATAGGCTTGGGTGTGTCTTCTCTTGCCCAGACTGTTCTTGACCCACAGATATACATGTCTTCTAGATCTTTTCCCATCTTGCTCCTGAGTGGTGCAACGAACTCCAGGTAACGAACCCAAGCCCCAAATACAGGCTGCTAGAGATGAGTGATGTCTAGGTGGATAGAGATCTCAGTTGTGAGGCTACTGGAACAGGGCTTCTGGGTTTTGTGGTCCCAGAACTGGTTCTTCTTTTGGAGGTAGAATTTGGGGCTCTAAGGGGAAGAATGAAGAGGGTGGCAAGGTTCAGGATCCCCTTGGGGACTCAGCATCATCAGTAGATAGATGAATGTTGTCCCTAAATTGGCCATCAGTGTTGAGTTCATTGGGGGAAGTGGGGACACTGTTCCAGGATGCAGTTTGATGTCAATGATGGGGATGACATGAGTCCTTCAAAATCTGAAAGAGAGATCTCTCTTACTCACCACACCCCACAGAGAAGTACCCAACAACCCTTGGAACCCCATACTCATTGGGGATCATGACAGACCCTTGTAGGGTGGTACAGGCCATTGATCTCTCAGTGGAGTCTGCAGTGATGAAAGTCAGAGAGAGAGAGAGAGATCCCTCCAGAGCCTGACATTCTTTTTAGGATGCCCATAAAAGATAATATGACCTGTAAAATCTGCAAGCTGCTTCCAGCCCATGGCGCCGGCCCCACCCCCTTCTCCCACCCCCAGTTCCTGTCCCAGAGGAGGGCACGGCTGCCTGGGAGTCCCCAGAGCCCACACCCAGGATGAGGAGCTCAAGAACAAGAGGGGGCAGCTTCGTGGGGCCACAGTGGTCTACCCAGGGGGGCGAAGCTGGCGAGGTGTCTCTCTCCAGCTCCCCCTCCTTCCCTGCACCCCTGTCCCAGGCCCTCAGGTCAGCAGGGCAAATGCTGCCAAGCTTGAAGGGGGGTGGAGATGTGCTGGGGCAGATCCCAGGCTCTGGTGAGTCACCCCGTGGGAGTGTGTTGATGAATCCAAATCCTGGGTCTTTTGTTTTTAGCTCCTGGGAATTCAGGGTCTGCCGCCAGGCAGGATGGCTAAAATGGGAGGCAGGCCTGGACTCTCTTCCCAGCTACACCTGGGAACCGTGCTCAGTTCTGAGCAGCCTTGGGACCTCAATTTCTCTACCTTTAAGATGGGAGTAAATTGATTACAGAAACTTCTCTAATTAGGGAAAAGACTGAACATAAATATCCTGCCCTGTGTAAGTAGGTGGTATTAAAATGAAGTATGTCATGACAAGCACAGATCTCGGGCCAATGACAGCCATCATTCACTGAGTGCTTCCCGTGTGTGCCAGGCGCCGTAGAAGAGGGGTATAATTAATTCTGCCAACTACCATACGAAGCCTGTGATATTTATTATCCATTTTCTTAAGGGAGGAAACTGAGGCCCAGAGAGGTCAAGTATCTTGCCTGAAGCCACATGACTTATGTACCCAACTGGCAAGCTCCCCGGCCTCCCACGATGTAAATTAAGGACACCTCTACAAATGCCAGGGAGGTGATCATGGGGCTGGCTCCGCCCCGCCCCTGCCCTCCAGGTAAAGGACCAGTTCCCGAGCATGAACATAGGTGTTCCTTTCCACACTTCCTCTGCTGATGACCCCCGCCCCTGCCACGAGTTCTGATGGAGCACTTGGCATCTTTGCTGGCCACACCCCCAGCTCCAACCACCTCAACAGTGCGGGAGAAGCCCTGGTTTCTCCCAGCACCCTCCTGTGGGCGATGGGGCTCAACTCCATGTCCTCACATTCAGAGATACATGTGTCACCATTGGGGAAGGCTCCGGATTGGCAGATTTGCCTCCAGAGAGAAGGGCTGGGAGGCTCTCCCAATTTCAGCACCATCGCCTCAAGTCAGGAACCTCCTTGGGGGCTCACACTCTTCCTTTGGAGAAGAAGGAATCCTGACTCCTCTTATCGGGGCTGCATTTGACATTCCCAAGGTTCTTGGGCAGCAGAGCAAGGTTTGGAACACCCCCTCCCAGGCACAACACTTGGTCCCCTCATTTCTGGCCAGCCTGTATCTTCCTAAATATTCACCATCTAGGCAACATGCTGGAGGAGTGGGGCTGATCCTCTCTGAGTCTCACAGTGACAAAACATTCATCACACACACACACACACCATTTATTCAGAGAAAACCAAGCTTCCTGGTGGTCAAATGGCTTTGTACAAGCTCATACTGCTCATCAATGGTAGACTCAAAATTCAGATCCACATCTTTCCCAGCACATATCCCACCGGCTACGAGCCTCCAAGGATGTCCCAGCAGCACAGGTGAGCGGGTCTCTGTTGATTCTTCCCCGCCTCCCCCAACAGCCTTTGGTGCTTCACTGAGCACACGCTTATTGAATGGACCAACGCATGGCCTGAGCATAAGGATGAACAAGACCTCAACTCTCAGAGTAACCATGATGGGCAACACAACAGGGGTGTGTGTGTCAGATAAGGAATCTGAGGCTCAGAGGCAGAAAGCAACATGCTTGAGGTCACACAGTGAGTTAGGACAGACATAGAAACCCAACTCACTCACCCAGCCACAGGCCCTTCCCATCTTCCTTCTTCCCCTATCATCTAAGCCTCTGGACCCAGCTCTGCCTCCCATCCCCAAGGGAGTCTGGGAACACAGTGTCTTTAAGCTGCCCTTTGAGGGACAAGCAGAGAGGGGGCTGTGAGGCCCTTCCCCCCGCCCCACATGTAGGATAAGAAGCTCGAACCCCGTCTGTCAGAGATGGGGTCAGTGCGAGGGGTCTTTCTCAGCAAGCACTTACGGCACAATTGATGGGAGAAACGCTCATCAAACGAGGGGCAAATCATAAAGTTCGGGAGATGGAAATTAGGCTCGGACGAACGATCCAGGTGCAGGAGAGATTTATGAAGGAGGCTGTATTCTAGCTAATGACTTCTGCTAATGATTCTCCGAAGTGTACAGTGGCACAGAGCCCGCGCTCCATGGGGTGACGTGAACCCCGAGGGCCCGATGAAGGACATTCCTAGGGAGATGGTGATGGTGAGGAGCTGAAGAAGAATAATGGAGGAACCCCTAGATGCAGGGTCCCCCAAGAGCAGTGGGAGGAGATCGGGTTCTTGGGGTGGGAGTTGGTCCTGCCAAAGATTTATAACTTAGCTCAGCTCTTTGGCCCTCTCCCACTGCTCACCCTCAAGTGCCTGCCTGCCTGGCAGCTCCCAGTGTTGGCCAGGCTGCCCACTGCTGACATGCACATTTTCAAGAGCCACCATTGTCTTTCTTCTACCAGTCCCCCCCCACTGCTGCATAGCTGCTTCCTTCACCCTTTTTCTCCCTTCTTTATCCCCCCTCCCTCCTGAAGAACCTCCCTAAGGGCAACTGACCCCATCCTTTTCCACCCTCGGGACCATATCCCCAAACCTGCTACCCGAGGAAGGACACCAGCTGGAGACCATCCCAACCTCTCTCCTCCAATTTCCTCCATCACCTGATGAAGGTATGCTGACCCTCCTAGATGGAATAGTCCCTTCCAAGTCTGGCTTAAGTCCTACTTGCCAAAGGCTAAGTCTAAAACCTTTCCTTTAGACCCATGGACAGAAAACACTCACAGGCTCAGATCACCACGGAACTATGTGTGCATCTTAGAGCCTGGGTGTGTTCTTTCATTCTGCCACAATTGGGGGGAGGGATGTGTGTATCTGTGTGTCTGTGTGTGTGCCCATACACACCTGTAGAGGCCAGAGTACATGGGTATCATCTTCTAGTATTCTTTTCTGTATCCTCCTGAAGACAGGGCGCCTCGCTGAGCCTTGAGCTAAGCCAGCAGCCTCCAAACCCCAGTAGTCCTTCTGCTGTCTCCCCACAATGCTGGGGCTATGGGTCTGTAACCGTGCTTGATTTGAACTCAACTCCTCACATTTCCCCAGCAAGTGTTTCTGAGCCAGCGTGTGGCTTTTGAAGTGTCACAAAAATGGGGCTGGACCTGGAGGTGCAGCTGAGTGGTCGAGCAGCTGCCTAGCACGCCTGCCTGAGGCCCTGTGTCCCTGTGTCCCCTCCCCAGTGTGAAGAGATGGTGTGAGGATGAAGGAGCCTGCTGAGCCCCTCCCACCGAGGATCAGGCTGCCTGCCTCACCTTTTCCTTCTCCTGCCTCAAATTCACCTCAGCCTCTCAGCCTTCAGTCACATCCCAAAGCCCAGTATGGCTACCGAGCAGGCCCTGAGCCCCTGGCTTCCTCACAGTAACTCTGCAGAGCAGGTGTCTAATCTTCTCCTACTTCTTTATTGGAAAATTGAGGTTCACAGGGTGAAGAGGTTAGTCCTGTCCACACGGGCGGCATACTCAGGGCAATGTACCAGCTCGGACACCTTGAATTCCCACCCAGGCTTCCTCTGCAGCAGCAAGCACTCCGGCTACTCAAGTGCAGCTCACAGCCTAGTGAGCTGACAACAGGGAAGATAGCCCTGAGCTGTCCCCTGCAGGAAGAGCCTGGGGAGGAAAGCCAAAGGGGGACAGCTACTGATCGCAAAGCTAGAAACAGCTTCAGAGTGTGCAATCTAGCCAAAGCATGAGGAGCCATACAGGATTTCCAAACAGTGCTTTTAAGGTGGCAACAGAGAGAAACATTCACACATACTGGACCCAGCATCGGGGATAGAGGGCACCTGTCCAGAGGGCTAGGAGAGATCTTTGCTTAGATATATGCTGACTGTTTCTGCCTCTCCCATGCCGGCCACAGGGAAGGATGGCTGGGAGATTTTCCCCCCGTCTGTGTTGCTTGGATCTCATGCAACAGATATACATGGGGAAACAATCCAACTAAGATATTTGCATTTGGAAAACAGTAATAGGGATGGTCCCAAGAGTAGGACAGAGGCAATGCTCATCCTCATGGCATCTCATCTGATGGCAGATGTGTGCATGAGACGGGGGGGGGGGGAGTGTCACCTTGGAATCCAGTCTTCCCAGCCCCTCCCAATCACAGGACTCCCTGGTCCAACTGTAACCCCCCCCCCTGAAGTGATCAAAGGCCAAAGTGAAAGTGAGCCGAGCCATGAAACCCCAGCCTAGGGAGGCAGGAGGAGGCGCTGATGCAGGATAAGGAGGGATCACTGCTCACCAGCTGGATGCCCTGGCGCCCCTCCCCTCCCCTGTGCATCCTTTCACGCAGGAGTGCCCTGCCCTGTCCGGGGAGGGCAGCATCTGGTCGTGGGCACAGCTCCAACCCCATCCCTATTTCATCCTGGAGCAGATTGAGGGGCTCACTGGAGGCTCCTCTCCCCCACTGGCCTGGTCTCTGGACCAGTCCTCTGTCCAATTTCACAAGGTCCTGAGAACCTGAATCAGTTGGCTGAGTGGATGGCATGAGCTGGGATTTGGGACAACTGAGGGTTAATGGGAAACAGGCAGATGTCTTTGGGACAAGGGGCGCTGAGAGCCGTGAGGACTCCTCGGAAGTTAGGATGGAAGGGAACAAGGCATCATGGGAGGATAATGATCTCTGGCATCTGTGCCACCAGTGTGCCCACCCCTAGTCCTAACCTTGGGCAAGCCACTCAGCCATGAGCCTTCTTTTTGGCATCTGTAAAATGGGGATAATAATAGTAACAACTAGCCTGGCAAATAGAGGGATTAAATGTAATATATGCAAAGTGGCTGGTAATTGGTCAGCCTTCAATTAGTGCAAGCTATGACTATTGTCAATGAGCTTAGAGAAGAAAAGACAGAAGGCCTAGGCAGAGTAACTTATTTAGCACAGGAGAGATCAGGGGCTGAGTGGGAAGGTCAACGCGTCACACCCAATGGCTGGAGGAGGGGATGAGGGCAGGAAGAGGAAGGGAAAGAGGAGGTACGGGGAAGATGGCAGAGATAAACACATGTCATGATCTTGCCCCATCTGGGTCACTGCTGCACCCCAGGAGTGATGACTCAGCTGTAGAGACAAGTTCCCCACCTAGAGACTGGTCCCACAGGCTGTGTATGCCACAGGCCCACTGGCCCAGTGAGCAACATGCCAGAGAGGCTCCGGAGTGATGTCCCAGGCCTCAGGCACTGCCCCTTTCCCACTGCTGCCCTGGATGAGGACCCAGAGACAGCCAGCTGACTCCCCTGAGGCGGGGAAGGCTCAGAAAGATAAAGGAATTTGCTTGGGCTACACAGCAAGGCCTGAGAGAGGTTGAAGGTCACAAGATCTCAGCATAATATAGCTGGGAAGCCCAGAGCCTGCCTCAGGTGCCCAGTCTACTCCTGGCACATGATGTTAGCCTCAAACTTTATTATCCACTCAGGACAGGGACTTCTATGGGCCTAGGCAGGCCCTGGTGTACTCACGGGGCCTCCCCAGAGGGTCCTGAGGGCCCGAGCTGTTGAGGGCACATTCTTTCAGGCTTCATTCTCTGGAATGACAAATGGATCTATTTGTCATATGCCCTAGGGACTCACCTCAGCCGAGCCTTCCAGATGAATTCCCTTCCTCTTTGCCTTCACACTCTGTAGATTTCCCCAAATTGGAAACTCCTGGCCTCTTCCAAGACACTCACGCTGGTTCAACACACTCTCTGAGCTGCTGGTCTCCATCTCAGCCCTGGGTTAGTGGCTTTGCTTCTGGAGACCTCCTCCTTCCCTCCCCCTCTCTCCCCCACTTTCCTTTGCCTTTTTTCTCCTGTGGGGTATATATGTTCTCACGGGTAGGTATCACCCTTCATGTTTCTTCCTGGGACTGATTACCATGTGTGATGAGCAAGGCTGAAAAAGCAACAGCCATATGTATCATCAATGGTTCCTCTCCCAACAGCGAAGGGCAGAACTCTGAGCACAGCGGAGGGGCAGAAGATTTCAGCACCCCCTCGGAACCACACATCAGAGGGCACCCAGCAGCCTCGCTGCAGGCAGAGACCCACATGGAAGGGTGATGACCCACAGCCTAGAAAGTCTTTGCTCCCGAATGAGATGCTCAGGAGGTCCTTCCCTGACTCCTGGGATCTGCAAAACAGTTTTGTATGGCAGACACCTACATTGCCAGCCCTGCTCTGAGCACCGTGGGTCAGGCCTTCCACAGGGTGGGAAATCGCATGCCAACTCCTTCTGGACCCGGTGCTTCTGGCCTTTCCCAATGGAGCCCAGCTGCTTTTTGTATCAGAAATAAACAGATGTAATAAAAGGGGATTCTGCTAGGTGACAGTCCCTGCGTGCCCACGTTAGGAGGTCATCGCCGGAATGTTGCCTCATCCAGCTCTGGCTTGAGTGACTTGTTCATCCTCAGTTTAAGGAGCGTGACAACTCAATTGCCTTATGATGTAGCTGAGACCTGGCTCCAGGTGCCTCTCCCTCCAGGCGGCCGGACACCATCTATCCAGCTGCTGGGGACATTGTGACCTCTGACCTGCAAGGATGCAGTTTCCCCTCTTGGCAGCTCTCTCACTGAGGTCCCTGGGCCAACACCAATTTGCCTTTTTAGATTCTCTCAAATGTCTCTTCAATGGCTGGCTCAGCTGCTAGAAAGCTTGCCTGGTGTGTACCACATGAACTGGGCATGGCAGCCTGTTCTTGTCATTTCAGCACTGGAGAGACTTCAGAAGCAGGACCAGGCATTCAAAACCATCCTCAGCCACATAGTTTGCGGTCAGCCTGGGCTATGTGAGACTCTGTCTCAAAAAAAAGTGAGGGGTGGGTAAATGGCTAAGAAGTGTTTGTTGCATAAACCTGACAACCCGAGTTCAAATCCCTGGGACCCATGCAAATGCTGGACATTGTAGTGCACATTTGTAACTCTGGCAATCCTGTGATGAGATGGGAAGCAAGCCAGTTAGCCTGAAGTCTGCAGCTGTGCTGGTTAGTTGTTATTGTCAACTTCCAGTCACCTTGGAAGAAGGAACCCCAACTAAGGAATTTCCCAGATCAGAATGACCTATGGACACTTCTGTGAGAGAATGTCTTGACCTATGACTGATGGGGGAGGGTCAAGCCCACTGTGGGTGGTCGCATCCCCAGGAAGGTGAGTCTGGGTTGTAGAAAGCTAACTGTGTGTGAGCCACGTAACTGGGCAGTAAACAGCACTTCCTGGATTCTACTGCAGTCCCTACTTGAGAGCACCGCCTTCCCTCAGTGATGGACTGTGACCTGGTAGAATAAGCTGAAACAAACCCTTCCCAGGGCATTTTATCACAGCAACAGGAAGCAGCTGAGAACAGCGCAGCAACAAAGAGAGACCCTGCCTCAACAGCAAAGGAGAAAGGCTGGCGGAAGCTCCGGCAATCCCCACTGGAGGAGAAAAGTTCTCTCCTACTTTTCTTGTCAGAAAAGTTGTTCTCTGACCCAGAAAGTTGTCATTGCATACACACACCTGAACACACACACACATGCTAAAATTTTAAAAATTAAAAAGAACCCAAGGTTATCAACTGCATCATTCACTCAGTCAACTCATTCATTCATTCACACTTTTTTGCTGAGCGCCCACTATGCTGAACACTGTCCCCTGTCCTCCAGGGCTCCCTAAGTCCCTAGTGACCCCAGAGAGGTGGGGCGGGGAAAGAGTGGCTTCTACATGCTACAGTACGTCTCCTCTCCCTCTGATCAGTCATGCTTCCTAATTCAATAAGGTGAGAAGGAGCATAATTTGATCATATTTGTTTTGCACCAGTGCAAAAACAGAAAATGAAGGGCTGCACAGCCGTGCCGATTTACTTCATCCGACCTTGATTAAAAGAAAATTAATTGTCGCATCTCTCAGGATATCTCAGGCAGCAGCCAATGGCTCTCCAGGACACCACAAAGAGAGGGGAAAGAGGGAGCATCGCTCCATGCCCTTTTCTCTAGCCACTTGCAGTCAGGGATGGGGGCGCTAGGATTAGGGGCTCATGGCAGATTGATGAGGCTGGTGGCAAGAGGGGCCGGGACAGAACCCCTGAGTCCTCCTTTTCTCTCTCGCTAGCTCTGGACTGCTTCCCACCCCCACCTGCTACCCAGAGAGGACTCCAAGCACTGGTTCGCCATCCCAGAGTCCTCCACTGAAGCTCCCACAAATCTCGGAGCCCCCTCTTCCCCGAGACTGGCAGGTGCCCCACAGAGAAAATGCAAGAAGATGACTCTCAGAGAATCAGGACCCTTCCAGCTGCGTCCCGACCCTGTCAGCCCAGCCCAGCTCCCGAGAGAACTAGGGAAGGAGGGGGCGGCGCTGCCCGGGGTGAGCCAGGGCGGGGTGTCACTGGGGAGAGAGCTCATGAAAAGTTAATGCCCCCTTGCAGGTTGTTGATTTTTGTTTGTTTTTCTCTTTTTGCCAGAAGAGAAGCCTCTTTCATTAGCCCAGACTGTCATTACCCGGCATTAAATTTTCATAGAGCGGGGCGGGAGGCCGGGCAAGGGGAGGCAGGCAGGGGGGCAGCCGGGGCTCGGGGCGGGCCTGTCGGGCTGAGCCCAGCTCCCCCGGGCTCTGCCGGCGCACTGCTAGTCTGAATGCAGGGACGGCTTTTCTCCATCACTCCGCTTGGCTTTTGATCTTCCAGATGCTCATTTTGGTGGCTTCCTCCGTTATCCCCATTTTACAGTTAAGAAATTGAGGCCGGCGACAGCCAGAGGGCTGGGCAGTGAGTGGCTGAGGGGACAAAGCACTTCCTTCATTCTAGCAAACAGTTCCAAACAAAGATTAGGAGTACGTTAGGGTACTTAACCCTGGGAGAGCAGCAGGGACCTGGAACCGCTAGCCCCATCCCAGGAGGCAGCTCTTCTCAGACAGGCCAGGGTCCACATGCTTGCAGGCCGGCGACCCGCCAGGCAGGTGTTGGGACCATCACAATAGTGCACCTGGTGTGGGCACCAGGCCTGCCCATTCAGCGGGGAACAATCACGGCTAGGCTGCCGCGGGCACAGAGGCCTCCAGGGGCTGTGGGCTGAGGGCAGTGAGCAGATGGGCCTCCGGGTGTCAGGTTTCCAGCCCAGGGTGGGGAGCAGGATAGCTGGAAGGGCACAGGGAACAGTCAGGCTCCTCCCAGGCCTGTAGCCCCTCCCTTCCCCACCTCTGGTCCCTGAGCAAGTGGGCAATACGGCCTGCCTACCATCCCCTAGAGAGGCATCCAGGACCTGGCTGGGACTGGGCCTGGTTGGGGGAGGTGCCTGTGGGCTTCTCAGCTGAGGAGAGCTGGACTCTTGTCATTCCCCATTCCAACTACTCATAGACTCTTTCTGCTTGCCCCGCCCCCATGCAGTGGGGCAGGTAGGTCAGAGGTGCTACAGCCTGAGAAACGTGGTCAGTCCCGGAAGACACGAAGCATGCCAGGCAGAGGGGCCAACAGGTGGGTGGTAAGGAGCCCTGCCTTGTGGGGTGCTGTTGGAACTAGAGCAAAGGCAGGTGGCACAGTCAGCAAGGGATGTGCACACTGCACACACACCAGGCTTGTGGGTTTCGTGTGGCCTCTGGAAATGCCACTTTACACAAGAGAATACAGTGGTCTGAGAAGCCCTGCCCTCCTGCTAGGGGTCCCAATCCAAGGTGCCTCCTCAGGGGCTGGTGGGTGTCTAGTTCCTTCACCTTGACTGTAGTTTATCCTTCATCCCACAGAAAGCAGGGTGGAGACGGTGGAGAAGAAATATGTCTGTCTGTCCTCCCCCGCCCCCCCCACCAGTGTGTGCTCAGCCCAGCTCTAACCTTGGCCTCAAAGCACCAGGGATCTGTGGGGGGTGGAAATGGGAGACCTGAGAAAGTATGGGAAGAGAATCCTAGCCTCTTGTGTTCCAGAGGGGAAACTGAGGCCTAGGGAAGCATATGTCATCCCTGACCTGAGTGCTTGCATCTGCGTAGTGGGGATGTGGAGGGAATGAGGATAGAGTGCCAAACACTGCCCTGTCAGGGACTTCGGTGGTGGTGAAGCCATGGGGGCAAGGCCTAAGAGGACAGTCACAGAGACCATGTGGGAAGTCTGTGTGGGAGCTTCCTAACTTCCACCCCCCATGCCAGAGCCTTGATGGAGAGCAGAGCTCAGGAGTGTGTGAGGAGGCCAATAGTAGCAAGCCTGGAGGGGAAGGACGGGGGGGCCAAAAAGATGCTGGAAAGGCTGGCTGCCAACTTCTATGTCACTGCCATAACTTCATTTTTTGGGCTGATGAGATGTGTGCAGCCTGGGACTCATGAGTTGCCCCTGAGATCTAGGTTCAAACTCGGCTTCTGTCTCTTCCTAGAGCACAACCCCAGGCATTTGGATGACTGCCCCATGTCTGAGTTCAGTCATCTATAAATAGGAAGAATAATGGCCAGAGGCCCAACTTCATGGAGTTGGTAGGTAGACTTGGCAAGAGGGTACTGAAGGGTTTTCCGACTGGCGTGGGCATGGGGTCCAAGGTCGTCCTGTGAGCAAATACAAGTATTTGTACATCTCAGCCTTCACAGGAGTATCTCACCTGCAGGAAGGGTCATGGGAGATAGCTGAGGCTTGAAGAGTTTATACAGACAGTGTTACAGGGGGCAAGATGTGAGCTCGTCTCATTCCTGAGCTCTTTGAAGCCTCTGCTGTACACACAGCTATATAGACCATATACACACAGTAATTGTACAACCATGCAGCTCCCAGGTCCCTCAGTGTCCAACAGGCTCCAAGAACCTCCCCACTCGTGGGCTGGGAGCCCAATGGTATCCAACCTATCCTGTTGTAGGTGTGGCTAGACAGTGATGAGGGGTGAGGGGATTCCTGCTCCCAGCCTGACTGGGTCCCCTCCCTTCTCCAGCAGTGTGGCAGTGTGGCGTGCTCATTCTAGGAACAAAGGCAACCCGGGCACATCCCCACTTCCTGGCGGTGTTGATTATCTAATTCACTACCCCTCAATTACTGCTTCCTGAGGGAGACATTATCCCAGAATACCTCCCGCTCAGCCAGAGGCTGGCAGGGCTGCTTCTGGTGCCCGCACCCCTCCACCAGGAAAGCCCACAGCAAACTAGGCACGGTCTGACCACCAGCCCCCTTGGGTAGCCTTCAGGGAGACTCTTAGGACACTAAGCATGACCTTGCGCCTCTCCTAGGGACCTGGATGAGACACAAGTGAGCAGGCTCTTCCACAGTCAGAGATAAGTGTGTATGGGCATACCTAATGTGAGGGTGTGCAAAGTGATATGTGCAAGGATGCAAATACCTGTGAATGAATGTGCAAACATTTGTTAGAGTTTAGATGAACATGTGTGTGTGGAAAAAAAAGAATGAGTGTACACAATACTGAGTGTGTACAATGCGTCTCCAAGCACACGAGTAGGTCAGAAATGCAAACAATTGGGTAAATGACTATGCAGGTAATGGATTGGTGTGTGGTCATTCCTGTATGCATGACTATGTGTTGGGCTGAACGTGAGTGTGAGTGTGTCTCACTGACTGTAGACAAAGCTGGCTGAGGCTGGGTAGGTGAAAGGGGACACCCTCACTCCCAAGCCCGGAAGCCCGGAAGCCCGAGGGGACCGGTTAGTTGATAGAGGGCTGGGGATGGAAGATGTCCCAGCCATGCTGGGCTCAGAGCTCCCCTCCTTCCTCTCATGGGGAAGAGGAGATCTCGGGGCAGGTGGTCCCTGCTAGTTGCAGATGCAAAAAGACACAGTGCTGATTTGCATCTTTCATTTGCATACATTTCCATAGGGCCTACTGATTGGTTATTTGAAAGCCTCCCAAGATTAGTTATTTCAAAGCCTCCCAAACCCTGTCTGTTTGCAATGGGAGGAAAAAAAAAGAAGTTCATGATTAGGCTCTGCCTTACTGAAGGCTGAGGCTAGCCCCCAAGGGCTGATTCTAACCCACTGGGAAGTAGGCTCTTTAGGATTGTTCCCTGGGACAGATCCACCATGTCACCTGACCTCAAGAAGGTGCTCACTGTCTCTTGCCAATTATGAACAAGGTGTGAGGAGAAGACAGGTCAGGTGCCAGCTGCTGCCAGGCTTCTCAAATGTCCAGGCTATGGGTACCTAGCACTCCTGAGAAATAGCCTGGACCCCTAGGCCAGTGGCCAGCCCTGGAGGTTGTTAGGAAAACTGAGGGGCTGCAAGTCTGCCCATCTTTGCCTGCTCTCTCCCAACCATCCCTACACCCAGCTATTGTCACTGAAATGGTTCCAGAGGCAAGACCTCCCCCTTCATGTCAGGGCTAGACACTAGCTAGACACTGGCTGTGCAACTTAGGATAAATAGACCTTTGCCAGGTCTTTGAGTCTCCAGCCACACGAAGACAAGCCAGCAAGGTCCCAGATAGGAGGAAAGAGCCTGAGGTTCCCAGCAGAAGGGTGTGTGTGTGTGTGTGTGTGTGTGTGTGCACTCATACCTGTGCATGACAGTCTCTGGGACACAGGAAAAAGACACTTTTAGCACAGAACATGTGCCCAGGTGTACATCCATGTGTCGTGAAAAAGTGTCAAGAAGAAACCATTTTTAAGATGAAAGTCCTAAATTCCTGCTTTGCATTTGCCTGGTCACTTCCTCCCATAGTGAAAGGTAATCACAGCTGGAGAATGACAATGCCTTTGGATTTCACTTTTCCAAAAACACGTATGAATTAGATGTTTGTGTGTCTGTGTGGCATATGTTACAAATGCATCTGTACACATGTACTCAGGTCATTGCCTACAAACCCGTTCCTACTCACAGCCAAGGTTACTATGGTCACACTGGGGTACAAGTGTGTCCACATACGGTGTGTCATGTGCTTCTGGGTAGCTGGTGTTTGAGCTGTGTGCAGCAAGCAGAACTGAGCACAGCTCTGCATTGAGGGAGTCCTTGTCATGCCCACACTAACAGGCCCTGGATCTATGTGTGCCCTGGGCTGTCTGCACATGAGTGAGAGCATGGGGCGTACATGACCGTGTGCAGTAGGTATGTGGACAGCCTGGAGTGTGTTTGCATATCAGGGGTTGGGGGGATGTTTAGTAATTAAATCCCTTTTCATGCTTTGCACCTGTCTCCTTCTGAAAGCCGAGAGAACAGACGTCAAACGGGACAAGGGCTGGATTGAATACAGCCAATTCTGAAATATTTATTAGCTTGCGACTCCACTCAATGGAGGAGAAGGAATGCCAGCTAATCCAGCAGCAACGCTCACAGCAGGGACATTTCTCAGCAGACACTTCTTAGATTTCAATGACGGCTCCCTCTGTCCAAAAATGGGAGAATTTTCATCCAGGCCCACGTGGGGTTCTCCAGAATGCCGGCTAAGGACTCACAAGGCAGAGACGAACCTGAGCACCTCTGGCCTCTGCTCCTCAACCCTGGGGCCACACAAGTCTCTCCTTTGTAGACAAAGGCTGAAGAGTGAGTAGTTGTGGGGGCCTAGACCAGCTACTGTCCTGTGTTCTGGGCACTGGATGCAGCTCTTTCTATGTATTCTGGCACCACGTCTCACAAAAAAACCTGAGGAGGAGCTGGTGAGATGGCTCAGCAGGTGAAGGCACCTGCCAGCAAACCTGATGACCTGAGTTCCATCCCCAGCACCCACATGGTGGAAGGAGAGAACTGATTTGTCGCAAACTGTTCTCTGAACACCACATATGTGCACACATATGTACTTGTGTGGGTCAAGATAAATAAAATAGTTATGTATTTTTTAAACCCTGAGAGGATAGATGCTATGTGTTATCCCACTTAATAGATTAGAAAACTGAGCATTTCAGAAGCATTTAAGGCAGTGGTTCTCAACCTTCCTAACGTTCCGACCCTTTAATACAGCTCCTCATGTTGTGGTCACCCCCAACCATAAAATTATTTCATTGCTACTTCATAACAAATTTGCTACTGTTATGAATGGTAACATAAATAACTGATGTTTCTGGTGGTCTTAGACCCTGTGAAAGGGTAATTCCACCTCCCCAAAGGTTGATACCCACAGGTTGAGAACCACTGATTTATTAAAACAGGAAACTGAGAACACTGAGGTGGTCCTTTAGTTCCAGGTCAAAACCCTCAGGTCATCAGCCACTTAGCAGTGGAGACAGAATTTCACTGGGTCCAGAACTGCTGCCTCCTAAGCAGGCTAACTGAAGACCTACTACGTGTATGGCTGTAGCGTGTCCAAATATGCTTTTCAGATTGCTTCCTACTGGGATTCATTTACACTTCTTGTTTTTAACAAAACAGGAAAAAAGAACTACTTCCCTACTCCCTCTGAATTTCCTTTCCCCTCCTCATCCTAGTCTTCCTCCCCTCTTCCTTCTTCTTTAGCTTGGGAAAGGGTCCCGAGTTTATGTTTGGACACACATGTATGTGCTTGCACCCAGAAGCCTGGAGTCAGCCTTGGTGTTGCTCTTCAGTTGCCATCCTATTTTGCTTTTTTTGAGGCAGGCCTCTCACTGGACCGCGAGCCTCACCAATTAACCTAGGCTTGCTGGCCAATATGCTCCAGGGACCGTTCCCCCCCCCCCCCGACTCTGCCTTCCCGGGACTGAACGGTAAGCACATTATCAGGCCTGGGTGGTTTTGGTTTTGTTTGTTTTTCAGTTTTGTTTTTGTTTTCCAAGATAGGGTCTCATTGTGTAGCTTTCGCTGTCTTGGAGTTCTCTCTGTAGACCAGGCTGGCTTCCAACTCTCAGAGATCCACTGCCTCTGCCTCCCAAGCGCCGGGATTAAAGGTGTACCACTAGCCTGAACATGCTGTGTTTTTTGTTGTTGTTGTTACTTTTTATTGATTCTGTGTGGCTTTCACATCATGTTCCCCAACCCCAGTCATTCCCCAGTTCTTCCATATCTGCCCTCTTCCCTTGCAATCTCCCAAAGAACACAAACAAATAATAAATGAATATTTTTTTTATCTTGCCATGAGCTGCAGTGTGTCACAGAGTGTCACACAGTATACCCTTTTGCCCAGACAGCTTAACTTGTAAATGTTTATTTTGATGAGTCATTGACGTGGTTCAAGGCCTCTGGCTTCTGCTCCATCAATGCTGACTCCTCACCAGGACTCCTGTCCGATATCCCGTTGTTGCCCTGTGCCGTGGAGATCCTGCAGCTTTGGATCTGCAGAACTAGCTTCTTCATGTGCTCCAGCAGGTCATTCGTGGGGTACATGTTGGGGTGAACCAACTCAAAGCCCTGGATCTGGGCCTGGGTGGTAGCTGGGTTGATCTGCCTGCCAGCTCTCCTGCTGTCCATCCACTGGGACCAGCTCTCTCACACCACCCAGGGGAGGGGTGGGGCCGGATCAGACCAGCCCTCAAACAGTAACACAGCCACAGACAGCAGCCCGGACCACACACTTCCGAATGGCCTTTGGTGGTAGGATGGTTCATGGGCCCCCTGCTTCGGCAGGGCCATGGCCCTTGGTGGCAGCACAGGCTATTCTGATCAGGCAGTTCCTCACTGTCTTAGGATGCGCTCTTCACGGAGCACACACCACTCAGCTTCTCTGTCTCCCAGTTCTCTACCACATAGTGCCCCCACACACGCTGCCTCCCTCCGCCTTCTGCCTCTCAGCTGCGCTGTTTCTTAGTGTAGGTGCTGGGGATTGAATGCAAGTCCTCAGGCAGAGCAAGCACTTCACTGACTAAGGGATTTTCCCCCAGTTGCTCCTGTTTCTTCTTCTCTTCCTCCTCCTCTTCTCAATTTAAAAACAATACAAGAACAAAACAACAAATAAAAAACTGTTGTTTTCCCAGGCAGGATGTCCTGTAAGCTAGGCTAGCCTCAAAAGTTACTGTTATTTCTTCAAATATGTTTTCTACCCCCACATTTCCACCCAGAATTCCAGTTGTGCATGTAGGAGACCTGACGCTGACCTGTGGGTTGCTGTGGCCCTGGTACATTTTATGGGTCGCTTTTTGTTTGGGGGAGGGGGTACTTGCCCCTGGGTGGTACTTACCCCTGCGGGGGCCTGGATGAGCACATGAGGAGGCCAGGGAAGCGCCTGGGTATCTTCCTGTGACTCTCTGCCTTGACTCCTTGAGATAGGGTCTCTCACCAAATCAGAAGCTCCTCAGGGCTCTTTTGGTGGGGCTGGCTGGCCAATGAACTCCTGGATCTGCCCATTTCCAACCTCTGGCATTGGGACTGTAGACTTGCATCCATAGCCATGCCTGGCTCTTTAAAAAGATTTATTTTGTATTCTTTTTAATTGTGTGTGTCTATGTGTCTGTGTGTGTATCTGTGTGTCTGTATAAAAGAACAGATGCCCAAGAAGTCCAAAAGGGTTGTAAGCTACCCAATATGACTGCTGGAATCCATCTCCAGCCCCGTGCCTGACTTTTTTGTTTTTTTGGAGGGTGGGGTCCTGGGATTCGAACTCAGGTCTGCATACTTCTAAGAGAGAGTGCTCTTACCCATGGAGCCACAGCTCAGCCCTTTGACATCTGTCTTTCAGTTTGCTTTAGATAGTGTCTATCATTTATCACTGTGCTTTTAAGGTCTCTGATATTTCCTTCTGTGGTATGTAACCATTTGCTAATCCATCCAGGGTGTTTGTCCTTCCAAATGTTGACTCCATATATCCCCTGAAATTTTAATTGAGTCTTTTTTTATTTCAGTGCTGGAGATTGAAGCCAGATTAAACACATGCTAGACACATTTCCACCCCAGAGCAACAGACCCAGTCCCTGTTGTTCTTGTTTTAAATTAGTGAATCAATATCTAAACTATGTGTGTGTTGTGTGTGCGTGTGTACGTGTTTGTGCACACGTACTCGGAGCAGAGAAGGCGATGTCAGGTGTCTTCCTCGATTAGTCTCCATCTAATTTTTTTGAGACAGGTTTTTTTTTATGAACCTGGAGCTCAGAGTTGGTCAGGCTAGCTGGCTAAGTGCTGCAAGGATCCTTGTCTCTGCCTCCACAGCGATGGGGCGACAGGAGCACGCCACCCCATCTGCCCTTCTACACGGTGCTGTGGGACCAAGCTCAGGTCCTCAAGCTTGGGCAAGGAGCACTGTCTTTACTGAGCCGTTTCTCCAGCCCAGTCCTGGTATTTCTCACACACACACACACACACTTGTGTAGTGAGGTGGGAATCATATGTGTGTAGGTTTGTTTATTTGCATGTGTATGTATGTGAAGGCCAAAGTCAATGTGAGACTTCTTCCTTTACCATTTATATCTCTTTTGCCTTGCTGTTAACTCCTCCACCTTCCTGAATGTGAAGGGCATGACGCTGGTGTCCTTGTCTGCTAAGTCTACCATTTGTGACATTTCTGGGTCTATCCCTATTGATCTGTTTTTTTTTTTTCCTCCTACATATGGGTCATGTTTTCCTTCTTCGCTTGCCTGGTAACTTTCATTGGATTTAGGACATTTTTTAAAAATAAACTTTTCATTACTTTTCATTTCGGAATAATTTTAAATTTACAGAAAAGTTTCAAAAACTAGTGCGGATAATTCCCACACACCCCATACAGTGCCCCTCGTGGCTAATGTCACATGTCACCATGTAACATTTGTCAGAACTCCAGAAACTGACAGTGACGTGTCACTGGAAGCAGCTCTCCGAACTTGGGGAATTAAGCAGCTGTTCCATTAGTCCCCTCTCCCTCTCCTAGGATCTAGTGTAGACCATCACATCGCATTCAGTTGTCACGGTTCCCGAGTGTCCCGGTCCATGGCAATGTCTCCGGCTCTCCTCATTGTTCATGGCTGCCGTCGCCCGGGAAGAGAAAATCTCAACTGAGCAATCACCAAGGTCAGATTGACCTGTGGACATATTTGTAGGAAATGGTCTTGATTGTTAATGGAGGTCAGAGAGCCCCTCCCTCTGTGGCAGCGTCAGCCATTGGCAGGGGTACCAGGCTGTAGAAGGAAGCTGGCTAGGCTGGGTGTGGTGGTGCACACCTCCAGTCTCAGCACCAGGGAAGCTGAAAATTCAAGACCAGCCTGGTCTACACAGTAAGTTCAAGAACAAGCTAGCAGTCTTCCTCCCTTGGGCTTCTGCCCTGACTTCCCTTGGTGACAGACCATGACTTGGAAGTGTAAAACAAATAAACCCTTCTTCTCCAAGTTGCTTTTGGCCCGAGTGTTTTATCAGAAAGGAAACTAGACCCATGACTTTGACATTCTTCAGGAGGCTTAGCCAGCTATTCTAGAGAATGTTCCTGTCCTGGGTTTGGCTGCTGTCTCGTGATCATGCTGGATTTAGGGGTTTGAAGGGAGACTACTATGAAGGTGACTGTTCCTTCCCACTGCATCATACAATATCCTGGTAGCGTCACTAGGGAAATGAGTGCACGGCTTGCTTTCTGTGCTGCCTGCTGGCTTTCTCCACTAGTAATAGCGAAGTCACTGTGTTCCCTTTCCCCTCCTCTTGGGAAGCAGGTCAAAGGGCACAGCTCGAACTCAAGGGGTTGTGGACTAAACCCCACCTCGCTACAGCATGACTACATATGTACTGCTGGGAATTCTCTTGGAAGAGAGATTTGCCTCTTTTCCTCTGTTGGTTCCACTGTGTCCTCTATGGATCTGTGCTTGTCTATTTTGCGCTTTGTGTTAGGGTTGGGTCTTTCTGTCCCAGGATCTAACCCAGCACATCACATGGAGCCTGGCACATGCCTGGAATCCCAGGGCACAAGGGCAGTGGAAGATCAGGAGTTCAAGGTCATAGTAGACTACATAGCTAGTTGAAGGCTAGCCTGGGCTTCATAAGACCCTGTCTCAAGCTGGGCATGGTGGCTCATGCCTTTAATCCTAGCACTCAGGGAGGCCTAGGCTGGCAGATGGCTGTGAGGTCAAGGCCAGCCTGGTCTACAAAGTGAGTCCAGGACAGCCAAGGCTGCACAGGCCACTCTTTCCCCCAAATTGCATTTTGTTGTCACAGCTCCTCTGTGTTCTCAGGTCTGTGACCGTTTCTCAGTTTCTTATTTTTCATGACCTTGAAAATGTTAAGTATTTGTGGACAACTTTTGTTGGATTTAGGACATTAAAAACAAACAAACAAACAAAAAACCTTTTTCTTTGGAATTACTCTAAATAACACAGCACTTTCCATCCAAAATTGGTCCCGCTTGGGTCAGGAGACGCTCTGGCACGGGTGGTACTTGCATTCATTTGGTGCATTAGGTGCAAGACCTGGTCTTGTGTGTCCTCTGCTCAGGACCTAGAACCTGCTGCTTCTCCATTTCTCAGACAATGCAATTTGAAACCAAGACATGGCTAGGGATGCTGGTGGCTACACAGCTCTCAATAGATGTAACAAGCCACACGTGCAACATATCTGTGATCCTTCCTGTGTTTATCTATCTAGACCTGAGTTCATTCTGTTATAGCCAACCCTAAAGTTCATTCCACCAATCCTTTATCTGTAACCTCCAACCCATGTGGTAGAGAGTCTCTCCTGTATAAAAAAAAACAAACAAACAAAAAACAAAAAACTGCCTCCTTGGGTCTCTATGCTTTCTGAGCCTGTATTTTTCCCCCATAAATGTTTGTTACTCCTTCTATCTTGACTCAGGGTTGCTAACAACCTCCATTTCAGCCTTCTTTCTTCCTGGCCCGTGCTCTGACCCAGTGACCCTCAGCAGTGAGCTGCTGCAGCACCTGGGCTGCTCGCCTTCAACGTCCTTCTCAGGGGGATCGTCATTCTGTGCAGCCTGTGTTCTCAGCGAAGCACTGCTCTGTAGCTTTCCACTTCTGGTATTTGAAGGGTAGGAGGGTAAATATGCTCAGAGGCAGATCTAAGCACTGTTCTATATGCCCAGTCTATCAGCTAATTTTGTGTCATGGTTGTGACAAAAGAACCTGACAGTAGCTGCTTAAAGGAGGAAGGGTTTATGTGAGCTCACAAATTGTGGGGACACAGTCCGTGATGGCGGGAAGGGCATGACAACAGGAGCCTGAGGCAGCTGGCCGCTTGGCATCTGCAGTGGGGAAGTAGGAAGGATGAGCTGGAACACAGCTCATTCTCCTTTTTTCCCCAGTCCAGACCACAGAATGGGGCCACCCCCCGCTAGGGTTGCTCTTCCTGCCTCAGTTAACCCAATCTAGAAACCCCTCACAGACACGGCCCCAGAGGTGTGTCTCCAAGGTATTTTCAGATCTCGTCAAGTGGACAATATTAACTACCACCCTTGGTAAACAAACAAACAATAAACAAACACGAAGTCTCCATGAAACCTCTCTAATGCAGAGGTCTGCCACATGCTAAGGCAGAGATCCTCTGACACTGGTAAGCAGCAGGGTATAAATACCGAGGCCATATGTGCCAGGAGGCCAATGTGAGCTCTAACTGCCATGCTGTGATTTGTGATAGTCTGAGCAGAACAGAATAGAGCAAAGCAACCAGCACACCATACAGTCTGTGCTGCTGCTCAGCTACTGGAGGCGAAAGCAGTCACCAATAGCGTATAACTGAACAAACATGACTGTGTTTTAATAAAACTTTACTTATAGATACTGGATTTTGGATTTCATATCATTTTTGGAGACCACAGAATTATTTTATTTTTAGGTTTTTGAAACAGGGTTTCTCTGTGTAGCCCTGGCTGTCCTAGAACTCACTCTGTAGGCCAGGCTGATCTCTAACTCAAAGATCCACCGGCACTGCCTTCCAAGTGCTGAGATTAAATACATGCACCACCACCACCACTGTCTGGCTTACAAAAATGTTTTTAAAGATTTTAATTACGTGTGCACATGCATGCAGCACCCATGGAGGTCAGAAGAGACATCAGATACCCTGGAACTGGAGCTACGGACAGCTGTGAACTGCCTGTTGTGGGTGCTGGGAACCAAACTCTGGTCCTTTGCAAGAGCAGTACATGCTCTGAGTCCTCTCTCCCCCCCACACAGAATTTGGGGGGACACCATCTTTCTCCTGCCTCCCCCAACAAGTGCTGAGTGCCTCCAAGCAGTGAGCTTCTATGCTCACTGGGCTCTTTTTCATTTTCCTTCTCTTATCAGCTGTCGTCTTGTGTGACCTGCAGTCAGGTATCTGAAGAGCATTGCTTCGTTGGTTTTTGTCCAGTTAATTGGTATGAGAAGGAGAGAGAGCTGTGGGCTGCCAGCCTCCAAGTTAGTAAAGAGAGGATAACATACAAAATCTAAGTAAACTGTGATTTGGACAATATTAAGTAAGTACCAAGAGGAAGGCGGGAAAGTGAGAAAGGACGCTGATGGAAAGGTAGACAATGGCTCCCAAGGAAGCCTCCTTGACTGTGTAGAAAACCTGAAGCAGGAGTCTGGGGGAAGATAGCTCAGTCTGTAAAGTTCCTTCCTTGCAGACATGAACCCAAGTTTGATTCCCAGAACACATGTTTTAAGAAAACAAAAGCCAGGTGTGCTGGTGGGTGCCTGGAATCCCAGCACTCCGGAAATGGAGATGGGTGGATCCCTGGGGCTTGCTGGCTGGTCTAGCCTACTTGGTGAGCTCCAGATCAGTAAGAGATTCTGTCTCAAAAAACACAAGACAGAGGAAGACAGAAAAAGACACCCAAGGCTGTCTTCTGGCCTCTAAGTATGAGTATACACACACACACACAGACACATACACACATATACACACAGACATACACACATAAAAAAACACACATATGCACATACACACATGCATGCATACATATAGACATACATACATATACACAAAAACACACAGATACCTCAAAATTAAAGTGCAAGAATGAACAACTTCATGTTACAGTTAATGACAGTTTTCTTTACCACTTCTCTTGAGTCTGCCCCCTGCCAGAGTGAGGTCCCTGAGAGCAGGGACTTTGTGTCCCTAAGCCCTGAAATACCACCTGGCACAAAGTGGGTGACTAGCAAAAAATATGGAGACAGATAGATGCATAAATACATACATGTAAATAAATAATACATACATGCACATATATGTTACATTATATCATATATATATATTGTCTATATGTATATATACCATGGCACTTGGCTGAACATGTAAGTCCCTGAATACCCATGACAATTGGTAGAGCTGGGTTCAGATACCACGCATCCAGCCCTGCCTCTGGGCTTCACTTTCCATGTTGGGCACCACGCATCCAGCCCTGCCTCTGGGCTTCACTTTCCATGTTGGGCAACAGAGGGTGTCCTTTGGCCCCTATTGTGGGCTGTTTGGTGAAGAGTGTTGGGCATACTGGTCAGCTCCAGTGGGCCAAGGCTGGAAGGCAGCAGGGACACCTCCAGAGTGCTGAGCACAGTGCTGGGCACACGGCCAGAACGCATCATGGCTGTCTTCGCTATTATTTTTGTCCTGTTGGCCCTCAGACATAGAGAGCTGTGAAAGTGTGGTGCTCTTTGTGAGTCCCCAGCAAAGCAAAGGCAAAAGTATGTGTGTGTGTGTGTGTGTGTGTGTGTGTACTCAAGCAAGTCATGGCACATGTGTTAGAAGTCAGAGGACAACTTATTAGAGTCAGCTCTCTCCTACCACCATGTTTGTCCATCCTTCTAGCCATAGACTGAACTCAAATCATCAGGCTTGACGGCAGGCCCCTTCACTGACTGAGCCATCTTGCTGGCCCCCATCTTGCTGGTTATTTTTGAGATGGGTTCTCCTACTGACCTAGGGATCCCTATTACGTCAGGCTGGCTGGCCCATAAGACCCAGGAAGCCTGCCTCTGCCTCCCCAGCACTGAGTTTACAGGAGGGTGCTGCCACACCAGCCTTTTCATGTGGGCTGTGGGAATCGAACTCAGATCCCATGCCTGCACAGCAGGCATTTTACTGACCAAGCTCCTCCCCTGCACCTGCTGACCCTATTCTAATGGCATCACCAATAACACTTCTGTAGATCTGTTTCTCACCCAGAGGCACGCACACACATGCACACACTACATCCTACCTCTGAACTACATTCCCAACCTGAATTTGTATTTTTATCCCCTTTGTTCTTAAGGAGAGAAAAATAATAGCCATGGTTCTTACAGATCAACATCTCCCCAGAAGTGGAAAAGCACGGAAGACTTTAATCTAACCTCTCAGCCCTAGAGAGGTGCAGCGTTTCATTCAGGTGTTTCCACAGTTCCCTGAAGGGCCCATGAAGTCTCTGTAGCCTGTTGGCCAAAATGCAGCTCATATTTTGGCTGTTCCAAAGCAAATCCAAGAGATTGTCCCAGCCCATGAAGAAGGGACAAGTCAAGCGTGGATGTGGATAGTATGGTCTGATGCTATTGAAATCAGTGTCCAGCTGCTAGCCATCTCTTGGGACAGACAGCTGAAGCTTTAAACGGGTATTAATTGGATTTGGAGAGATGGTTCAGTGGTTAAGAGCACTGGTTGTTCTTCAGTTCCCAGAACCCACTTGATAATTCACAACCATCTGTAACTCCAGTTCCAAAGGATCTGACGCCCTCTTCTGTCCTCTGCAGGCACTGAGCACACGTGCCACACAGACTTCCATGGAGGCAAAACACTCAGACTCACAAAGTAACCTTCTTTGATGTTTTAAGAGAAGGACTTGAGCCACAGTAACCTCTTGTAAACTGGCAGCTGAGCCAGGTCTGCCCTTTGGGTCTTCTTTCTCCCCTGGGACACAGCCTGTAGTCACCAGAGAGTGCCAGTTCTGGAGAGCCTCAGGACAGCAAAGGAGCCCTGAAACAGCCAGGAATCCCAGTAAATCAACACATCTGGCATTTTGGGGGCATCCTGTAACGGGCTCTGCTGGATACCTGAAGCTAGAGATCAAAGGAGGTTCCTGACCATGGCGAGCTCAGGGTCTGCCTCTATGTGGCAAGAACGGTCCCAAGGAGTGCTGGGACACTGAGATTGCCAAGGCACCCAGGAAAGATGGGGACCAACCCTGCTGCAGAGGCAGCTGCAGTCACAGCACTTGGGAGGCCGAAGGGTCATGAGTTTGAAGCCAACCAGAGCTACTAAGAGCATTGGGAAGAGAAGTGAGACCAGGATGTGCACGGGGAGGTTTGAAATGGAAAAGGAGATAGTCTAACTATATCATTATATCAGAAAAATTTAAAGTCAGGCCGTGGTGGTGCGCACCTTTAATCCCAGCACTTGGGAGGCAGAGGCAGGGGGATCTCTGTGAGTTCAAGGCCAGCCTGGTCTACAAAGTGAGTTCCAAAATAGCCTGTCTGTTTATGCAGATAAACACTGTCTCGAAAAACCAAAATAAATCAAGTTAAAAGACCTTATTTTTTTAAAAAAAAGAAAGAAAACATTGTTTTAAGAGAAGGAGGGGACAGATGCCAGTTCCCTGGTACCTCTGCCAATGTCAGACCCCAGGTTACTTCCAAGACTTTGTATTGCCATGGCTCATGTCTACCCAGAGAGTATAGACACCATACTAACCCTCTACATGCCACCTACATACTAGACAAATGACACTTCCCCAGGTCTCCAAGAACCAGACCTGAACCTGGTTCCTGAGTCCTAACTGGTCCCTGTGTACTCCCACTCGGCCCTTCTAGTCCAAGGTCTTTTTGCTTCTTCATCTGCTTCTGTTCTCACACAGGGCATTAAGAACTGAATTGTGACCTTGACAGTCCAGTATTGACATGATTATGCTCCCCCGCCTTCCTGCCTAGAGCCACTGACATTGATTTGATCTCCATTATGGCAGCCGCCATCAAGATCGTCACCATAGACATATGAACTGGCCTCACTCCACTGAGAGCAAAGCAAGCTCCATGACCCCTGTGGTCACCACCATCATGATCTCCCCCATTATCATCCCAGACACCGCTATTCACCATCACAGTCTCTGCTTCCATCAGCACAGCCATCACCATTACTGTCCTCACCACCACAAACATCACGGTCTCTGTCATGATCGCCACCATCACGATCACCACTGCCATGATGCCAAACATCGTGACGTTCCAATCCTCACCACCATCAACAGGGTTACTTCATAAATGTTCTCACAAATACACCATAACCGTCAGCATTGAGCCGCCAGTACCATCACGGTCATCACCACCGTCATCACCATCACAACACCACCATCACCACGACAGCCATAACCACCACCACCATCATCATGACAGCCATAACCATCACCCCCATCACCGCAGCCGCCACCATTACCATCACAGCCGACACCGTCACTGTCATGGCCACCACCATCACCATCATCACTATCCTTAACAGCATTCACGTGACCGTAGGCATGGCCATCTTCAGTGCTGCTACCATCACTTCTCCCATTCTTCTCACGCCTCCTTCCCATTTGTCATTGTCATCACCATCATCACCAACATCACCACCACCAATCATCCTCCTTCAACAGCACAATCTGGTGTTACCAACACTGAAGGATCTTTACAAATCTCTTTTCCCTCAAGCCTGACTCCAAAACCCAAGCCAGTGTTGCTGTCAGGATAAGGAGGGTTCTATTATGGTCTATGGAGTTCCTGCTTCCGGCCACTCTCGCTGAACCCCTGAGTGACAGCCGCACCAAACATCACCCGTGTCCCCATGAGCTATGCCTGCCTCTGCTCTCTTACCCAGTCAGTTTCTTTGCCTGGAATGTGTCATCTCTGTGAGATGATTCATCCTGAGAGCTGGCCCCTGGAAGCTTCAGCCCCTAGTCCAGGAGCCTGTCCTGTTCCCGTAATCAGCCCTGCCCACTTAAGCTACGAGCCCTGGCACCTAGGGTACACACATCCTCCAGTTTGCACTCTACTCCCTGAGACACACACATACACACACCAGACACTGTTCTTCTTTAAGACAGGCTGAGTCCTTAGTCTTTTGTCCCCAGTACAGGGTGTGGCTCGGATGAGGAGTTTCCAGACATGTCTGAAGAATAAATGAAGGCATACTGAATACATGTGTGTGAAGTGGCCAGCTTTTGCATGGGGGGGGGGGGCAGAGGAGGAAAGCAGATGGAGGAACAGGATGGGGTCTCAGTGAGATTTCCCTTGTGTGAAGCCTGACTCCCATCAGCTCCATTAGCCAAGGAATGCCAGAGCATTTGGGGGAAGTACAGTCAGGGGTCATCTGCCCTCCAGCCTAGCCTTCTCTTCTGGGACCCCCAAGCTGGAGAAGGCAGAGGAGGAGATGGACCATTATCCCTCTTGGTCTTACACTCAGGGCCCCACTCAACCCTATTACCCCTTTAAGACAGGCTGCGTGTGGCCCCCACTGGACCCATTACCCCTTTAAGACAGGCTGCGCGGCTTCCCTTTGCTTGGTGAAACTGTTCAGTTTTCGGACAGGACAGGGGAGGGGGGCGGGGGGTAGGGCACACCTGTTGTGGAACTTGAGAGAAGGCTTATTTATAAATGTTCAGGGCTCGGGATTCTTGCAGAGCTGGTGTCCGGAGGGGAAGGTCACCAAAATGCTTGTTTATAAAAGCAACAGCAACTGGGAACACCATAAACGGGCTAAACGATGAAATTAACAAGCCGTCCGAGGCGGGGCACGGCGGGGCATGGCTGGAACCGCGCTGGCCAGGGTGCCGCCACTGGGCAGAGCCCCAGGCCTGCCCGAAAGCCAGGCCCCTCCCTGCCCAGCTGCCCTGCCTTCCCCCCAAGCCCTAGCAAGCCCCGTGCTATCCCCCCCCATGCCTGTCCTTACCCCTTGGCACAAGCTGTTCCTTTATTACCATGAAGTGACCACTTCTTTGTCCCCTCACGGCCCCCCAATGTTCCAAGCTAATGCTAGATCGGGGGTGTATTTTAATTTTAGCTCTCAGAGGCCAGACCTGACTCTTCAGCCTGCCCAGGAAGGGCTTGGAGGGGGGGGGGGTTCTGGAAGTAGCAGAAGGCCAGCGTTTCCCCCACGCACACCACCTCCCAGGACTCTCTGTCCAATTCCTAGTTTCAGGAAAGCTGTGTCTTCCTGGGGTGACTGATGGCTGAACAGGTGGCTTCTGGGTAGAGAGTGTCAAGTGAACTGCAGTGAGAAGCGGCCCTTTTACGGCTCACTTTCCCTGGCCTGCCTAGCCCTGGCCTCGGTTGCTCACAGCCTGGAAGCCTCCCCCTGCTCAGGGCCAGTGTGTGCTGCTCACCACCAGACCCCACTCCAACTTGTGGCCCAGCAGTAAGAAGGCTGCAAGCAATTGTGGGGTGGGGGGAAACATGGGGACAGCTGAGGGGGAAACTGAGCCCTGCCCTCCTCCCCATACTGACGCAGTGCACACACTGCACATGTGATCACACACACAAGGGAACGGTCGCATGAGGAGGCTCCTGTTCTAGATGGCCCTGTCTCTGAAGCTTCCACCTACAGTAACAAGCCACGGCCAAACTACATTTGACACAATTTACAGGTCCCCGGGGATTCTACATCCCCTCTCCCTCCCCCACCCTCCTCATCTCCTGCATGTGTGTAGATGAGATGGCTTCACACTCCACATCAGCATCTGTGTGTCTGCTCGCAGAGAACACCCCTTAGCATCTTCTTCCTCCTCTCTCTCCTCCCTTCTCCCAGATCAATCACTACAGTTCTCTACAGTTCTCTTTCCCTCCTTCTCGTGTCTACCTCCTCTCCTGGCCTCCCTCCTCCCTCAGGCTCTCTTCTCCCAGGCTCTGCCTCTGTCATAGAACACCCAGGGCCAGCACATGGCCTCTGCACACTGGACAGTGTCAACACCATCGTCAGATCTATTTTTTTCTCTCCGCCTCACTGCTAAGGAGTGATTCCCTGAGGAGAATCTTGCTTCAGTGTGTCCCCTGCTGTGGGCTGTGTGAGAAGAGCAAGCAGTACTCTGATAACCTGGTCACCCTTGGGTCCCTGGAAGGCCTGTGCCCCCTCCCTTGCCCACAGACAGACAGGGCTGGCCCAAGGCCTCTTGGCATGGGCCACAACAAACTGCTGGCCTTTCTTGGGCAGGAGAGACTACTGGGTCCTGGGTGAGAGATCTAGGTGAGCTGGCAATGAATGGACCAAGGCTGCAGGAGCGACACTGTTGTCCTTGGCTCCTGTGATTCTATGCATGGGATGTCCCAGCACCCTCAAAATCTGCTTTAATGCTTTGTCTGCAGGTGTCAGGACGGAGGCTACAGAGACATGGGAAGCCCTAGGAGCCTGGGACAGCCCCTCCTGGAAAGCACCCTCTCCCCACCCCATACTCAGGAGGAATCCCACCCTTTCTCCATCAGTAGCCCTTGAATCTACAGGCAAGGTCCCTCTCTAGGACTCAACTAGGACAAGACTGGGCAAGTGTGTAAATGACAAGGGTGGTTGTCCTCACACCCAGGACAGAAATCAGGTGGGTCTGAGATCCTCCAACCTGAGCCTCTCCCCAACATAGCTGTTGCCTCCACTTTCCTTCACAGGCCTCACTCACTCATTCACTCACTCACTCATTCATTGGGCTAATGTTTGCTGAACACCTACTGTGTGCCAACACCAGCACACTACTCCTACAGTCTGAAGGGAAGGGGGCAATCAATAGGAAAAGCAATGGTTTTCTTACTAGGCTAAGGCCTCCTGGGGGTGGGGAAAGAGGAAAAGCCTCTCAGTGAAGGGACATATGTGTCTCAAGACCCTCCCTTCCTCCTGCAGAAGCCAGGACCCCCTGCTACCGATGATCACAAATTGGGCAGGTCTTTCCTGAGTGAATAGTTGTGGAAGCCTCACGGTTGCTTTTATGGGTTGGAAATAGTCTCTTCAAATGCACAGTGACGAGCTTCTCTGTGTGGTTTCTCTCCGTGACAGAACCTGGGGCAAGAGCTAGTAAAACATGACTGCTGAAGACAAAGTCCCTGAGGCTCAGAGAGGTTAAGGGAACATTTAATGTCACACAGCGTCTGGAGTCAGGACCAGTGTTCACAGGCCGCCTGCCCACATATCCACAGTCCCGATTCTCTTTCCTATCAGAGCCATTTCTGATTCTAGAAAAGAGGGAAACAGCTTGGGCTGGACCGGGGGAACTAAAGGAAGAAGGTTTTGTCCTCCACTTTCTGGGGCATCTGTCCCCATCTAAGTCCCCCAGCCTGGGACCACCGGCCCTCTCATCTTGCTTTCTCCTGGGGAAGCACAAATGATACAGCTGGCTGTGATTCCGGGTCCCTGTGCCAGCCCGGCTCTCACCCTCAGGCACGCTCCGCTCCGGAGAGAACAAGGCCAGGCTCAGGGCCCCAGCTTCCATTGTCTGCTCCAGACCCCATCAGTGCTAGCGCTGCAATTACCCATCAACTCCCCTGCCCCAGGCTGTCGTGGAGGCCCCGTCCCCAGTGATTTGGGGGGAAGGGGGTTATTACAACTTGCAAAACCTTAAATTAAGAATGAATAAGAGCAGCGTCGCATGCCACTTCTGAAAGGCTGCCAGCCGGGCTGGGGTGGTGACGGGCGCATTGTGCTCTGTGCTGTCGAAGGAGAAGCTGACGGATGTGAGGAGGGGGTGAAGGCTGGAGGTGGAGGTGTCAGCAGCTTCCTGTCCCAGCAAAGGCGTGGCCACCTATGCAGATTCTGCCTGCCGGGTGTGGCTAGTCAGACCCTAAGCATACTAGCATCCTTGTTGTAGGCTGGCAAAAAAACACTCGTGGGACTTGATCTAGCCCTGAGTGGAAAGGGTGTGTATGAACAGAGGCCTCCCTCGGGAGTGTCATAAGGGCTAAGAAGCAGCTGGTGAGGGGAAGAATGAGATAAACAGAGGTCCAAGCAGAGGGACCATGCTGTGCAAAGGTCCTGGGGTAGAAGTCCATGGTACAAGGCTGGTAAAGAACAGGAAATGGGGTTTAAAAAGTGGGGGGACTGGGTAAGAAGGGCAGAGACACTCTCTGGCCAGCCTCTTTGTCCAGCACTTGTATCTGGGATCTGAAGAGCATGGAACCCAGTCTCACACACGCTAGGCAATCACTCTACCACCTAGCCGGACCCCAGGCCATGTGCTTGTGTAAACCTGGTGTCGTTGGTGCAGCTCAGGCCGCGTGGCCAGGACTGTATAGGCCTCCTGAAAACCCGAGCTGTGAGCCTGGGGAGACGGTGGCTGTGTGAACCAGGAGTGTGGGAGCAATGGAGAAGAGGTGAACAGTAGGGAGATGATCCCCAGGAGATGGGTCAGTCTGTGAGGATGAGGGTGCAGGAAGGGGTGCCGGCGAGAAAGCAAGCATGCAGCTCAGAGGACTTAACGGGAGAGAGGAGATAGGCATCTGGGGTGAAGCGAAATAAAGGGTTCAGCTCCCTCCATGTTTAAAGTACTCTGTCATGCCATGGCCATGGGTCTTATGGACACCTCACTGACTCACCCAGAGACCCCTAAGCAAGACTGTCAGTCTTTCTCGGTTTCCCCTGTTGGGTCTGGTCTGGAATCCCAGGCCAGCTCAAGAAGGACCTTGAGGTTCTGGCGTCCTTGGACAGGGCTAGTGCACCAGGACTCAAGCCACCGCTGTCTCCACCAAAGCGACATCTCCACCCAGGCCTGGGGAGCTCTCAGAATGGCGGGTCTGGCCTGAGCATGTTCCTTGTGAGTGCTCCGCTGAGTAGGAAGCGGAGACGTTGGCTTTCTGACTTCTCTGTCTGGACATAAGGTTGAAGGTGGAGGCCCAAAGCCTTTCTGCATCCATACTCCAGCCTTCTCTTATATCTCAGTGTGGACCCTGAGGGTCCTACAACCCAAATGCACAGCTGGAAAGCCAACCTCCTGGGACCTTTGCAGCCCTGGTTTCTCCCCTCTTTGCAAACATCTTTCAAGGTCATTGGCAATGATATACTGGGTAGGGGAAATCTGGGACCTTCACAGGGACAGAGTACAGTGAGGAGTCCCTTCAAAGCCAAGGGACCCCCGGCTGCAGGGAAGAGGGAAAATGAAGGAGAGAGAGATCCCCTCCCCCAGCCAGGAGCCCAGGGGCTGCTGTTCGTATATCTGTCCCTGGGAAATGTATACCCAGCTTATGGAAAGTATTCAGAATGTGCCCTACACCAAACTGGCCCCCTTCCATAGTGCGTGATCTAAAATTAAATCCATTTCAAATATACAGTAGATCGAGTCAAGCTAATATAAATGAAACATGATTAACAGGCCAAAGCCAGCCTCCTCAAGAGGCCTGAGGGGGCAGGGTTGGGGCCACCTTAGCTCTCCACGGCCTCCAGGCCTTCTCTTTACCCTAACCCCTTCTCCCTCCCAGTCCTGTAATTTGTCCAGATTGTCAGTGGCAACCACTAGAGCAGAGCAATTTAGCAAGATGACTTCAGCTCAGGACAGAGCTGAGGCTTGGAGCTTCTCTCTCTCTCTCTCTCTCTCTCTCTCTCTCTCTCTCTCTCTCTCTCTCTCTCTCTCTCTCTCTCTCTCTCTCTCTCTCATACACACACACAGAGAGAAACCAGAGCCTCAGCTTGCTCATCTATCTTATGGGTAGACGGCAAGTCCTGCCTGGACTTGTCTGAGTGTTGAGCAATATAAGGGCGCAGGTAAGTTAGCTCACTGTGTTACCCTCAGAGGCTGTGTTCCTCTCTTCCCAGCCCCCCAACGAGGCGGCGGAACAAGAGCCAGCCAGAATTCCTGCCACTGCAGGGATACGCTTGGTGGGTTATTTTTAGAGCATTGGCAAGAGTAACTCTGTTACTGACCAAATGTTCCCACATTGGGGACAGACACTGCTAAGAGGGCACTTGTAAGCTGAACGTGAAGTGGGAGGGGCTGCTTCACACTGCTCCCTGCCTGCTTAGCTGCTGCTTCACTTTTTTGGTTCTTTTTTGTTATTGTTGTTGTTTCTGAGATAGGGTCCCATGTAGCCCAGGCTGGCCTCAAACCCAGGATGCAGTCAAGGCTGACCTTGAACTCCTGAAACGCCTACCTCTACGTCCCAGATGCTGGGCTACTTGGCATGCACCAGCCCACCAAGCTGGTGTTCTTGAGGCATACACAACCACCTGAAGAGAGGGGAGAGGAAAAGGCCTGTGCGAGCGGGGCGTCGCCCAGTCTTCCTCCCCTCTCAGCCTGGCAGGATGTACATGGTCATAGAAGCAGCAGCAATGTCACCCTTGGAGAGTTCGCTACATTCCCTCCTTCAGGAAACACAGGCTTCCATTGGCTGAGTGTGAGCACACGTATGTGGGGGTGGGGGGTGAGCTTGCGCACGGGCGCCTGTCTGTCATTGCCCTTCCCGTAATGTCCTGCTCCAGGTACAATACTCCTGACTGCCTGTCTGGTCCCTCGGGCTCGGGTTTCTGGCTCTTCAAGCTGCCTGTTAGAGTCCATTCGTAGCACCCTGGCCCCACTGACCTCTCCTCTCTGGGAGCCCACATTTCGTGCAAATCCATGAGAAGCACTGTCTGTCATCTCTACATCCCCCAGCCCCATCACAGGTTTTGTGCTTTTCTCCCGGAGGGGCTAGGAGAAGGAGAGCCCCACAGGGTGGGAGGGAGGGCTGTTGGCTCTTTCCTTGTCATTGGCCATTTGCTGCCTGCTTCACCAGGCGTGTTTGGAACGTGTTTGCATAAAGTGGATGCAAGCTGCAATTCCGTGATGAATTCTATGAATACTAATCTGCTACTACCCTTGACCTTGGGGTCACCGAAAGATCAAAACCAAACCATTTAATATTTTCCTTTTGCAGATCAATAGAAGCATAAATTCCCTTTCAATGACAAGTATAATTTCAAACAGATCTATAGGAGGCTCGCGTGCAGTTCAGCCGGGATGCTCGCTTGCTGCCTGTCTCGCCCTTTTGGGGAGCAGGCAAGGAGTCCCTTGCTTTTTCTCCCATTGAGTTTCATTTTGCCTTTTTTTTTAATGGCTCTGAAATGCTATTTCCAGCAGCTGCTGTCATATAAATATCTCTTGTTTTTCTTCTTCTCTTTCCCTCCTGGTGAAAAGGGCAGGGGACCTATTGAAAATTCCGCTTTATCTCTTTCAGTCGGGTTCAAGTACAGGTCGAATAATCGATCCCTTCTCCTTTTCTTTTTTGAGTTTCCTGTCGTTCTTTTGGCCAGATCAGCAGCAGAGGGAAAGCGGGAGGGTGGCGCGCCTTCTGCAGTCAGTCCTGCAGTGTCCCTGTGACTGCGTTTGCACGCTGGCGTGTGTGAGCTGCAGTTGCGAGTGTGCCGCCTTGCACACCCAACAAAAGGCACTCATCCTAATCGTATCTCTCACCCAGAACTTGAGGAAGACTCAAAAAAAGAAAGAAAGAAAACTGCAAAGACAAAAAGTTAGGAGTGAGATGGATGGCTGTTAACGTTTACAAAGCTCCTGTCAGAGCCTGTGTGGGTGAGAGTGGGGAGTGTCTCCCGAGGACGCATTGTCCCCAAAGATGCTGGATTGTATTGTTTTTAATTTAAAAATGTATGTGTGTATGGTGTGTGTGGCCACTTGTGTGACACCACATGTTTGTGGTCGTAGAACAACTTTAGGAGCCAGTTCTCTCCTTCAACCTTAACGTGGGTTCTGGGCTTGAACTTGGGTTGTGTGGCTACCGCTCTACCTACTGAGCCACGCTGTTGGTTCCCATTAATTATTTTTTAATACGACTTGAGAAGAGGAAAAAAATAGAAAAAGGCAAGAGGAGGGAAAAAATAACAGGAGGCGGGGGTAGAGGAGCAAAAGAAAAGAGAGAAGAGAATTGAACCATTAATCTGCCTAGATTTTCCACTTCACAGAGTGATCAGTTTGGAAGCGACTAAAATGAAGTGGAATGTTGTCATACTCCCCCCCACTCCACATTTCTCATTTACAGAAAAACCAGGAGCTGGGAGAAATCCTCCCTGCCCCACAGAATGCCCCCAATGTCTGGTTCTGAAGGGGACAAGGACCCCAGACCTCCTCATCCGAGGCTTGCCGCCTCGACACCCATGTGGCATCCGCCCCGAGCTGGAGGTGCAAAGCCAGGATGATTTAATTTATAGAAAGGACAAAGATGTCGTGTAGCAGATTTAATCATCGGAGAGTTAAAAAAAAAAAATAAGGACCAGGCTAATGTCGTAATTTACATTTCAGGATAATAAAGAGAGAAAGACAGAAAAGGAAGGGACCCATAGCCTGCAAAAGGGGATAGAGAGGGGAGGCCAGCCAGGGGGCTGTGGGAGCCCAATAGATTTGCCTAGAACACCAATAAATTTTAAAACAAACCCAGAAAGCTAAAGACAGCCCCTGGAAAGTGCTGGGAAAATGGACCATCGATTTTAGACTTCATCTGCATTTTGTATTTTAATAATGCTCTCTCTGTCTTTCCTCTTCTCCCTCTCTCCCTCTCTCCCTCTCTCTCTTTTGCAAAATATAAAAGCTGCTCTGATAAATATTAATTTGAACCATCATAATGTATTTGAAAATTCCAGCTAAAATGTCACCACATGGAACATTAATGTAATATTTCAAGGCCCTGAGAGCAATACTCATATTGATTGCATTTATTTCACTCTAGGGAGGAGAGATAATTCTTCAATGTGGGACACATCTGGGAGCCAAGAAGACAGAGGCTGAGGGGAGAAATGCGAAATTATGTATGGTCATAAAAGATACAAAACAGAAAAACCTCCCCAAACTCTCCTCTTGAGCTGTGTCCCACCCTAAACTTGCCACTTCCGGCCCCCAGCATGCCCTGGGGCAGTGGAAGGGCAGCTACCCGTGAGCCTTTAGGGCAGAGGTTGCAGGATAAAAGCTGAGCCACCTCTGCTCAGGTGCTACCATCACATAGGCCCTGACTTGAGGAGGTTGGTGCCTCAAGGGGTCTGCAGAGAATCCGAGCCTAGCGGTGCTCGAAGCTGCAGGGTGTGAGTCAGTGCGTGTACAGTAGCTGCGGGGACTGGGGAAGGAGAAAGAAAAGGAGCCGAAGGAGAGGAGAGGAGAAGCAGGAGAAGCAAAGGAAGACACCGGGACTACACAGGGGAGAAAAGGGGAAGGAGCAAGGAGAGGGGGGACAGATAGGAGAGAGGAGGCCCAGAAGGCCCAGAGGAGAGAGGGGGGCGGAGTGGGGGCGCCGGTCTGGAGTCCCAGCTCCTTTCTCTGTCATTAAGGGTATCGATGTGCTCAGGCGTCAACGAGTCTTTGTACAAGTGAAAGGAAACCTGACGCTGCTGGTGACCCTGAGCCCACGCCCTCCGTGTCTCCCTCCTCGCCCCCTCCCCTGGAGCAGAGTATGTGGCGGGAGCCCTGCCGAGCTGAGCCGGCCCAAACCCCACCATCCCAAGCTGACCCCATAGAGTGCCTAGGCAGGAACCCCATAGTCTGGATTCGTGCCCCATCCAGGTCCCATTAAAACCCTCCTAACTTCTTGGGTGCATGAGAGTCGGGGTAGATCCTAGGAGGCCTTGAGTGAGACAGACAGACAGACGCCAGAGGTTGAAGTGTTCAAAGTCAGGTTCATCCTTGCCACCGGAGTCTGCACACGTCACCTCTCAGAAGCCCACCCTGTTCCACTGTGCCCGTGGTGGTGTTCGCTTATACAGTGCACTCTTACGTGGGACTATCTGGATTATCGGCTTGATTTTAATGTGTCTTCCTGACTACTTGGAGATGAAGTTTTGAAAGGATAGGGACCAGGCCTACCTTGTTCACCATCGCGTGCCTTACACTTTGCCCGCCCCGGCCAGATGTTCCCTAGTGCTGGCTGACTTGATGGATGGAAAGGCGGATGCCTGGACCTACAGACTGATGCTGCAGGCTCTGCCCTCACCCTGAACCAGCCCCTCCTCGCCCCCACCCGGGACCGCTCCCCGCCCGCGCCCGCGCCCCCGCCGCCACCCGAGGCTGCGCCCCCCGCCTCCCGGCAGCCGTCATTCGCGAAGCTGCCACAATATTGTGAAGGCTCCGCGCTCCCGCTCCTCCGCGCAGCCCGCAGCCCGAGCGGGGGAAGGCGAGCGGCGCGGGCTGCCGATGAATAATGCATGACCAAGGCGCCCCCTGCCGGCGGCCTCGGGAAGCGCGCGACACGGCCCAGACGGCCCCCACGCAGCAGGTCCTGCAGCCCTGCGGCTTCAGGCCTCACGACCACCTGCCACCCTCCTCCCTCCAGAGCCCGGCTCCAGCCTTTCGTCACCTCAAGGCTGAGCAGGAAGCGAAGCTGTCAGAGTCGGGGAGCGTGCAGAGTCGGGGAGGTCCTGTGTGGTGTGAGGGTGGCATGGGGACCGGGCACCTCCAGAGCCTCTGAACCTGGGCTTGGGCTAAGACTGGGGCGCAGCCTTCGGGAAGGGCAAGCCTGGACAGCGCGGGGTCTTAATTCAAAGGAGCGCAAACATCTCACAAGCTCTTCCAAGTTGCTGTGGAACATTTTTATGGGGGAGGGGTGGAGCAAAGCACAATGACGTATATGCAGGAAAAATGTCATAATGAAATCCAGTCTTTTGAACACTAAAAATTATAGTTTTTTTTTTAAGTTAAAAAGATGCAGCTGGATGTGCAGTTGGAGGCAGAAGCGGGAGGATCTATGCATTCAAGGCCTGCCTGGTCTACATAATGCAACCCTGCCTTCCCCTCCCAGGCAAAAAGGGGAAAGGTGAGCTGGAGAGATGGATGGCTCCGGGGTTAAGAGCACTTGCTGCTCGTGGAGAGGACCTGGGTTAGACTCACAGCGCCCACAGGATAGCTCATGACCACTTGTCACTCCAGTTCTAGAAGATCCTATGCTCATACGCATGAGATAAAAACAAATCTTTACAGAGCAAACAAAAAATGCACATAAATATACACATATTAATATATCGTATGTATGACATATCACACACACACACGTGTGTGTTTGCATTTGACACTTGAGAAGGACCCTGGAAGGGTCTTTCCTGCTCTCTTTTGTAGACAGATGAGTCTTCATAGTGAGTCCACCACCCAGTGATGCCCCTGGGGCAGAGGGTCCCGAGGAGGGTGATGATCAAAAGAATATCCCCCTTTTCCTATAACGTGTCCCCCTGTTGTCCCTGGGACCCCTGTGTGAGCACCTGTTCTCCGGGCTGGCCACACCTCCCATCAGGCAGATAATTAAGGAGACCCAGTTCTCATGTGTCCTTTACTCCCCTCCCCCATCCTCATGGCCTTTCTAATGATGGTTCATCTACTCCAGCGACCTGGTCCAGCTCCTAACACAGCGCTCAGAGGTGAGCAGAGCTTCAGTCTCTCCACAGCCTGAGGCTGGGATGAGTAGAGACACTGAGACAGCTGTAACCTCACCCTCCTACCTAGACAGCATCCTAGAACCCTCTCCACGAGGTCAGCCCCAGCCTGGAAGCTGGCTGAAAGCCCCACACAGCTGAGAGAACTTGGGTTGCAAACACAGTTGCCCTGGGGTGACAGACTGATGGCAAGTGTGCAAAGTGGGACACACACACACAAACATGAAAATGACAGCCAACATATGACAACCATTTAGCAACCTCCGACTTAGGATTTCATTCTTTCATGCGTGGCCTGGATCACAGATTGTCTGCTTTGGCTCTGCCCTGTGGCCTCAACTGAGATGCTGACCTCCCAAACAGGGATGGAGAGCAGGGTGGTGCCTCTGTCATTGGCATTGGCAGGTGTCTGTATCCTCCAGTCTCCCAGAACTCCAGGCTAGACTCCAGTGTGTGCCTGCTGCCCCTCCGGACACTCTTTTGGAGCAGGAGTAAGGCACAGAACGGGCGGTTCTAGTTCTAGGGTGTGAGTGCCTGTCCCGACTCACCAAAGAGCCGTCCCCATCTCCAGCATGCTGGGGTTTGCTTACACTGTGGAGAGGGTCCCTCAGACTGCAGAATCTGAATATTCACCGCAAAAGGATTCTAACTTCTGCATCTTTACCTTTTTACATCTCCTTCCTTCCTTCCTTCCTTCCTTCCTTCCTTCCTTCCTTCCTTCCTTCCTTCCTTTCTTAGACAAGGTAACCCTGTAGCCCACACCCTATGTAGCTGAAGATGACCTTGAACTTCTGATCCTCCTGCTGCCACCCCCAAGTGCTGAAACTACAGGGGTACAGACCACTACTGCTTTTTATGCAGTGTTGACCGACCAAACCCGAGGCTTCAAACCTGCCAACTGAGCTATGTCTGCCCCCCACCCCAGCTTCTACATGTTTTTAACAAGCACCTGGGCCTCCTCACAGCCAGTGCCTTGGGTCCCTCCCCTCTGCTCAGCTAGTGGCCACGGGGTCACTGCTAAAGACACCCTGTGGCTGTAAGCGCCAGAGGGCATCTCTGCTATTCAGTTTCCCTGAAGAGTCCTTCCTTAATCCTCCCTCCCAGTGGGACCCAGGGAGCGAGAGCCCCACAGAGGGGAAGGGTGAGCTCTCTGGGGACCAGCCTTCGGAGCTGCATTGAGACCTGCCACCTCTGACCCTGAGAGTAAGAGCATAGGGGTTCCTGCACAACAAACCGAATCTGTGACCTCCATTCATTCATATGCATGGATCAAATTTGGGAAATGCAATTAATTACCTGTTGTTGTGTCTGCTTTAATTATTATCATGTTTCCTATGCACTTTATACAACAGAATAAACAGTTGGGAAAACAAGTTCATGGCAGGGACCAAGGCTCAGAAGAAAATGCCCTGTCTCTCCAGCCCCTTGAATTTGGCATTCATAATCACACCCATTCATTCTTTCTCTTCTTTGTTCATTCATTCATTTGTCCAGTTAGTCATTGAATCATTCATTTCCCCCCCATTCATCCCAATATTCATTTACTCATTCATTTATTCATTCATTCATTCACTTACCCAGGGAACACTTATTAGCATACCAATGTAACAGTCTTCAGGACAGGTGCCAGGAAGCAGCAGTAAACAAAACAACAGGTTTCTGTCTTATAGAGCTGATAGTCTGGTGGGGGGAGATAGACAGACACCAAATATGTGTAATGGTTACAAATAACGCCAGGATAATCAGGGAGGACTTCTTGTAGGTGGTGGCATTTAAGCCCACTCCCCCCTGGCTTATTCATTTAGGCAGAACAGGATTTGTCCCTTGATCACACAGGTAATTAAAAGCTCAGCTCCTTGGAAGCCAAGACTTGGAGGCAGAGATGCCTAAGAGCCAAGGGAGAGAGGACACAAAGGTTGAGGAATCAGCCAGACAGGGTCTTCCAGGACAAAAAAAGTGAGAAGTCTGTGTCTCCAGAGGCCAGGGTAAGGGGTCCTCTGCCAACAAATCTCTGGGCGTGCTGGGTTGGGAAGAAGGGTGAGGAGAAAGAGGGCGAGTACTCGTGGACACCACACCACCCATCGCTGACTCTAATTCTTACTAGGAGTCACAGTAAGGCTGGGCCTTGAGGAAGAAGCAGAAGTTTGTCAACCAAAAACAGACACTCTGAGAAGAGCAACATATGTACAAGAGCCTGGGGGCAGAGGCGAGCTGACGTGCTGGAGAGCCTAAGGGGCGTGGCGTCCTGGCGGGAGTTGGTGCCTTTGACCCCAACGACCCCAACGGTGGGAGAGGGGAGCGGAGATCATAGGTGGCTGAGGAGGAGCCAAGTGGGATCCTTTCATCACTGCTAGCTTTATTTCACTGATTGAGTGTGTGTGTGTGTGTGTGTGTGCACACATGCGCATGAGCCACGGCACGCATGTGGAAGTCAGAGGACAATTTGTGAGACTCCTTCTACCATGTGGATCTCAGGGGCTGACCTCGGGTCACCAAGCTTGGCAGAGAGCAACTTTGCTGGCTAAGCCATCTCCATGGCCCTTGAGCGAGACCCTGAGAGCAACTGGGAGCCATGGTGGCCAGCAAAGTGCTGAGCGTCCTGTGTTTGCTCGAGTGTGCTTCACAGGCAATTAACTGCCCACAGCATCTGCCTGTGCGGCACCAGGAGCCCCAGGTGGGAAGCAGAAAGTCCCTGGGACCAGATTGGGTCATCAGACTGACCGCCCCGGGAGGGCTACCCAGGGTGAGCAGTCCGTGAGTCTAGAAAAGTGAGGCTGACTGGGGAAAGACTTAAAAGCCAACCGTGCTCAGTGTTTGCCGAGTCCTCCCCCCCCTGCTAGGTGTACCCCATTCGTTACCCCATTAATAATAACTAGAATAGGAACAGCAGCCTAATAATGAACACTTATTTCGTGCCGGCTTCTCTCTGCTCCGAGTGCTTTTAGCCTCATTAATCCCTTGCATCATCGCTACGGTCCTACAAGGAGGATGTTATTATCATTGTCCTTATTTGACAGAGAAGGACATGGGCCACCAAAGCTAAGTGGTTTCTCCAGAGGACTCGGCCAAAGCAGGATGTGATTCGGAGCCTGTGGGTTCCATGGTGGATGGTGGCTTCATTCTACTTTGGACTCCTCCTGAATCCCTGCTTGGGACAGGAGATGGAGGGAGCTGAGCACAGGACATGGGACACCTGTGATGGTGGTGACCTGGAAGAGCCCATCGTCTCCCCTCAGACAGCCCAAGCTGCAGCTTTCTCCTCCTGCTAACTGAGACTGGTGTTTTATGAACCCCGAACCGCAGCAAGATTCTCCTATTAATTTATTGGTATTGCTAATTAAACATCATATTCGCAAATGTAAATTTCCTAATGGCCTCCCTTCCATCTCCGAAGTTTCCTAGAAGAGCCTGCTTGTTATGCTGTTAGGTCTCAGCAGTCATGGGCAGGCAGATGCTGGCATGGGGCTTACTGAGTGTGGAGGGGGTCAGAGGCCTCTGGACAGAGGAGAAGGAGAACAACGGAAATATGGGGGCGGGGTGGTACAGCAGGCTCAGCCCCAAGATCCTGAGCTAGCTGGCTATCCCTTGTCAGGGGTGAATTGTCTCTTGCCCTTGAAGTGGCTGCTAGATGTGTCTGCAGCTGTTGGCAAAGCTGTGTCGTAGAGGTCAGCAACGGGAGAAGGAGGAGGAGAAGGGGGAAGAGGAGGAAGAGAAAGAGGAGGAGGAGGAAGAGGAGGAGGAGATAGGCCTGAGAGCAAATAAATGCCAGTGTTCAGAGAGGCCTTAAAGACTTCCATTCCCTACCCCTCCCTTGAAAATGGGGAAACTAGCTGGGCGGTGGCAGCAAAAGCCTTTAATCCCAGCACTTGGGAGGCAGAGGCAGGCAGATTTCTAAGTTCAAGTCCAACCTGGTCCACAGAGTGAGTTCCAGGAGAGCCAAAGCTACACAGAGAAAATCTGCCACACTTATTCTCATGCACACTCACACACACATACAATAATTCTAATTAAGTAAGCTAAAGGGTAAAGCAGGGTCACTAGACACGAGGGAGGAAGTAACAGGCTGGAGACTTACAGCAGGGGTTGGCCGCTGAGCCCTGGGAAAAGCACATGGATCCTGTGGCCTCAGCCCAGAGAAAGGAATTAATGCAAACATCCTGCTCTGATTCTGAAGCATCCTGATCCCTCAATCAGCCTTTCCATAGTATCTAAAGCAACAACTCTACAACCAGAAAGTAGTGTTTTTGGATTCCACAAGCTGTCTGCCTCTCTAGACCTACCTCAGGTTTGTGTCTTTAAAATGGGCTGCTCAAGGCCAGACATGGTGGCACAGGCCTTTAATCCCAGGAAAGGCAGGCGGATATCTGTGAGTTTGAGGCCAGCCTGGTCTACAAAGTGAGTTCAGGACAGCCAAGGCTGCACAGAGAGACCCTGTCTCAAAAATCAGAAAACAAACAAACAAACGAAAAAGCAGGCTGCTGACAGAACTATTAGATAAAGAACAGAGGCCTCAGTGGGCAGAATCCAGCCTACTTCTAACATGGTGGGACAGAGGCTCCAACCATGTCTTGGGCTGGTGGACCCAGGGAGGCCACACAGCCTGGGCCCTTGTCCCATAATACTGTCATTTGCTTTATTATCTTGAGATGTCGACTACATCTCCACGCCAGCCTCAAGGTACCTTTCCCTCCCCCCCTCCGTTATAGGGAAACTGAGGCCTCCTCTGGAGGCTGGTGACTCCCATGCTTGACATTCTCCAGGGGACAGTCTCCATGATGCCAGGGTTTGAATTAGTGACTACCCGGCCTTCGCCAAGCAGCAAGCAAGATGCAAGAATAGAAAGATAGAGTGGCTTTGAGGGGTTCAAGTCCATGGTGGCTGTGTCTCTCTGGGGAACTTTAGAGTCGGTCTCCAGTGCAGTCACAGCCCCTCTGAGACATGTCAACCTGGGCTGAAGGCTTCTGCTGGCTTGTTTAAGACACTAGGGTGCAATCAGACTAGTGTCCCTTTCCTAGGTCCCTGAAAATGGAGGTTGGGGCCAGGAGAAACTGAGTCAAGGGGCCAGAGCATTGGCAAGAACCCTCCCTGTCCCTTGCCCCCAGTGCCTCTGGTCAAAACTGAGAAATGGAGCTGGAGAGGAAGGCACCGCCCGGTGCTGGGAGCATCCAGCCATCAGTACACCCACCCCGCCCTGCTTTTGTGTCAGTATCTTTAGGGGACCAGTGGGTAATCTAAGTACTCACGCTACTGGTTGGGAATCTCTATTAGGAAAGTTTTAAAAATACACGCCATTGTTGTTTATTATTCATGGTAATGACACAGAGTGAGCTGCCTCCCGGTTCCCAGGCTTTCTGAGATCCTGTGGTGAGCGTAGCCCCAGAGCCAAAGCTGGGCCTCAGCAAGCCCCTGGCCCCTAAGGTGTTCCAACTCTTAAAACGTTGCTTCTATTGTGGCAAAAAGGCACTTGAGTGGCCAAAGTGAATGAATGGCTAAGCACATGGTGGGGGTGTGCAGCCATCCAGTTCCAGAAGTTTCTCATCGCCTCAGAAGGAAATGGTGCCCATTAGGGAACCACTCCCTGTCTCCCCAGGCCCTGGTGCCCGGCAGCCTTCCATCTCTGCAGATGGCTGTCACCATGGACCACTTGAAGCGTTGCCTCCACTCCGACTCCTCCTCCAACCTTTCTTAGTCCTTGAAGCTACATGCAGTGCACACATCCATACTATAGTCCTTTCCCTGGTTGAGAGTGTCCCTACTGTCCCTTCACTGCCATCTGTGGGTGGACATTTGTGTTGGTCCCACCCTTGGACTCTTGTGCACAGTGTTGGCACCAGGGTCACCACGTTTTGGGGACAGGAAGGGATCTATCTGAAGTCTCGTGAAAACTGGCAAGGAAAAAGAAATGGCGATGTCTCTATGTGTTGGGCAGAAGTCGCCCAGCTCAGAGGCCGGGACACCCCCTGGGCGCTCTCCTTGGGCAGGCAGGTTCCTCTGGGCCCTCCTTGGGGATCCAGTGTCAAACCCCAAAGTTGCAGATCCTCAAGGTGGTGGGGAGCAGAGGTGCAGTGGACACTCAGACCCCCGGCTCTGCTCTGAGGGCTGGGGCCAGATGGGCCTCACGCCTCACAACAGAGCATGCGCAGAACCTCTGCTCTGTGCACCACCAGAGAGGCTTGTGGCTTTGCTGCTGTCCAGTTAAATGTCCCACCCAGGAGCCTTCTAGAGACAGGGAAACTCAGGCCAGAGGAGACAAGTGACAGCTAGCGTCACTACCACCGGCACCCCCGTGGCTGTCCCTGACTCAGTCCCCACGTGGCTGGCAGGGTGCTCTGCACGGTAACATCGGTAACATCGGCGTCCCCAAGTCACCAGCAGGAAGGTGGAGACTCAGAAGGGAGCCCCTTGTGTGAAGTGAGGAGACTGGGTAGGAGTTCTCAGGTGTCACCACGGGGCACCGGAAGTTTGTTGGCTTTTCTAAAGGTTTATTTTGTTATTTATTTACATGAATAATTCAAGTGTCTGGATTATCTCTTTTGGAAGAGGGAACTGGCTTCTTCACACTGGGTGTTATGCTTTGGAGCTGCCTACCCCAGTGATGGCAATAGACCAGCCTGTCTAGCCTTAGACATGTGTCTGACCTGCATGAGTTCACTTATTCGGATGCTCTTGGAGGCCAGAAGGGGGCATTAGATCCCCTGGAACTGGAATTACAGGTGTTTGTTGGGATGCTGGGAACCAAACCTGGGTCCTCTGGAAGAGGAGCAAGCTCTCTTGACCAGTGGCACCTAGACCAGAGGCTTTTGTGGTTTTTCTTAGCTACACCTCACCGCTGCAGCCAGTGACAGCCATCCTCAAGGTCACGTGTGAATTCGGAACTCTTGTACTATCCCCAGGAGATCCTCAGTCAGCCGGTGCCTACATCAGACAGGCTTGGCTACAGATGCCACTGCTGCTTGGTGACTTCAGCCCGCTGAGCTTCACGGTGCCAATCTGCAAATGGGGAAAGCTGGTGGGATGGCTTGGTTCCTAAAATGCTTGTTGTACAAGTGTGAGGACATGAGTTTTGCCTCCAGCACACATGGAAAAAGCCAGATGTGGTGGTGTGACCCCTGTAATCTTAGTGCTGTAGAGGTGGACAGAAAGGGGTCCCTGGACTTCACTGGCCAGCCAGTCTAGCGTAACAGGAAGACCCAGGTCCCAGTGAAAGCTCTGTCTCCAAAAAGAAAGCAGAGGCTTAAGAGTTTAGGGGCTGGTGAAGGCTGCAGAGATGGCAGAGCGGGTTAAAAGTGCTTGCTGTGCTTGCAGAGGGCCCAATTTGAATTCCAGAAGCCACACTGGACAACTTAGAGTCACTTGTAATTCCAGTTCAGGAGATCCGATGCCCTCTTCTGGCCTCCATGGACACCTGCACACATGTGACATACACTTCCACAAGTACACACATACTCAGAAACAAATAATAATCAATTTTAATAATAAAGTTAAAAGAGGCTAGAGAGATGGTTCAGCAGTTAAGAGCGCTATCTGCTCTTCCAAAAGACCTGGGTTCAATTCCCAGCACCCACACTGCAGCTCACGACTGTCTGTAACTCCAGTTCCAGGGGATCTGACACCCTTACACAGACATACGTGCAGGTAAGACACCAATGAACACAAAGTAAAAATAAATTAAAAAAAAAACATGAATAACGACTGAGGTTGACCTCTGGCATACAAACATGCACACATCTGTGTACCTGCATCCACCACACACACACACACACACACTGACACTTGCTGCAGGCGACTGTGTGGAGACTAAGACAGAGCTGCACACTTGGCAAGTCCTCCAGAAATCTAGCCCTGACACCTCTAAGCCGCCATGCCCCCCCATTCCCCCACGTCCCCACACTCCGACACATGTTCCCGTCGGAAGAGCTGGGTCAACCCCCTGGCCAGGGGACCAGCGTGCCCGGCACTGCCTGGTTCTGTAGCTGAGATGGATCCAAGGCTGAGACCATCTCCCTGACTAAATGGAGATGACACCACCTTAATTCCCCCTCTATCAGACCTCCGCCAGAAGACACGACCCTTTCACCTCATCAATATTCAAGAGCTTAACAAAAAAAGCTATAACTAGGGAAGTCAGAAATAATGGAATGTGGTATTGATTATTTTATGGTGCGATTAGGAGTAATTACATCTCTCAAATTTTATTTTAATGTTACTTTCTACTACTTTTAGCCTTTTAAAATTATCCCAAACATCCCCATTTAATGGAACACACATGCCTTCAATTTCAATGTGAAATACTTTTTTTCTGTTAAAGTGTGACCTCAATATATTTGAAAACATAAATTACAGTATGTATAAACCATAAAAAATGAATGATGAATTTAATTCTGGTGAAGCGTGAGGGGATGAGGAGGCGGGAGGGTAGAGCTGCTGTTTATCCAGGGCGGAGGGGACAGTCGGAGGCAGGAGGGGATAGCAGGGGCCAGGAAGTGTGCCCACACTCCAGGGACACAGAGAGCAGAGCTCAGGGCTCTGGAGGAGGCAGGGCAGGGGGTCCTGCGGCTGTGCCTGGCCCAGTGCCCTCCCTCTCCTCCGGGGAGCCATGTCCAGTTTCCTTGCGCACTCTGCCTATACAGCCAGTATCCAAAGCTCCGGCAGAGACGGCCTAACCCTGTCTGGCAGTTTCCTTGGCCACAAATGTGCCATTGCTACCATTTCATTGGTTCCATTTAACAGAGGAGCAAACTGAGGCTGTGAAGTCAGCTGAAGCAGCTCAGCTTCTGGGCGCTGCTGCCTGGGTGGAATGTGGCCTCAGAGGCCCAAAAGCTTCCATCATCACAGAGAGGAGCCCGGTGTCATCCTCACAGACACGGGGCAGAGAGCTTGGGAGTGAGAACAGGGAAGATGCTTGCTTCAGAGCTGGAAACAGCTGCGCTGGCACCGGGCCCGAGTTCAGATCCTCAAAGCCCACGCTTTTGTTTTACGTGGATGGGTGCTGTGTCTGCCTCGCTTTGTAACATGTGCACGAAATGCCTGTGGAGGCCAGAAAAGGGGATTTTCCCGGGCTAGAGTCACAGATGTTGGTGGGTGGCCATGGCGGTGCGAGGACTCAAACCACCATCCTCTGCAAGAGCAGCCAGAGCCCTCCAACCCCATAGTCCACGTTAAAAGAAAAAGGAAAAAAACGCAACAAAACAAACTGCCTGCATAGAGTCCTGAGACTCGAGGGATGAGGCGCGGAGAAAAGGGCAGACCAACCTCCTTAACCAGCCAGCCTAGCTGAACTGATGCACTTTAGGTTCTGTGGAGGGCTGGAGAGACAGAGGGCTGGAGAGACGGACGGCCCAGGGTCACGAGCAGAGGTCGTTCGGTTCCCAGCACCCACACAGCTCTCACAACTCCAGTTCCCGGGGATCTGACGCCCTTTCTGACCTCCACAGATGGCACCAGCTATGCACATGGTGCACATAAATACATGCAGGCAAATAAACACATAAAATAAAATAAAGAAAAATTTAAAATAAAGAATTGTAGAGAGAGAGATGGAGGAAAGATACCCAATGTCTCTCTCTGGTACACTATGCCACACACACACACACACCTACATTAACTGCAAATACAGCAGACACACATACCTACACTAACAAGTGGATATACTACACACACACACACACACACACACACCACAACAAAAATTAATAAAATAATTCAATGAAAGAACAAACTCCAAAAAAAATCCATTCTCCTTTCCTCCTTCCCTCCCCCTTCCATCCCTCCCGCCCTCCTTCCCTGTCTCGGGGATTGAACTCAGAGCCTTGCTCACTGGCAGGCAATCGCCGTCTTGACCGCTGCACTTTGCTCACAGCCACTGCAAGTCTTCTTGACCCTGTTCTCTCTGCTTCGCCCCTGCCGGCTGCCTGAGGGCGGAGCTGGGGCTGGGCCCCAGGGATGCGGGCTCTCTAATGTGAACAGGGTTACTCCCGAGCCCTCCGAGCTGGGCTCCTAGCCTGGCACCTCCAGGCCTCCTGCTCTCCCCTGCTCCTCTGTCCCCTGACGATTGGACTCAGCTCCCCGTTGCTTCATGAGCCCAGGAGGGCAGGGGCCACCCTCTGTGCCATTGATCTGTGAACAATATTGTTACAGCAGGGACTTAGGGATTGCCAGCGGTGCACAAGCTGCAATTCAGCTCGCACATGCTAATGTAACCTTTTTTTTTTTTTTTTGCTTCATTTTGGATTTTGTTCTACTTTGGTTTTGTTTTCTGATTGCTGATTGGCTAGTGGCTAGTTAGTTATGAGATGAGGTCTTATATAGCCGAAGCTGGCTTCTAATTCACTGTGCAGCCAAAGTTGGCCCTAAACTCTTTTCTTGTTTGCTTTTGTTTTGTTGAGACAAGGTTTCTCTGTGTTAACAGCCTTGGCAGTCCTGGCACTCACTCTGTAGACCAGGCTGGCCTGGAACTTGCTCTGTAGACCAGGCTGGCCTCACAGAGATCTGCCCGCCTCCACCTCCTGAGCACTGGGATTACAGGCATGTGCCACCACTACCTGCTCACCCTAAACTCTTGATCTTCCTGCCTCTGAGCTTATAGGAGTGGTGTGGCAGGCTGACCGAGAGCTCCAGCCAATTTCTAACCTCCACCCCACCAGCATTTCATGGGGTGGTCACACACCCTCCTCAAAGCCTTCTCTACCAGGTTCCCTGGACAACTAGACCCTCCTCTTCTGCCCTATCACCGCCCAGTGATTCCTTCTCCCCCTTCTGCCGGGAGGACTGGCCCTGGGGCGTCTACTCAACTCATTCCCAGGGTGACTTTGTTGCTCTCCAGCTGGAGGAAACATCTAATGCAGTGCTGTCCAAAAACAGTATCGCTCAGGCAGCCGATGTGTCTATATGATGTGTGTGCATCTGTGTGTATATGATGTATATGCGTGTGCATGTTCATGTGTATGTAAACAGACATACATGAGACATGGACACATATGTGGAGGTCAGAGGACAAACTCAAGCATTAGTGTTTCCCTTCTGCCTTGTTTGAGACTGAAGACCTGAACTCAGATTCTCGAGCTTGCCTAGCGAGCGCTTTCTCCACTGAGCCATCACCCCAGTCCCAATCTAAATGTTTTTGATAGCCACACTTTAAACATGAAATAATTTAAATGCTCCCTAAATGAATGTTCCTAAAATCTCATCATCTCAACTTGCGATTGGCATAAAAACCGTTAATGAGCTAGCACTCCCCCTTTTTCCGTCCTACACCTTTGAAATCCAAAGCCCCTTTTATGCTTGACAGCATGTCTCAGTCCCGTTAGCTGCATTTCCAGAACTCAGAGGCCACATGTGGCTTGAGGCTGCAGAGTTGAGCATTGAGGCCTGTGTGGTAACTCTGACCATCCCCGAAAGCATGTCTCCCATCTGCCTCTGCCTCCTCAGCCTGAAGACAGAAAGATACCTCCGCTTCTACCCCCACCTCCTGCTCTGCACCTCAAACTGCTCCCTTCCCAGCTGAGCTTCCGCATGGTCCTCACCACCCGTCCCGCAGTGGCTGTCCCTGCTCTATCCTCAGACCACATCTGCTACCCGGGCCCTTCCCGCCTTTTCTGCCTGACTGGCCTCTGGCCCTGCCCTGAGAGCCTTCCTCCCTGACTGCCACCTCCATTCTTGCTCTTGTCCCACCTGTGTCTGCCCCCCACTCTAGAGAGGAACCGACTTCTGTCATGGGTCTGACCCGAGTCTGCTGTGACCCTGAGGGTCACAGCTCAAGTCTCTCCTTTTTATTTTCTTCCTTTCACCTCCATACCCCGAGTTCTCGGAAGAATCAGTTGTCTCTACATTTTAGTCTGTCGGCAGGAAAGGTGGCAAGTTCTTTAATGGTCACTGGGTCTGAGTTGTGCCAAATTCACCAGAGGGCCTGCAACTATGTAGTTGAACAGACACCCGTGCACCCAGAATCCAGTCATCGAGAAGATTGCCTACACTGGGGCTCCGTGTGTATCCACCCGGCATGCAGCCCAAGGCTGGCAGCGCCCTACAGCTTCTGGAGGATGGCCATCTAAGCGTGGCAAACACCAGCCAGCTCACAGCCCACAGTGTCTTCGTGCATGGTGCCTGGCATATGTTACACAATCATAAATACTTGGTGGAAGGGGTGGAAATGTGGCCCAGTGGGCAAGGGCGCTTGTCTAGCATGCTTTGAGCCCTGGGTTTATCCCTAGTGCCCCATAAAACTAGACTTGATGCTGTGCACAGTGCTGTAATGCCAGCACCCAACAGTGGAAGCCAGAGGTCAGAAGTTCAAGGCCATCTTCATCCACATGGTGAGTTCAAAGCCAGCCTGAGACACTTGGAGTCCCATCTAAATAAACATAAGAGTCGAGTGTGACAGCACATGCACTTGGCATACTGCTTGGGAAACCGCAGCAGGGGACCACCAGAAGTTGAAGCCCTCCTGGGCCACATAGTGAGGTGCTGTGTCCAAAGAAGGGAAGGAGCAAGCCATAGGCCCAGGAGTTCCATTTCTCAGATTCTTGTGTCTAGATTCTTGTGTCATTTAAAGACACACGTCAGGGCTCAGTGGTTAAGAGCTCTTCCTAGTCTCGCTCTTCAGAGGCCCCAAGTTTGGGTCCTGGCACCCACTGTCAGGCAGCTCACAAGCACCTGTCAATTCCAGCTCCAAAGGATCAGCTGCTCTCTTTTGTACCGCCTGGGCACCTGGACACACTCAGCGCACGTGCGCGCACACCCACATGCACAGTTGAATTTAAAGAAGATAGGGAGCTCTATAGAGCCCACAGACAGATGTTCAAAGTACATGGTACAGAAAAGACAGTCAGAACATTACATGTGGTTAGGACATCATCTACAAAAGCGGGAATTCAGATACGTGAACGCTGGGCAGAGCTTCTGAACAGATAGGTCTCCAGACAATTGTACGGACGTGCTGTAGACACACAAGAAGTGCAAGCCATGAGGAAATCAGAGGAAACACCCCATTATAGTATTAGGGAGACAAGGATAGAAAAAGGCCTGAGGTGAGTGCAGTTATTGGTGAGGATGTGGGGAAACAGAAACCCACCTACACTTTCAGTGTAGGGAAGGACCATAGTCCGACCATTTTGGAAAAAGCTCTGGCAATTGCTTAAAATGTTAAATATGCAGTGATCATGGGCCCCATACTTCTAGGGGTAGACACAAGAGAAATAATATAAATAATAATAATAAGAGACTAGCCAGGTGTGGCGGTGGCAAGCCTTTAATCCCAGCACTCGGAAGGCAGAGGCAGGAGGATCTCTCAGTCTGAGGCCAGCCTGGTCTACAGAGTGAGTTCCAGGACAGCCGGAGCTACACAGAAAGACCCTGTCTCTGACTGATAAGATGGCTTGCTGCCAAGACTGAAAACCTGTGTTTGATCCCCAGAAACTACATGGTGGACGGAGAGAACTGACTCCTTCAAATTGTCCTCTGACAATTCCACATGGACACACCCACACACACATCCACGTGCTCATGCATGCACGCACCCACACACATGCAGCCATACTAGTGTGCACAAGGAGTAATTTGAAATATAATAAAAACATTAAAGAAAAATGAAAGCATAGGTCCACAGAAAAGCATTGGCACATGTGCTCATAAATGCATTATTCATAAAAGAACAAGAGTAGACACAAGGAACACCCCAAATATCCATCAGCTGAGGAATGGGTGAGGAAATGAGGACTATCCACACAATGGCCCATGATCCAAAAATGTGAAAAATGGGGCCGGGAGATGGCGCAGTGGCTAAGAGTACTTGTATATGAGAATGAACACCTGGGTTCAAATTCCCAACACCCACATAAAAAGCCACGCAGGTCCCCGTGCGGCCTATAACCCCGGCACTGTGGGGAGCAGAGACAAGAGGATCATTGAGGCTTGCTGGCCACCAGCCTAGGCCCCTGTTCCTTTAGAGACCTTCTTTCAAGGGAATAAAGTGGAGGCTGATAGGGCAGAACAGAAGGCATCTTCCTCTGGCCTCTTCGCCCATGAGAACAGCCGTATGCACCAACAGACACAGGCTTTATACATCACATTCACCTGCACACACTGAAAAAAGAGGGGTATTGACAGATGCTATTATTGCCGTGAACCTTGAGATGCAAGAGACCACACAGCATACAATCCCATCTACGCAGAGACGGAAATATCCTCATTGACAGGGTCTGGGGACACCAAAGAGAATGAGTGTTAGCTTGTGGTCACAAGCTTCTGGGAAGGCTGATGGCGGTGCTCTAGAGCTGGCTGGGGCAACGCCTACAGGGCTCTGGACATAGTGAAAATCATGGCACAGAAAACCTTCAAAGGGTGAATTGTGTGGCAAGTAAATTACCTTGTAAAAGCATGAGGGTTTTTTATTATTATTATTGAAAGAAAGAAAGAAAGAAAATTAAGAGATGGTGTGTGCTACAAATCCTAAGACTGAGAGTCAGGAGGATGGAGAGTCCCAGGTCAGCACGAATGATGTCACCTTAAACAGAACAAAAGGAATTTTTAATTGGTAAATCAATGCATTGAAAATGTGCTACATGCCGTAGATCCAGAGCTCAGGAGGCAAGAGAACGAAGAGCTCAAAGCCGACTCTACTACCTAGCAAGTTCGAGGTCAGCCTGGGCTACCTGGGACCCTGTTGCAACAACCACAGCTTTAAAAGGGGGCGGGGCTGCTGGGGATACAGCATGTACCTGGCCCGAGGGGGGCCTGCCTCCAGCCCTTAACCCCCTTACCCGACAGTATTTTTAAGGTACGTGAGGTGATGGTGAGGTTCTGTTGTCACGTCAGTCATTGCTGGTCCCCAAAGTGAATTTCAGCCACACGCCATCCCCCTGTGAACAATCTGTGATGAACAAAGTATTCAACATTTAAATGAAACAGGATCCAGATTCCTGATTTTTTTTCCTTTGCCCCAGGCTCCAATATGGCTCTGCTCAACTATTACTGATCTTAGCTTCATTTAAAATTTTGATTTATTTTTGATCACTGAGGATTTTTTGCATTAATTTTTCCTTTATTTTTTTTTGTATTTAGTTAGCTATTGCATGTGTTGTGTGTCCATGGTGTGTGTGCCTGGATGTATGCCTGTGGGCATGTGGGCTGGCGCGCTGACATTCATGTGTACACCTGGGAAGGTATCTATTCTATTCACTTCTATCACTCTCCATCTTTCTTGTTAACTTTTTTGTTAATTTTAATTTTTTTTCTTATTATCATGGCATGGGGGAATGACTCTGAACACCTGCCATGGCACATGCGTGGAAGTCAGCTCTTTCCTTCTGTCCTGTGGGTTCCATGGATCTAGCTCAGATCTCCAGGGTTACTCAGTAAGTGATCTCACCCGAAGTGCCTCCTTGCTGGCCCCACTCCTCAGCTTATTTACTGAGACAGGGTCTCTTGGTGAGCCCGGGGCTCCCCCAGTCTGGCTGGTCTAGCTAGTCAGCTTGCTCTGAGGATCCCCTTGCCCCGCTGGGGTTAGCAGGGTATCACTACACCTGCCTTCTCTCTCTGGGGCTCTGGGCATCTGAACTGCGGATTCTCTGTTGCACAGCAAGCTCTTGAGCCTTTGAGCCACCCTCCCCCAGACCTTTTCATTTTATTTTGAGATGTGATCTCCCTTATCCCAAACTCACTTTGTAGCCTCTGATCCTCCGACCTCCACTCCAGAGTGAATGCTGGGATTACAAGTATGCACCAGCACATCCAATTTATGTGCCACTAAAGATCAAGCCTGGGACTTCCTGCATGCTAAGAAAGCCTTAGCCACATCCCCAGCATTAATTTTACTTATCTTGACTTCTGTTGTGCAGGGATCACCATTACCCCTAAAGTTTTGCATTGGAGTGTTTCATTCATCTCTTCCCCAGACCCCTGCCTTGGGTGACAATTGACCATGGCTTTGGCCCTAAACCCCCTACCCTCTCACCCGGGGATTCCCAGGCTCCAGGGAAGCCAGAGGGCGGAGGCGGGTCTTGGGGAGAGAAGAGGAAAGACAAGAGCTTAGAGAGAGGGGTGTGGGCATGTGGGCAGGGAGGGGACGGGGCTGCCCGCCGCCTGATGCATATCGATCTGAGCTTGGGGTCGGCGCGGGGGCACCACTGCTGGCGGGCGGGGCGACCGCACATTAGCGCGGCGGGGACCGCTCCCCGGAAAGGCTGTGGGCGCATTAGAAGCCCCCAGCCTGGGGACGGGCGACCCCCGCGGGCGGGGCGAGCTGGCTCCTGCAAGACGGGCGGCGCTGTGCTGCGGGGACCTACCCAACGGGCCAGCGCTACACAGCCCTCACCTCTCCCTCTCCGGCCTCTAGGCCTGTGCAAGCGCCTAGAGGCTCTATCAGGACTGCGCCACAGAGCCCAGCCAGGTCTTAAAACCCCCACTCCGTACACCGCCAGGGCTGTTGTTTCTTTTGCTTTAGTGAGACAGGGACCAGGCACTCTGAAGCTCAATCTGGCCTCGAATTTGCAACGGTCCTCCTGCCTCAGCCTCTCGATTGCCTACATGACAGGAGTGAATACCACAGCAGACTCTGGTCGTCCAGGGTCCAGCCACCTATGGCTTATCTGACCCCTGGTACTTCTCTGACCTCTGACCTCTGACCCCAGGCACTTGGATTCCTGTCTTTGCATTTCCACAACCAACCCTTAAACAGCTCTCCTAACAGCATTTTTGCATTCCTGTGAACTTGGGTGAGCCAGCTCTTTGGGGATCACTCTAGACCAGGCATCTTACTGGGGAACCCAGGCACTCCCATTGAAGGAATGTGCAGCCAGTCTGATCCGGAAGCCCAATCAGCCAGGCCCACCTTGGACAGCTGAGCACCTGGGGAGCAAAATCAAGACTGAATTCTAGTTCTGCCACTTAATCCCTGTGTGGCCTTAGGCAAGTGAATGAACCTCTCTGAAGGTCTGGGCATGTAGCCCAGTGGGACAGTGACTGCCCAGCAGAGCATGAATCCTAATTACTGACCCTGCAGGAAGTACTGGGAACCAGATCCCCGGAAAAGAGGCTTGCTGAAAGGGTCTCAACTCCCCAGGGTGGGTGGGGCTACTGTGACAGTCCTGGGAGCGGATTGAAAGTGTGGTTTCTGCCATCTCTGGCTAACACCTCCCTCTGGGCGCCACCCCCATTTACCTCGAAGACAGCAGGCTGGGTCGGTTCCTGGGGCAGAAAGGGCCAGGTGTGCTGGCTTTTCTGCCACAGCCTTGTTTCCCTCTGGCCGGTCCTTCCCTCCTCCACCGCTTCTGCAACAGCTCCCACGTGCTGCCGCCTGCCAGGTAGATGCTTGGGAAGCAGCTCAGCTGGTTGCAGCCTTCTGCCTCTTTTCTGGGCCTCCCTTGAGCTCTGTCCACATATGCTCATCCGAGGTACCCAGGACCCAGGTCTGAGGTGGTCAGAAGTCACTGTTTTCCTGAGAGCCCACTTTCCCTCTCTCCCTCCTTTCCTCCCTTCCTTTAAAAGGGATTTCATTGTGTGACCCAGGATAGCTTGGAACTTTTATCATTCCTGCCTGGGCCTCCTGGGTACCAAGATCAGGCCTCTACCACCAGTTCTGGCTTGTTGGGGGCCTTCTTCAGAGTCTCCCTGGCGGCTCTGCTAGGCCTGCTCTGGCTGACCCTTTTGCTTGTTTGCACTCTAAAACAAAGGGGAGGCTTCCCTGTGGACACCGGAAAGCCTTGGAGAGCCCTTTGACCATTCTCCGCATGCCCACTCCCTGGGACCTCCCATCCCCCCGGCCTCCGAGACCCCTCCCCCCCATACCTCACTCTTTAAACTCCAAGCACATTCAGGCAATTCCGGAATTTAGATCTGTCATTCCCACCTCTCTCAGAACCACTGGCTTCTCTGTCCACAGGTCTGCTCCACACCTAATCTGCCTCCAGTACAGAAAGCCCCCTGAAGAGTAGGAAGAAATGCTTCACTAAGCTACAAACAGGTGGTGATGGGGAGTTAGGGAGACGGTTCAGTGGGTAAAGTGTCATGGTGCTAGCGCTAAGACCTAAGTTCAGATCCCCAGCAGGCCTGTAAAATGCTAGGGCAACAATGACCTGTGATCCCAGCAGGGAGTTGGAGACAAGACACCACCCGGAGCCCACAGGCCAGTCAGCTTGGCCTGCTCAGCCAGCTCCAGGCTCAATGAGTCTAAAAGGTGGATGGCAATTTCAGGCCTACACACACACACACACACACACTCACACACAAACTCATATGTATATGCCACACACACAAAGTGAAAAAGAACATACAAATCACATGAAGACCTTTAGAAAGACATACTGCCTTTTTAAACTGTGGGCAGTCTGGCCGGCAAGACATGAACTCCAGACAGGAGTGAGAGAGCCCAGAGCATCCCTTGTATAGGGGAGGGGCCCTTATATGTCCGTAGCACCCACCTCAAATTCGTGTGATTGGTGGATCTGTAAGCCCTACCTCCTGCTGGGTAAATGCACCCTCCAGAACACACAAAAGTTGGAGGGTGTGCTCACCCTTCAGCGTGACCTGGCCCAACCCAAGAGGCTTTTTCCTGGAGCTAGCCGCTGGGCCAAGCGCACATATCCACATTCCTGTCACTGTACCCACACCCTGAGGCCACAGCCACACTAAACACTTGCCTGTTGCCCCTGCCAAGAGGTAGCTGTGGCAAGTCTGGGGCTAGGGGCAGGGTGGTTTAGGCTCTTCAGAGCAGCTGACAAGCAAAATGAGCAGCTTGGGAGACCCCAAGCGTGGCTGTGACGTAGAGTCCTTCACATGTGTGGGACCCCGACGTTCCGCCAGTGTATGGCCTGAATGAAATACAACCTTCCGTGGAAGCCCTGCGGACAAGCCAACTAGGGCAAAGTATGCCGGATAACAAATTGCAGACTTGGAACCTCAGTGTTTCAGAAAACAAGGCTTGCTTTCTTTCGTTCTGATGACACAGGTCCAGCCCAGAGTAGGTAGAGGGCTCTCTTTCCAGAGTTCTCAGGAACCTAACTGGTACCACCTTGGCACAGGCTGCCAAGATAGCCTGAACAGGGAACCCGCAGGCGGCCCTGAATTTACCCCACCATTCCCACCCATAGCTCAGGCTCATCTCACAGCTGCTCTTCACCGTGACTTCAAGGTCTCCAGATGCGCTGCCCTTGTGAGTGCCCAGCAGGGATCAGGGTGTAAGTTCACATCAACTACTCACAGTCTCCTCAGCTGTAGTAACAGCATCCCCCTGCTCCAGAGATCCAGCTCCAAAGCTAGAGGCCTCCTTGAGCCCCCTCTCTTCACTGGTGCTTTTTTGTTCTCCCCCAAGAGCTGGCTATAAAAGCTAGGATCTGCTGCATGCTGGGTAAGTTCTTCTGTTTTACTTGTAATGTACTCATTCTTTGTTTTCTTTAAGGCAGTGTCCCAAGCAGTCCAGGCTGGCTTCAAGCTCTCCTTGTAGCCAAGGCTGATCTTTAGCTTCTTGGTTTTCCTGCCCCTACCTCCCAAGTACTAAGAATACAGGCATGCTCCACCATGCCTGGTCTATGCATGCAGATCTGGGGATCAAACCCAGGGCCTTGTGCATGCAAGGCCTACACTCTACAGCTGAGTTGCATCCCCTCTCCTCCTCCCTGATTCTGTTATCCAATAGGGAATTGACAGCCCTGTGGACTCCAGTCCTCAACAGGGGCCAAGAATAAACATCTTTCTCCTCCACACACCCAGCCTGACCCAGGGCACCATCATCTCTGCCTCAGCCATGAAGGTGGCCTGCCCTCTCTTGCCTTTATCCCTGAGTAGCTACAGGGGTCACCTGCCAGATCACACCACTTCTCTATTGAAAGCATGCACGCCAGCACCTGTGTTAGCCCAAGACTGCTCGGCAGCCGCCCCCCCCCCCAACCCTGGGTCCTGCTCCTCCTTCATTAGCCCTCTGAGCTCCCCCTCCTCTTCTCCATCTGCTCCACTCCTGCCTCAGTGCCCTCGGTGCCCTCGGACAGGCAGATCCCGCTGCCTGGAAAGGGTCTCCTCTCAGAGCTCAGGAGAGCATCTGCCCTCCCTCACCTCCCCCTGGCTTGCTGCTCTGACTGGGTTTCAGCTGGCCTCCCTCCCACTCTCTGTCTTGCTCTCAACAGCTCTGTTTCCTAAGGCAGCTTTTTGCTGCAGGGCTGACCGACCACCTTTTAACAGCCTAGACAGCGCTTCATCATGCTGTCTGTCGCCTCCACACACAGTTTAGTTCCATTCTCCACACCTGCCATCTGTAAGGGTGCCCATGCTACACAAGAAACGGTATCACATGAATGAGCAAAGCAAAGCATGGCTAAGCCGCTGAAGGCCCAGGCTCTGGAGCCAGCCTGCTGGGGCTCAGGCTCCAGCTTTGCCCTTTCGGATGTGATTAGGAGTGATTCAGTCCCCTCTCTCAACCCTTGGCTTGCTCATCTGCACAGTGGGGACAAGAATAGTAGTGACTGGCTGCATCTATAAAGCTGTCTGGTTATGCCTGGCAAGGAAACTCCTGTTGGCTGTAGTCATCATAAAGCTTTGACATGGGCCAACAAGATGGCTCAGCGGTTAAAGGTGATTGCCACCATGCTAAGACAGGAGTTTGATCCTTAGGACCCACATGGTAGTGGATAAGAACCAATTCCCACAAGTTGTTCTCTGATCTCCACACATGTGCTGTGGTGTGTGCACGGCCCCCTTCCACCTGAGGAAAATAAATAAATGTAATTTTTAAAAAAAACATTGACTTTTGGTGTGTGTGTTTGTGCATGTATGTACACAGAAACTAGAGGTAGACTTCAATTATTCCCACTTATCACTCTCCATGAACCCCACTTTAAAAAAAATGAAAACACTTTATTTTAAGTAACTGGCAAACAAAAGCATCACATATGGCTAAATTAAAGAAGCCATTAGGATGCTAGCCTAGCGCAAACGCTGTACATCTCAGTGAACTTGTATACAGGTGTGTTTTGAGGCGGGGTCTCTCATAGGCCTGAGCTCACTGTTGCCACTACACTGACTGGCCAGCCACTACGCCCACGCCATCTGCCTGTCTCTGCCCCTCTAGGGTGACAGACGCAGACCATTGCACCTACCTTCACACAAGTGTTAGAGACACATGTCCTCATTCCTGCATAGCGATGACTTCACCCACCAAGCCATCTCCTCAGCCCCAAACTCCCACTCTCCTGAAATTCTATTTCTGTTTTCTTTTCTTAAAAAGTTTTTTTTTTATTTCTGTGTATTAATGTTTGTATGTGACAATGTGGGTGTCTGGTGCTGGAGGAGGCCAGAGGCGGGCATCAGATTCAGAACTGGAGCTGGAGTTTGAGACAAGTGTGAGCCATTATGTGGGTGCTGCGATCCAAATGCCCCCTGCTAGAGGAGCCGGTGCTCTTAGCCATCCATCCACCTCTCCAACCCCTCTATCTACTTTGAATAAAGAAATCCTGATTGTCCTGCTTATAGGCAAATTTGCATATTATAGTTTTCTTCACCATGTCCTTTTAATCGCAAAAAGTTGGGAGCAATCTAAATTTCCAAGAAAATGGGATTTGTTAAATAAAATATGATCTCCTCTTTGAAGGACTACCAGTCGGCCATTAAAATTCAGGTTCTCAAGGAATATTTAATGGTGTGAGGAAACTCCAGAGCATAATACTAAGTGAAACAGGATGTAGCTCAGGAATCCAGTGGTGGATACCTGTTTAGTTCTTACTTTTAAAATATTTATTCATGTATTTTTTATATATGAGTGCTCTATTTGCCTGTATGACTGCTGGACAAAAGAGGGCACCAGATCTCATTATAGATGGTTGTGAGCCACCATTTTGTTTTTGGGAATTGAACTCAGGACCTCTGGAAGAGTAGCCAGTGTTCCTTACCACTGACCCATCTTTCCAGCCCTAGTTAATACTCTTTAAATAGCACACATACTCTTTTGTAGCTATTAAGTCATTAGCATGCAGAAAACAAAAACAGAATACGAAACTGTGTGATCCCAATTGAGGTTCAGATGTTGGCATTTCCTTTGCTGCCAAGGGGGTCAAAGATAAAAAAGATAGAGGTTGGGAGAGAAGGCCATGTCACAGTGGAGGGTCCTTGTCTAGAACCCAATGATGAATGGTTGGAGGTGTGGCTTGCCCAGCTTGAGTTGGGGGCCCTGAGTTAGAACACAGACTAGATGGAAAAAGAAGAAAAGCTAGAAGTGGACTGAAATAATACTAATAGTTTTTTCTAGGCTGAGATGCTGAGAGACTAATACATCACATTTTCTGTATTTCATACAAGGGATGTAAAACAGCAAGGCTTAGTACTCAGGAAAGGGACTTGCTGTGTGTGCGTGTGTGATGCACATGTGTCTGTAGTCTTCGTGCATATGGACCTTCCCATGCGCATGTGAACAGAAAAGACGGTGATGGAGCTGAAGAGTGTTTGCTGCTCTTACAGAGGACCAGAGTTCAGTTGCCAACATTCACATACAGTGCCTCACAGCGGCCTGTGCCTCCAGCTCCAGAGTCTCCTGGTATCCACGGGCATCTCCACTCACGTGCACGCAGACCCACACTGGTACACATACGTTTTTAAAATAAAACAAATCTTGTGTTAATGCACGCACATGTATAAGGAGAGTAAAGGCTGTCAGGGCTGGTCCTCAACTTCTACTATGTTTGAAGACAGCATCTCGTTTGCCCTGCACACATACCAGGCTAGCGGGTCCACAGGACTCCAGGGAGCACCCTCTTTGTGCCTCCTGTCTCCCCAGAAGAGCTCTGTGATTACAAATGTGGATGCTTCTGAGTTGGACTTTACGTGGGTCCTGGGGATTTGAACTCAGATCCTCGAGCTCGCACAAGTGCCTTACCCATTAAGCCCTTTCCCCAGCTTAGGAAGTAGTGTTTATTGCTTCTTCTTTAAGGACTTGTCAGTGTTTCCCAAATGTTGCTTCCACAGTCTGTCCCCTGGTGATGAAACCATGATTTCAAGAGACTAGGTGAGTTTGGTAGTAGACAGGTGGGCACACAAAATAATTTTAAATGCAATAAAAAATAGTTTAAATCACTGTTGAAATAAAAACCATGGGGAACTGCCCAGGTCGCTGACATTCTAAGTCTTTAAGCATATATCCATTTCTCAGTCATAATAAACCAATTACATATATTATATACATGGAGAGAGAGAGAACGCTCTGCTCCAAGCCTTTACCATGCCGCCAGGATATTTCCAAGCAAGCCACAATTCTCATGTGCAGAGGAAGAGTGAGCCCCTTGCTGTTCACTCACAGAAAGGTCTGGATGTGAGGTAGCCCTGGGCATACCTGGGTGTTGCCATCACCCAGAAAGGGTTGCCATGGTCACTTCAGACTTCTGCAGACGAGCCTGGGAGCCTAGGCCTGTCCTGTCTTTGGGGTTCCTCTGCTCATCTGAGATGCCCTCCCTGTTGCACTGACCCCCCCCACACACACTCAATGCTGGCCCCACACACACTCAATGCTGGCCCCCCC